>CM062804.1:641008298-641498298 GCA_031772625.1 Pinus tabuliformis
CCCTGTCAAAAACAATGGACTTGGGTAAGCTGTGCAGTTTGACAACTTCAGTGAAAAACAAGTGTGCTATATGGGTAGTGTCACTAGTTTTCTTGCAAGGGATGAACTGTGCCATCTTGGAGAAACGGTCCACCACCACCATGATGGAGTCAAAACGCCGCCGTGTTTTGGGCAGAACCAGGACAAAGTCTAGACTGATTGAGTCCCATGGTCTGTTTGGAATAGGCAAGGGTGTATACAATCCTGTGTTTTGACTGTGCCCTTTCGCCAGCTAACATATCTTACACCTGGTCACATATCATTGCACGTCTCTTCACATCTTTAGCCAGTAATAGAAATGAATGAGCTGATCCAAGGTCTTATCAATGCCAAAATGTCTAGCTAGACCTCCACTATGTTTTTCCTAGATGATGTTCTCCCTCATCGAACATTCTAGAACACATAGTTGTCCTCTCTTGAATAGCAGCTCCTCCTGTAAGTTATAGTCCATCCATGGACTATTATTCCTCAACAAGGGATTTTGGTAGGCTTCATAAGCCTCCTTGAAATCTGCATCTGTTTGATATAAGTCCTTCAGGTGTTCAAAACCCAACACTTGTATCGTGCTCTCCTGTAAGAGTAAAACTCTTCTGCTTAGTGCATCTGCTACCTTGTTGGCTTGACCACTGATATGCTTCAATACGAATGTAAAAATCTACAAGTACTAAACCCATTTTGCATGTTTATGATTCATCTTATGCTGCTACATAACATACTGTAACGCAGAATTATTAGAAAACAAGACAAACTCATTACCCAACAAATAAATTCTCCAATGCTTCAATGCTTGGACAACGACATAAAACTCCTTGTCGTAAGATGTGTATTTCTTCCTACTTTCATTTAATTTTTTCACTAAAGTAAGCTACTGGTTTTTCTTCCTGTCTAATTATGGCTCCAATGGCTCTACCACTGGCATCACAATGAACTTGGAAAAGTTTGTTAAAATCAGGCAACCTAAAAATTGGCCTTTCAGTAATCTTCTTCTTCAATATCTGGAAACTTTTCTTTGCAGCTTCCGTCCAATGGAAAGGCTGACTTGCCTTTTTGATGGTATCCAACATAGGTGCATAGATTCCACTAAAATTCTTTATGAACTTGCGATTGAAACTTGCCAACCCATGAAAACTCTGAACTTCGAACAGACTCTTAGGGGATGGCTAGCTAAGTATAGCTGCAACTTTTTTTGGATCCATTTTCAACTCATTTTCTGCAATCACAAAACCCAAACAGACTAACTCCTTCTGAAAGAAAAAACATTTTTTTAAATTTATCAACAACTTATTTTGCTGCAACTTCTCCAGAACATATCTAACGTGTTGAAAATTTTCTTCCTTGGTCTTGCTGAAAATCAGTATATCGTCAAGATACACAATTACAAATTTCCCAATGAACTCCTTCAACATCCAGTTCATCAAGCACATGAAAGTGCTAGGGGCATTACTCAACCCAAATGGCATCACCAGCCATTCATATAGGCCTTCATTGGTTTTGAAAGTTGGTTTCCATTCGTCCCCATCTCTTATTCTGATCTAGTGGTATCCACTTTTTAGATCTATTTTCGAAAAATATGCTGCTCCACTCAAGCAATACATCATTTCATCCATTCATGGCAATGGAAACCTGTACCTGATGGTAATTTTATTTATTGCTCTCAAATCCGTACACATCCACCACTTGCCTCCTTTCTTGGTAGTTAAAACTGTCGGAACCACACATGGACTTAAACTTTCCCGTATCAATCCTTTGTCCAACAATTCTTGTACCTGCTTCCTGATCTCTTCATTGTCCTTAGGAATCATCTGGTAAACATATTTGTTTGGTAAACTAGCTTCGGGAATGAAATCTATGTGATGACTAATACTCTGCTTTGGTGGTAACTTATTTGGTAAATCATCCACCACAATGTCGCTGAATTCCTGCAATAAATCCTGGATTCTTTAGGTAAGTCAGAAATTTCAGTGTGCAACAACACCGCTCTCAGTCTCCTTACAACAACATAATTTATCTCATTATCTTCAATCTGTTTTAAAAATTCTTTTCCCCCCATCAGCAGCACTTTTGTCCCAGTAGTTTCTACTGTTTCTTCTTCCTTGATGGGTACTAGTATATGCTTAATTCCGTCCTTGAAAATTTTGTAACAGTTTTTTTTTTTACGTCATGAAAAACGTTTTGGTCATATTGCCATGGTCTACCTAGCAGAATATGACACACATCCATGGGCATGACACCAGAAATCACTTTGTCCCTATACTTGCTAATATGGAATTCCACCTCACATTGCTCATCAACTAGCAATTGGTGACCTTTCTGTAACCAAGACACCTTATAAGGAGTTGGGTGCTTCAACCTTTTCAAACCCAATTTCTCCACCATCTCTATTGCAACCAGATTATTAGTGTTTCCACTGTCTCTAATCAGTTTGCAGCATTTTCCATGTGACTTGCACACAGTCCGGAATAATGCCCTTCTCTGGGTTTGTTTAGCTGTCTCCTTTTCCGTTTTTAGCAGTACCTTATTCAAGACTAAGGCCTCTCCTACCTTTGATACATTCTCTACCTCCTGGGGTGGTGCCTTTGCTTCCTCTGGTTGAGCAACATATGCTCCTCTTTGTCTAGCTTGTTCACCTTTAGGATACTCAAAGGATCTGTGCCCCCACTTGTGGCACTTGTAACAATGGTAGGCAGCCCCTCTGCCTCTGCCATTACCCCTTCCTCTATGGTATATTAACTAAGAAAATATAACGAAGCTTTTGCATGGGATTACCCGAACATGAAAGGAATTGATCCCCAGTTGTGTACGCACCACATTATATAGAAAAGGATGCTAGACCCATTTGCCGACCCCAACAGAGATTAAACCCTCATCTTAAGGATATTGTGAAAGCTAAATTGCAAAAAAATTTAGATGTAAACTTTATTTACCCAATATCTGACAACAAGTGGGTCTCTCCATTAGTAGTGGTGCCAAAGAAGAATGGAAAGTGGCAGATATGTGTAGACTACAGAGAATTGAACAAAGCAACCTAGAAAGACCACTTCCCCCTTCCATTCATTGATCAGGTATTAGACACATTAGCAGGAAAGAAATTCTTTTCTTTCCTAGATGGCTTCAGTGGATACAATCAGATTCAGATTGCCCCTGAAGATCAAGATAAAACTACTTTTACCTGTCCTTGGGGAACATTTGCTTACAGGGTCTTACCCTTTGGGCTATGCAATGCCCCTACCACATTTCAGAGGGCTATCCTCAACATTTTTTCAAATTTAATAAATGAATGGCTCGAAGTATATATGGATGACTTCACACCTTATGGGGATGATTTTGAGCCAACATTACAAACATTATAAAAAGTGTTGCAAAGATGCATTGCCACCAGGCTTTGTTTGAGCCATGAAAAGTATCATATGATGATGACCGAGGTACTCATCTTAGGTCATTTATTTCAGCAGCTGGAATACAGGTAGATCCAGCTAAAATTCAGATAATTTTGTTAATACCTACTTCTACCACACAAATAGAGGTACGTAATTTTTTGGGATTTTCTGGTTATTATAGAAGATCCTTAAAACATTTTTCTCATATTGTTGCACCTTTATATGCACTAACAGGGAATATTGATTTTATTTGGAAAGATAAGTGTGACCATTCTTTTTAGGATCTAAAAAAGCTTGTATCAATAGCCCCAATGCTAAGGGGCCCAAATTGGGATTTTCCATTCCAAATTTCATCTAATGCTTCAGACACGACAATTGGAGTAGTTCTTGGGCAGGAAGAAGATAAAAAGCCATATGCAATTTATTATATTAGCAAAAATCTATCTCCTGCTGAATTAAACTATACTGTGACTAAAAAAGAATTTTTAGCTGTAATATATGCTATAAATAAATTTAGACATTATATAATTGGGTATCTTGTAGTTTTATATACAGATCACTCTGCCATAAAATATTTAGCAAATAAACCTGTTACAAATGGAAGAGTGACAAGATGGTTGATTCTCTTGCAGGAATTTGATATCACAATAAAGGATCGACCTGGAAAAGAGAATCTTGTAGCTGATTTTCTCTCACAAATGTCAAAGCCAGCGGATGCAGCAGTAGTCAAAGATCAATTTCTGAATGAACATTTGTTTGTTGTTACTGTCATAACACCATGGTATGCCGACGTTTCAAATTACTTAGTAGTAGGCAAATTACCCAAGCATCTAAAGCCTAATGAACGAAAACAGATAGTGCAGCGTAATGTAGTACTCGATTCTCTTGTATTGGGGGCTACTTATTTCATATAGGGGTAGATATGCACATCAGAAGATGCATCTGAGAAGATGAAGTATTTGACATTCTGAAAGCATGCCATGATAGGCCATGTGGCAGACATTTTACAAATCGTAAGACCGGTCACAAAGTTTTACAAAAAGGCTATTACTAGTCCACAATCTTTAAAGATGCTAAAAAGTTTGTTCAGGCCTGTGATAGCTGCCAGAGGGTAGGACACCCTCGACAATTTGATGAGATGCCTCTGAACCCGCAGTTATTAATCGAGCCATTTGAGTGATGGGTGCTCGATTTTATTGGTCCTATTAACCCATCGTCAAATCAGAAAACATACATACTGGTTGCAACAGAGTATGTTACTAAATGGGTTGAAGCAGAGGTGCTGTAGCTGGGTTGAAGTAGAGGCGCTGCCAAGAGCTACAGAGGATTTAGTAATACATTTTCTTTTCCAATTATTTGTGTGATATGGCCTCCCGAGGGACATAATTATAGATGGAGGACTGCAATTTGTAGGTAATAAGATTGCTGCAACATTAAAAAATTACCACATTCTGCACAAAATTACAACTCCATACCACCCACAGGAAAATGGCCAAGTAGAAAGCACTAATAAGGTGATTGAGGAAATACTTACAAAAACAGTTGCATCACACAGATGTGACTAGGCTTCAAGATTGTCGGAAGCCTTGTGGGCATACCGCACAACGTGGAGAAACACCACAGGGTATTCACCATATCAATTAGTATTTGGAAAAGAACCCATCTTCCCAATTGAATTCGAAATTCAAACATTAAGAATAGCGCAGGAGGTGGGTTTGAATTTAAATGAAGCCCAGATCAATAGATTACAACAAATCAATGAGTTAGATGAAATCAGGCTCTCAGCTCTTCAACACACTGCATTAATTCAACAACAAAGAGAAAAATGGCATGACACCCTTATTAAAAAAAAATCTTCCACGAAGGAGACTGGACACTCCTATACGATTCAATATTCCAGGATTTCCCCAGGAAACTCTATATACGATGGCTTGGACCTTATGAGATATAGAAAGTGCATGACAATGGCACCATTACATTGACAACCATTTATGGATCTGGACATTCTTTCAAAGCGAATGGTCATCGAGTGTGACTTTATCACAAACCACTTACCAGGGAATCCTTTTACCAACAACTACGGGAAGATTCCACTATGCAAATTCTTACTGAGGAAGATAACACCTCCTCAACATTAATTCATTGAACAATCCCTTTGTTTTTGAATTTTGTATATAATCTTTTCTCTTTAATTTTTCTTGTATAAACTATTTTTTTGTACAGATTTTAGTGTTGTTCCATTGAAGGAACAATTGCTTTTCCTTTTAAAGAACAACAACCATTCCATTTAAGGAACAACTACTGTTCCTTTTAAAGAACAACAGTCATTCCATTTAAGGAACTGTAGAGGTTTCTTTATTTAATTTTCATTTTGTTCCTCTTAAGGAACAACAGCCATTCCTCTTGAGGAACAACAATCTTGCGTGCTCATATTTTTGTTGTTCCTCTTAAGTAACAACTATTGTTACTTTGTTCCTCTTAAGGAACAGCAACCATTCCTCTTAAGGAACAACATCTTTGCATGTCCATATATTTTTGCTGTTCCTCCTAAGGAACAACAACCATTCCTCTTAAGGAACAGTCATTTGACGCTTTATTTTTGTTGTTCCTCTTAAGGAACAGCTACCGTTCCTTATAAAGGAACAACAATTTCGCTATTTTTTTTACTTTCTGTCGTTCCTTATAAGGAACAAGAGTTTTGATTTGGAGTGTTTTTAGGCTGTTCCGGCGAAGGATCAACACTTTATTTTGTGTCTGTTTTACTTGTTGTTCCGCTTAAGGAACAACTATTGCTCCTCTTAAGGAACAACAGTTTCGTGTGCAATTCTTTTTCTTTTTTCCGTTCCTCTTAAAGGAACCATAGCTTTGTGTGCAATTGTCTTTATGTTGTTCCTCTTAAGGAAAAACAACGGTTCCATCTAAGGAATAACACTTTTTGAGTGCATTTTTTTGTTTTTCCTCTTGAAGAACAACACATTTTTTTGCGAGTTTTTGTGAATAATGTTTTACTCTTCATGATCCTTTGAAAGCAAGAATACAAATTTATGCAAGGACACAAAAATTAGAGGTTAATGAAATAAGCAAATAAAAGAAAAATTATCATCTTTAATGAGATTTCTTTGTATTGATAAGAAAAAGGAAATGACACAACTATCTATATCAGTTTGTTGTCCTTATTTTCACTAAAGCTCAAATCGATTGATTATTTTTATCATGTTGGTTCTTCCCTAATTCTCATAATTCTCTTTGATTATTATTATTGAATAAGAATAAGGGCATATTTTCTTCTATTAAGATGTTCAGACTTCTTCCACCATCCATACTCTTAAGGAGTGTTGAGCCATCCTCTATATATAAATAGGAAGTGCTATATAAAAGAAAAGAAAAAGAAAGAAAAAATATATATATATATGATGACTAACAATTCTATGATTTGTCAGATGGAGGATAGGGGGTCTCATCAAGAGCCAGCCTACCATGATCATAAGGGAGCAGTGAAGTGGCATTCCCACTATGGCCACCACACCAGGGATATGATCCAATGGACACATCAGAAAAATAAAAGTCCTTGGAACAGGAGATCTCATCACGAGTTGGCCTAGCCACTTTTCACTCCTTCCCATTGAATGGCATTGTGATTCATATGGTTACCAAGCCAACACAATGGCCTCCATTCTGACATCACAAGGCACTTTCCTAGGCATACATAAAGGATTATGGTTCCAAAGAGTGAAAAAGTAACTTTGTCAAGGTTATAAACACCTGTGGGAAACAGAGCTCTGCTGATGGTATTGGAGTCATATTTTTCAACATCAATAGTAATTATAAACCATTTTCTTATTTCTTTATCTTTATTTCAAAAGAGATTATGTTCCCAATTCCCTTTGAACCTTTTATGCATGAAATATCATTTAAAAAAGTCAATCATAATGGTTTAAGTGAAATAATGACCACATAGCATTTTACCTACGTCAACTGTCCTTTTCCCTTTTTCGCATCACTCCATAGCATCTCCATATCTATTCATGATTTTCATCTTAAGCCTCGATTTCAGCAACTCGATACTTTTTGTGATCTTGTCATGAATATGTACACCTTGCCCTTTTTACACTATACAATTTCCATCCAGTACGTCGCTCCTCCATTTAACCGATCGAGGATGACCTATCATTTTTTCAGGGGGGGTGGGTGGCTTCCAAAATACTCCTGCATATGTGTTAGTCTTTTATTTGGTTGTACTAGACTACATTAGATCCCTTAATAGCAAGTTTTAATGGTATTGATGTTAAAAAAAGGGTATTATCCGATATGCACAGTTTGTTGTTCCATTGTTATCTTTGTGTATTTCTATGCAAAAATAACATTGTGCATAACTTAGACGAAATGGGAGAACGATCAGTACGCAGTGAGCCACAGGTACTAGCAGTTTTCGATGCTGCACGAGAAATTTTAGTAAGGGTTGGATGGATCACATATTTCACACGACTACAACAACCCATGAAACTGTGGCTATTGAATTTTTGCAGAATTTGTAGGATGATCATTCCATAGCAAGAGGAAGACGAATAATAGTGACAGATACAGTAATTGCTGAAGTATCTGGACTACCAGCAGTTGGACCCATATGGACACATAAAAAGTTGAGACTTCAAGATGCCATGGCCACCTTTCGAGACGAGGGACAAAACCTGATTGTCAAAGGAAAAGGAGTCTAGCCTTCATCTCTGGGAGAACCATGGACAAAACTGGCTATAGTAGTTCAAAGCTACATGACATGTGACAGAAGAAAGGATGTGGTAAGACCATGCCACCTCAAATTACTAGCAGTATTAAAACAGAAATGTGTCGTAAATTTGCCTGCATATTTAATTTTTTTGTTGCATGATGCTGCTCATAGCATAAAAAAATCCCATCATATAGATACTGTAGTGAGCCACCATTGTTTAATTTGATTGAAAGTAATTTATATCCTTGCTCAACAATAGACCAGTTGGGATGAATTGGTGTTTTCTATAGACAGGGGATTAGCCTTGCCTGCCCCAAAAAGAAAAAGAACCACCAGCATAGCAAGCAGACCACAAAAACGTAGACACCCTTCCAGATTAAGAACAAGCAGGGGAACATCTGAGAACCTCCAGGGTAGTAGCAGCCAACCCTTAGAATTACATAGCTCTGAAAATGAACAACCCTTACAACTGGAAGGAAGAGACAACCAAGAATCGAAATTGGAGGAAGAAACAGAGCATACTAGTTAGGAAGAGAGGGAGGAAGCAGAACTTCCCTTAACCCCTAGCACAAGTCCACCACAACCCACTATAGGAGGACCAATTGGCCCAGATTTTGGCCAATATGAGTGAATATATTCAACCCCAAAGTCCACTTAACCTTAATATTGAAGCAGAGCAATCACGAGAAAACTTTGCCCACAGCAACAATGTATCAAAAGAAATAAATGATGAAGTAAAAGTAGGAGCAGAAGCCACTCAGGAAGTGGCAGACCAAACTAGGGTTACCTCTCTAGAGGAACCTAGTCAGGACAATGCAAACATAGAAGATATGTTCCAAATAGAGGAAATGGAAACTAGCCAGGGCAAAGGCACAACCCTTGGAGAGGAATATCCAACTGAGTAGCCGAGTCCATTAGGAATAGAAATAGTTAGGTAAATAGTTGTTCCTCTTAAGAAGAAGAAGAGCCAAATTAAGAAGTTGCGAAAGGAATAGAAAAAGCTGCAAAATTTAGTGAAACAACTCAGACAAAAGATAAGGGCACTAAAAAGGGGGAAAATCTCAAGAAGAACCTTGAAAACAGTGAATGCAGCTATTCAAACTGAACTCCATGATACAAGGGCCATGAAGACTCAAACCGAGCCCATACTCATTCAAAATGATAAGGAACAACATGCAGCGCAGACCTCACGCATTCCATTCCATGATAAAGGGACGCAGACTATAGGCACTCAGTCTTGTAATAAAAGTACCCAGATAGATCTCCAAGCTAAAGATGTTCTGATATACAATGATCCTGGTATAACAAAACTCCAAGAGGACCTGGCACAGGCTCAGCTGACCATAAAAAGGCTTGAGGAAGAAACTGTTCCTCAACAAAGATACCAGAAATTACAGCAACAATTGAGGGACATCAATGCATCAGAAAACGAAGCCTTCAATAAATATCGGAGGGCAGAAGAAAGAGTTGAAGAGATAAAGAACAGACTGAAAATAGTCATGTGTCAAATGGATACTCTCTGTTCCTTATATACAGATGTTTTAGCATGCAGGTCCCCTACCAAAAACTATGCTTTATTTTTGTTAGAGAGGTATTTACAGTTAAAAATTAAGGCTGTTAGGGCAGGGAAACCTATAGAATTAAAAACTATTGAGGATTTTATAAATTGCTGCAAACACCATGGAGTAAAAGTTCAACGATTACTCTGTGAGTTTTATTTACATAATTTTATATTGGAAGAAGAAATGGAGAAGAATCCCAGTCCTTTTGTGGGTGATGTACAGTTTCAAGCATTCATTTCATTTGCTGTTAACTAGTTGAAGTGGCTCAAAGCCCATAACACTTTTCAGAGGAAAGAAAATGGGTTAGACCTTTGGGTCAGGGGTGAACCGAAAAACCCATTACATCTAATGGTTAAACATAAAAGTCTAATGCAAAAGGAGGGAGTAATCCAGACCTTGGGACCCATCCACAAAGGAATTTTCCAGCAAGGAATAGAATATTTCCTCTCTATCAAAGACAATTCCTTGGCAGCAGCTAAACTCGGATGGAAGACTTCCAATCGAAATATCTAGGACAGAGAGCCATCCAACTACAAAAACTTTAAATTAGCCACGGATCGCCTAGTTACCTATAGTAACCTCATCTTGAGGGAAGGCCCATATTGGTTAGGTTGTCAGTTTCGAAGCCCTATTATCTGGAATCATGCAGAAGGGTATAAAGACATATAAGAATTTACTGAAGGGAAGGCAGGGCCCATCTTTGAAGTTCTGGATAAAAATCATGGTTTTAGACCACTTCATGACATCCCCTCTCTAGCCTATTCTTTGACTGCTTTGCACACAAATTACATGGTTTTCATGAGGGCATGAAAAAGGGTAAGCGTGGGAGTGTGTTGAGCTATGGAAAAGGTATGAATTTTACATTTATTTCCTTATCTTTCTCCTTAATCATATATCCTTTATATTCTAAGATGATAATATATCAAAGAATTCTAGTGAAAACTAGGGAGTTATTGATTATTGCAATTTAGTTAATTATTGTCTTTTCTCATGCAGGAAAGAGAAGAAATGGAAAATTACCATTCCGGAGGAAAAGACAAAACAAAGTAACTGTTGTTCCTTCACCAGGAAGCCGTATCCAGACAACAGGTCAAGATTGGAGCGTGCAGTTAAGGATAAGAACGGAAAAGATCACAGCATCAACGCAAAAGACAAAGAGTTAACTAGAGTTAGAAGATTGAGTGGATCCCTTAGGATCTCTTGATCCTGAGGGATCGTTGTTACTAGTCTATCTACTATTCCTGTTTTATCCGTCTGGCCATTATAAAAGGGACAGTGCTTGTAAATAATGAATTAATCATCATTATTCAGAACTTTCTGTTGTACTTTTACTTTGATCATCAACTCTTGTTGATTAAAACATAGTACAACTGGCTGTAACCATTTTTGCATATGATTAATACATAATCTGGTTTCTATTCTTTCTTCTATACTGAAGTAGTCTAGCGGTGCTTCACTAGCGGCTAAGGGCCCAACCCTGGTGGATCCACTTGCTATTCTGTGCCATTCCTTTATGATATTTGTTGTGTGATTGGTTGGTTTGATCTTTGTTTATTGGAATCACATTGCTTTACTATTTCTTGTTTCTAGATTTAATGAATTGTTCCATTATATATGCTGTAACTGAATTGCGTTGTTGTTCCTTCTCGTCATAATAAGATTATTATTCTTTGCAGCTATATTGTTATGTTGTTCATCTCAATTACAGAGCATCGTTGTTCATTCCAGTAAACTAACTTTTTTATTCATTACAGTTTCAGAAGTTCCATTGTTCGTTTCTACTAAATAACATTGCCGTTCATTTCCTTTCTGCAAGCATTTGGTTTTGCCTTTCAGCATTGTTACAGGTAGCATAGTTATCCCATTTCTATCAACAACATTATTGATTTAATTCATTTTCATTTCCAATCGGTCATCTAGTGTGGAGTGTGAGATCAAAAACTGTAAAGGACATTGGCTATTACTGTCAGAGTTCTCAGATTGAGGATCTTATTTATGTTTGATTTCATTTACATCAGTTAAAAGAGGAAGGAGTTATTGCTACTGTATCCTTGACTGATAATTGCTGTTAATTTCCTGAGTGAATGATTTAGTTTTAGAGCATTGAGTTTCTTTTAATTGCAAGTAAGTTTTATTTCAAGCATATGTTTACTCTTGTATTTGAAAGCACTATACTACAATTTAGAAACATTACTCTTGAAGAAATTGTCGCCACATACTGTGTACACTCTTGAAATAGAAAATCTTACCCGGATTGATAATTAATGTAGGATAAATAGGAGTTAAAAAGACACCTTTTATCACTCAACAGTATGGCCTTCCTCCCCTAGTGCTACCTTCCTTTTCTACTGTCCCTGAGGTCTTTGAACTGCTGCCTTCTTCATTGTTGTTGGCAGTCCTTCCTCTGCCAAAGGATTGTCCTTTCCCTCTGCTAGATCCACGTCCTCTTCTAGAATTTTGCTTCCTTGTGATCTTTTCTTCTGCCTTTAAGGCACTCTGGTATGCTTCCTCTATGGTTTTTGGAGAAAGAATACTTATCTCATCTAGAGTTTCAGATCCTTTAACAAATCTAAGATTAAGAGCTTTTGTTTTCTCAATCTCTTTTCTAAGACCAACAATTTCACATTCTAATTTTTCATGAAGTTTTTCTTTTTCAGCCAGTTGGAATTGCAGAGTATCAATAATCATATTTTTCTCTTCTAAACAAATTTTGAGTTTAGAAATCTCTTCATACAGACCTTCTTCATCTATAGCATCCATGAAATCATCATCTTCAAAAGCCATTAAAAGTCTATAATTGTTACCTTGTTCATCTTCATCACTATTTGAAAGTCCATCACTGTCTTCATGAGTGTAATAGCTTTTCTTATTTACATTCTGTTTCTTGTTCCATATGACAAGTTCCTTACCTTTATCAAGCTTATCTTTATGAGGAAACTTTGCAGAATAGTGACCGACTCTTCCACAAGAAAAGCATTTGAAAGGTAACTTACCTATGAATCTTCCAACACCACGTTGAAGGTTCTTGACAAAATTTGATTTTTCATCTTCTTCTGATAGATGTCCTGACTCATAGTAATCTCCTTTGCCTGAAGCCTTGAATGCAGCTTCTCTTCTGTCTGATGGTCCTCCTTTCCTCATTTCGTAAGCAGTCAGAATTTCGTGCAGCTATGACATGGGAAGGTTTCGTAGATTCTCTTTTTCTTCTATTGCAGAAACTTTAGATTCAAACTTAGGGGACAAAGATCCTAGAACCTTTTCAACCACAATAGCCTCTTTTATTTCTTCACCCAAGTTTTTCATACAGTTAACAATCTCATCTACACGAAAGAAATAGTTAGCCACACTTTCATCATTGTGCATTCTGAGATTTTCATACTGAATTCTGAGGGTTTGAAGTTTTGCTCATTTTACTTGTTCATCTCCTTCATAGCTCAGAACAATCTTGTCCCACATTTCTTTTGTGGATTTATACTGCATAACTTTGACGAATTCTGATTGAGATAGACATCCCAATAGGGTATTGACAGCCTTTGGATTTGTTTCATATTACTTCTTACTAGCTGAATCTGTAGGAGTTGTGGATGGAAAAGTGTACCCTATATCTATGATATCCAAGACTTCTGTACCAAGAGATTGAAGATATGTTGTGACTCTTACCTTCCAATAGAAGAAGTTCGTCCCATCAAAAATTGGTGGCCTGATCGATGCTTCTGTCTCGTAGTTTCTCATGATGATGGATCTTCCTTCAAGCGATCAAGCATCTTCAGAAGGACCTGCTCTGATACCAATTGTTGGAAATAATACTGAGAGGGGGGGGGGTGAATCAGTATTATCAAATTCTTTTCACTATACCTTCCAGATTTATAATTCAATTTATTCTTCAGATGTTGACCATTAATTTGTATGTCAGTACCATATAATAATGAACAAGAACAAGAAAAACAGATAGTCACACCAAAGAACACCAGATATAAGGTGGAAACCCAATGTGGGTGAAAACCACCTGTTGCAATATGTCTCTATCTTCTTTCAATTAGAAACTTCTTTTTACAATGATTCTATACTGGTGCAGTCCTTTACCAATACGCAGGCTGCAACCTACAGAGAGCTACAACCCTCTCTCGTTTTCCAGACTCTCCTGGAAGGGAGCTACAACCCCCTTAGCTCTTGTACTAGCTGAGCTACTAGTACGTAGGTGCTGACCTACTTCTTTTCCTCCAGGGACCATGTTTCATAAATTTTCAGACTGGATCCATGAATCATTAAATAATCATCAAGTACATGTGAATCAACCAATCTCCTTTTACAATCAACTAATGAATCAACCAATAGCTTCTCAGAATGCAGTAACCAGAAAAGCAATACCAGTAATCAGACACAGATTCTAAACCCAGAACTCTGCAGCAATAGACAAAAGGCAGCCAACATATATTTCAAGAAAAGTTCGCAACTTCACCAATAGAAACCTGCGAATATCCACACTTCTGCTGTGTCTAGCCTACGCAACTCCACACCTGCTCTGTCTACTCGACAACACACCTCTGCACCTGATCCATCTACTGGACTGCGCACCTCCGCACCTGATCCGTCTACTGGACTGCGCACCTGTGCCATCTACCAGACTGCGCTCCTCCACACCAGCGCCATGTATTGGACTGCGTACCTCTGCACCTGTGCCATCTAATGGACTGCGCACCTCCGCATCTGATCCGTCTACTGGACTGCGCGCCTCCACACCTGATCTGTCTACTGGATTGTGCACCTCCGCACCTGCTCCGCCTACCAGACCGCGCACCTTCGCCCTTGAGTCGTATCTCGCCTGCGGACCTCTGGATATAAACACTTTAACAGTCCTCAATTGTACCCCAGTCTGTCGAATTCATAGATCTGATCATGCGCCAAAGAGACCTCGACCTATTAGTAGATCCGCCTTTTAATTCACGGTTTTCTCCTTGATTCAGATCTAGCTTCACAAACCAATCACCAAAATTTCAGATCTTAAGATATTCAATGTTCACAAGTATATGGGCCAAATGATCTCCTTCCCTTTTTATAGTCTATGACTTTCTCAAACCATGGACCAAAACCATTGAGAAACAATACCAAGGACTCAATACTTGGGTTCAACTCTTTTGAATGCAATACCACGGACCAAAACCATAGGATCAAAAACTGCAGGCTAAATACCATGGATCAATCATAAAATTTCCCACCTGCGCGTGCTTTTCTACATGGAAGTGAGTGAATTTGATGTCCGCACCTTTTGTTTGGAGAACCTGCGGGTATGTTCGCATTTATTGTTCAGGGCACCTGCGGGTCTGTAGCTTTTGTTAGGTGCACCTATGGGTATCTCATTTTCTATTATTTTGAGAGCTTGAATAGTGATTTGCCACTTGAGTGAGTTGCCATCAAGGACAACACTTGTGCCATAGTGCCAAACCTGAGTCATAATGCCAACATCTTCTTCTTCTTAGAAGAGCTAGAATATGATGATGATGAGGATGATGATGGAGGAGATGGTGGAGGAGTCATTCCTCCTTTTCCTTTGCCTCCTAGAGGGGCAACTAGAAAAGGTTCTTCTGCTCCTTTGTCTAGTTTAGGTGTTGAAGGACTTCCACCTCGACCCTTCTTAAATTCCAGATACATCTCTTCCACCATGGCTTGGAGTGTCTTAGAACTTTCTATAAATTGAGATTCTGATCCCAATGGATCTTCTTCTACCATTCTCCTCTAAGAATATACTCTTCCAATCTCTGGATTAGCCTCAACAAGTTCTTCTTCTCCTAGTCTGAGCTTTAATCTAGTTAGCATTCAAAATCCAGCACAAGCTTGTCTAACCTTAACAAAACCAAAACCAAATGATCTGATACCACTTGATCTGAAATGAATACTAAATCAAGAAGAAAAGGTATTACAGTCTCATGTGTAGGAATGCCTATATTATTTAGTGCAATGGATCGAAAATATTGCGAATAATACAAACATTTAAAAATTGGAAAACATAACGATTCAACACATCAACACAACAAATAATCAAGGAGTTCACCAGACTTCCTGGCTACGTCTCCTGGTCTAGCTTTCAGTGTCAACCTCTATATTATGTCTTCAAGAACAGAGTTTATAGGTGTGAGCTCAATCAGAGCCATAACACAGCAACAGTGATATTACATAGCGATTTCACTCGAAAACCTCGAGTCTAAAGAGTGCACAGACTCTCCCTCTTAGTGCCTCTGATCAACTATTTGTAGCTATATGTTTTCTCTGACTCTCTATCTCCCCTCTATCCCTAAAATATGGCTTGTCTCTGTTCTATTATGGGATGGCTTTTTAAGCTTAACAGCGCTTGTCTGTTCATTTCCCTGTTCGGGCTCTCTGGCTCCCAGTGCTGTCCCTTCATCTCCCTGCTAAGCGTTTAAACAATCATTGCGAAATGCTTAAGGCACGAGGTAGTTATTTACAAACGGAAGGATCTTTGGGCGTGGGTGAAAATCCCTGAAAATAAACTTTTCATTTACACAGAGAAATACACTGGAAATACATTAAAATAGTTGAAAATCTGACTGGAGCGCCAAAGCTGGACTTCAAACGATATAAAGTCCTCCCTATAATCCTCTTGGGTCTACAAGTCGCATTAGCTATGGGTGATTATCTCCACACCATTGATCTGCCTTCAATCTGACAATTCACATCCAACCTGAAACATAAAGTAGCCCACTCAATCTCCACAATTGATCCACAATCTCCAATCCAATGGCTGACAGCCATTTTGGGTGGCCTACTTGAACAGAGATTACCCGCCCGAAAAAGTGATTTTCTCTCTCTTACGGTGTGCTACATGTTGGCTAGTGTATGGAATCGGGCAGAGCCTCTCCAATATTGCTTACCACCTGAAACCCGCTCGAAATACCGTTTACCACAGAACTCAAAATATATAAAGCCGCATCTATAAACTCTTTCAAGTTCACACATATCGTATAGTCTTCAGCGTGTGTTAAGTCCTCCCTTTGGAAAATCTGCGACATAATATGTAATCTCCGCCATACTCTGTTTTATCACTTCGTCAGGTCTTTCCTTTGTTAACATATTTGAAGACTTAGACTTAGAGGTTCTATTCAAGATCCATTTTGGATCACCTATCCGTCCAGGAGGAGTCCGATGATATCTTATAAGTTATATTGCGCCCTTATAGGATAGGTAATACATAGGAAAGTAATAGTATTCTTCTGGGGTCCCTAAGGTTCAATTTTCCACATCTTAGGCTCAGTCTCACATCTTTTTTTCTTCAATGATTCTGGTCCTTTTGGGACTAAAAGTAGAGATTCAAAAATAGGGGGGATTTCTTATTCTTCCCCTCATAAAATAACGAAGAAGTTGCTTTATCTCCTCCATTAGGAAATTAACCACACCTATCAACACTCCGTTAAATAATAATAATAATAATAATTTATCAAAGTTTTCACACATATGATGCATATTGTTGCGGACGCTAAGCACAGTCAAGTAGTCACTCTGTGTTGAAATATGTATCTAGGCTTAGTTTTCATAATGACGTGTAATCATGATTTTATGTAATTAATTTAAAGAAGAAAAATAAAATCATTTTATGCTTGAGACATGGTTTTCATGCTAAAGGAAATTTATTTTATAGATGAAGCTCCCATTGTGAGCTATTAGATTTGGTCATTAAGTCATAAAGTTAGTTAAGTCATTGTCATGTATTGAATACCCATTTTGGGCATGTCACATGTTGTAAAAGATAATTTATTTGAGTCTTAAACCCTCCAATACCTTGTCACAAGCACTCATTCAAGTTGTTCATGCAAAGAAGCTAGAGATTTTTCTAGAAGGAGAAGTCGGCCTAGGCACAAGCACAAGTCGACTTATTTTGCATGGATAGACTACTATATAAAGGAGGACTTGGCCTCACTTGAAGAGCATTTGTTCAAGCATCTGAAATAGAAGATCGATTGTAAGAAACACAAGACTCAGAAGCCTCTCATCAAGCGAAGAAAGGAGGAGAAGGAGTCGAAGTGATTTTGATATTTTTTGGGAAAATACCTCTCACACGTGCGAACAATATTAGTACCATCTAATGCAGACGAAGATGAGTTATCAGAGTCATCCTAGGAGACCAAATCAAGGAAGAAACCAATTCACTTCAAGTCGAATTGTAGAAGAAGGAGATACTATCCAAGAGAGAAGGAAATCAAGGGACAAAATCATTGTTTGTTCCTCACACAATTGCAACTAGGGTTTCTGAAGAGGTCGAGAATTGAAAGTTTGTGTTAATAGGTTGAAATATGAAGAGAATTTGAGATCTATGGTGAAGCAATAAGTTTGACAAATGTTGACTCAAGGAAGAAGAATTGTTTCAAGGAAGTCTTGTGACTTGGTCTTGGACAGGTTGTTAAGTTAAGGGTCTTGGTCTTGGAATTCATCACTTGAAGATTCTATAAGAAGAAGAATTTGTTTAGGTTTTCCTCTCAAGTTGGAGAGGTTTTGGCCCTGGATGATCGCCTATATTTTGTGTCCTTTGTCTCATGATTATTTATGATTTGGTAGTTTTATAATGATATAAAATATTAATATAATCAGGTCGAAGAAATAATCTAATAAAGTAAGGTAAAATTACATCACAAACAATTATCATTTCTAGAAAAATCACTTATATTACTGCCCCTAGATTTCTCAACACGATATCAGAGCTAAGGTAACATCTCAAGGAAGGGAAACTCAAAAAGGGACACTCAGGCTCTCAAAGGTCAAGGTTCTAGAAGCATATTAAAGGCATCAAAGAATCAAGAAGATCCTCCCATCTCCAATGCATTTTGAAGACAAAAGCTACATCATCATCTTGAAGGAAGTGTCCAAAACCTAGATCTATCGAGGAAAAAGTCCACAATTAAAGAATTTTTTGGCTCCTTGCTCAAATCATCATCTCAAGGAAGGAGACCTCCAAAGACCCTAACTCTACTTGAATTGAAGAAATCATCAAATAAAAATATATTGAAGTATACTCATCTAAGCAAGAAGAAAAGAGTTGTTGGCATCATCAAAGGACTTAAGGTGATCTCCTTCTCTTTGTATTCAAGGATCACTTGTGAAGAAAATCATCTTCATCATTTTCTATATCATCATCAAATTCAAGAAGGCAGAAGGTTGAAGGAGAATCTTCACAAGTAAGGACAATTATGTCTACATCTAAATCTATCAAAAAAAAATTTACAAAGAAAGAAACATGTTAGTCGAGGTTTCAAATTTTCTTGCATGAAAGAAAAGGATAGATGTAAACCTCATAGAAAATGAGGTCATGAGGAAGATTCTCAAGCACTTGCAAGTATATGAAAGGGGAAGTAAGGGCTCAAATGATTCTCATAGAATCCATCAAGGATCCCCTCATTCCCTATGTATCTAAACTTGAAACATCAAAATAAATATATGACAAACTTGTAGAGTTGCTTTCTGTAAGCACTGGAGTAGAAGTAATTTCATTAATACAAAAACATACAAGATGAAGATATCAAAATAAGAAGGAATAGCCTCATACTTTATGAGGATATATGAAATAAGGGACCAACTACAAGGTTTGGGAGAAATAATGTCTAAAAAATAGATGACTACCATAGTACTAAATGCACTAACAGAAGAATGGGGTAACTTTACGTCAAGCATTTATTGAAAGAAGGAAGCTACTCCATTCAAATATCTATGGTGACTATGTAAAATGGAAGAAACCAGGTTGAAGGAAAAATCTGATGTAGGATCAAATGAACAAACTCAAGCATATGTTGCTATGGAAAAAAGAAAAGGGAAGTTTAGGAAATTTAGTCTCATAAAAGAAAGAAGAATATGGAAAAGGTTCAATGATACATATGTAAATAATATGGGCACTACAAGAGAGATTGTCCTAAGATTAAGAAGGACAACAACAAAAGAAGAAGGGAAAATCCAGTATCACTAAAGAAGTGGAGGAAGCTGAAAAGAAGAAATCCAAGAAAGAGGAAGTAAAATATCTCTACTATGATTGAGATATTCTTCCTCAGCTAGTGCTTTTCAATTTTCTATCTCAAGTTCTTCTGTTGTAAAATATAACTATCATAGGAATCATTAGAGGAATGATAGGATGCACCATAGCATAATAGAAGCATACGATTGAAGGAAAGAGTTCATGACATCATCATAAAGAAGCATGAAAGATAACTGAAATATAAGTCTATGGATGTCACCTATAGAAGGATGTAGCTCTTAGTAACCTCATTAGAAGCATAAATAGTAGTTATGGGAAAAAGAAACTCATATAGTATAAATTTCATTATACATCATTCAAAAGGAGCATTTGCAGGATGAGGATGATCAAGATCCTCCATTGGAATATTCATTGGAAGGTTCACCTTATAGAAGAAGCGAGTGTCTCATCGGGAATTCCAACTTGTATGGGATTCATGGGATGATGGTATGATGTCAAAAGAAGTATAGTGCAGTTCAATGGATTGAATTTCTTTCAATCAAGGAAGTTATCAAAGGAAATCTAGATGACCAAAATAAAGAGGTTATGTATGTATGCTTGTACTTGATAAAATAGAATCATGTCATATGGTTGCAGATGTCATGAATAAGTGCTCTATCTCAAGAGCATGATCAAAATAAAGGATCTCCTCCAGTGAAAGGATTAATGATGGCATGGTTCACACATTGACTATATCAACATAATATGTCCTCATATTAAATATGAGGTGATTGAAAAATTTGAAGGAACTATGATTGAAAGTTCCTAGGAGGAAATGTATGAATACATGAAGGAAGAGATCATGAAAAATTCAACTATGGAGAAGGCAATCAACATCCAAGGACTAGAAGATTTGACTATGATATCTCCATGGGAAAGATGTGAAAATACTGATAAAATATGAAAAAAAAAGGAGACCTTTGACGTTGTATATCTTTTTGGAGATGTGTCAATATATATGTAGGATATTGATGCAAACAAGGAAATGTCATGATAAAAGGCCATCACAAAGGTATTTTTCATTTAATGTTCATTTTATATTTTTGAATAATATCTAGATGGTATAATGCAAGGCTACCAAAGGAGGAGTTGTAGATGTCATCTACAATTGAAACTCATGTGGTAGGACAAAATATCCCAAATGAAACATGATGTAAAGAAGGTAGAAAGGAATGAAGGAAAGGTGATATATGTACTAATGGATCACTTTCCAATGAAAGAAAATATGAGACGAGTGACATGATTCATGAATGAAAGTGATGGATGGTCGATGCCCTACGATGAAGTCCCAAAAAGATGAAGACTCTTGAATAAAGAAAAATAAGTTCATGACATCGAAAGGAGGAGCTCTTCAAGTAGATAGTTGTCCCATGATCTCCACCTAAAGAGTTGTTGGAAGCAAGTCCCTGTTAAAAAGGCACGTTGGACAAGTCCTTGATTAAGAGCGAGCTTGGGAAAATTCCTTTTATGGAATGGGTTGGTCATCCCTAGTTAAGAGGGAGTGGTAGATATGCTTCTCTACTTCATGTGGCATGCACTAGACCAAGACTAACAATCATAAGTCTTAGTGAAGGCCATGAGGAGAGATAGACAGATCATTTTTGTCTTCACCTAAGAATATAGAATGGAGGATTGGGTAAGCATCTAGCATCCAATACTATTTGAGGATGTGGTAGGGCATCTAAGATGAGAGTAGTCATGGAGGATTGATATTCTTTGAGAAATGGGAATCCAATATAAGAATAGTCCTGGTGGAACATACTCTGAGAGAACCCGGGTGGAGTATGTTTCGAGAGAGACAATGATGAGGGTGTCTATAAATCATTGGTCTCGCCCACATTGTGCTCTGATCTTGTGGAGAGATAGAGTTGTTAGTCAAGGGCTTTCTAGGTGATGATGTTGGATGATATGATGTTATACATATGGGTTACCATTCTCACTCTTCTTATGAGAATTCTTTAGATTCAGAATGTTCAAGTACCTTGTATGGATTATAAATACTTCCCTACTTGAGAGGGAATGTTGAAATATGTAACTAGGTTTGGTCTTCATAATGACATGTGTAATCATGATTTTATGTAATTAATGTAAAGAAGAAAAATACAATTATTTTATGCTAGAGACATGGGTTTCATGCTCAAGGATTTTTTTTTATAGTTGAAGCTCCCATTTTGATCTATTAGGTTTGGTCATTAAGTCACAAAGTTAGTTAAGTCATTGTCATGTATTGAAGACCTATTTTGGGCATATTACATGTTGTAAAAGAGAATTTATTTGAGTCATAAACCATCCTAGACCTCATCACAAGCAATCATTCAAGTAGGCCTTCCAAAGAAGCTAGAGATTGTTCCAGAAGGAGAAGTCAACCTAGACATAAGAACAAGTGAACTTATTTTACATGGTGTTGTAGCGGCTACAACCACCCTCCAAAATTTTTCCCATGCTTCGTTTTGGAGCCTCCCTTATAATTACAATATCTCATCTTACACTAACCTAGGTACTCGTGCTTTGATTGAGCCTCATATTTGCATCATGGCTTGTGTTTTCTTACTACATAATCCCTAGCATACCTGGTTGGATAGTTGAAGACAACATCGGTATATGGACCATGGACATTAATGGATCTTGAAGATTGATTCAATAGGGAGAGGATCACCTCTCATTGTGGCTAAGTATTTCTTGAATTATGATTCTTATTACTTGTTAGACTTATGGATCTAATGATTATGTTTATTACTTTGAGTATATGGATGTTTCTAACCTCCTTGACAAGATGAGATGTATAGATCATTCTTGAGGATAATTTTGAGATGCAAATATGGAAAGAGACAAAGAGGTACTTGATAAAAAGATGACAAAGTGTTTCAAGAGGCCTATTTCTAATGAGCAGATGCTCAGGTATTTGAATACCATAAGGTATGCATGGTATGTTGTGTTTCATCTATTGACTTGGTAAGCCTTAAGGTATGATGAGAATGCCCCTTTATTTAATGGATCATACATGCATATGAAAGTGACTTGGATCTATGTTTCATATGATGAAAATTTGAACATTTTTACCTTCTTCAATTCTATGAGGGTATCTAATGTTGATACATTGATACACTTGATGTTTGGCTAACTTATATGATCTATCTGTTGGATATCTTGATCCTATAAAGAAGGCTAGCACCTTGGCTCTAGAAAATGATACTTGACATGATGGATTTCATATAGAAGGATATTTCATTGACTCCTATACATTATTATGCTAGTAATGCTTGAGATAAGAATGATGAAAGCATATTGAAAGAGTGATTGACACTCTTTTTGTTTTGATAAAGCTTTATTGAATGACCTAATCTGATCTCATTGGTCATGAAGTGGATGTGAGAGTTATAAGTGTAAGACTGATATTCCATATCTCTTACTACCTTATCTTGATGGCATATGGTTAAATTGGACACAGTAACTTGTTGTAGTGACTTGATAGAAAGTTCTATTGTGTTCATAATCTTTGAGATCTATCTGTTGCTTTGAGTCTAAGCCTTTGATGCTATATTTATGTCGTGATGCTGATAGCCATATGTTTATGATCTAACAGATCTGATGTTACATGAATCTAGTAGAGACAGGTTGCTTGCATGAATGAATATGAATGAGGTAGATCCCAGTCAGAGGGAGAATCAATTCTCAAGATTCTTATCCATATTAAAATTTGTGTTATATGTTGTTACACTATGATTTATGTGCATCTAGCAGTATTGATTTGCAATAGGGTCTTAGATCTGAATCCCATTCAAACATTAGGGTTTCTTCTCCGATCGTAGTCATATATCTAGGAGATTTCGTCCTTGGTCACATGCATGCTAAGGGCTGAACACATCTAGGAAACTAAAGTCACTCTCATGCTAACCTGAAGAGAGTGACTAGAGGTCTGACTATTGTTGACCATGATCTGAAGCTTTCTAAAAATTGTCTAAACTCTGAATCATGATGTTCCTGACATATTCTGCCATTGTTAACTAATTTTTGAAGTTTTTGAGTTAAATTGTTGGTCATATAATGACATATTGTGCATGAAATCAGATGGTCACCTAGAAGATATCAATACCACAGATGTATTGCATATAAAAACAAGATATTCTAGCAAGAAAAGGTTTAATGTTTTCCATAAAATGAACATGCAGACTAAACTTGTGTTTGCAGGAGACTGAGACATACTTATAGATATCTCACCATGTTTGTGCTATATGAGGTTGGCATGATTTGGCTGATTGATATATATGAAAAATGTTTTTTCATTATGCTTGACAATAACCTTGAATTGATGATTGGGAAATGCTTTTATTATAGATCTCTCTATGATAAAAAATTTGGACTTGACCTAAGGTCTAGTGATCTGATTTGACGATTGTTGATTTGCCATGATATCAATGCTATGTGGGAAAAATGACTTATGTGGGTATTTGGAGATTGGCCTCCTTATTCTTAGCACAATGGTTGAAATAATGGTAGTTGTGATTCAAGATGAAAATGGAACCTGCATGACTCATAGTTGGTGTATGCATTTGCACCTACTGACAAGATGACTTGTATTATGATTATGAGAGTGACTTGATAAAGTTTAGATTGATATTGCATGACTGATTAAAAGTAGTGGACATGATGAAGTAATAATTTGATATGAGCTCCACCTCTCTCCTGATTGAAATTATTAATACTATGATAATGATGACTTTGATAATGGTCATGATTTGGCTTCTAAAATCTGATGAGTTTACTTTGTTGTTGATGGTACAACATTGAGTTATGTAAGGAAGATTATGTTGGCATAGCAAGGCACTATGCTTAGATAATTGCAATCTAGATATGTCTAGATTTGACAGTTATCTGATGGAGTCATGATTATGAGTTCCAAGGTATGGCTTTGATATTGATTATGGTTTTGTTTTATATCATGATGATCTACTTGTGACAGGTGATGATCCTATGATGATCTAATCACAGGGAGATGGATTATGAAGCCCTAAATAATGTATCATGGCATGATGAATCGATTTATGGAATTTGGGAGAGAAATTTCATATTGAAAAGCTATTAGAAAATGTTTTGAATAATGAAAATGAAAATCTTTGGATACTCTGATTTGAAGTTCAAGATGTTCTTGAACTTGACATGGCATCTGACGGTTGAAGCATTGATGGTTTTTTTTTAAAATCCATCTGTATATGTATGATTTTCATAAAACCTTAATGAATTCATGGGTGAGTTACTTCACTCACATAGAGTTGCCACTGAGCATGCTTTGAAATATCTACATGTGGTGTTCTATTTTGAGAAAGTGATATTTCTCCTATGATATGTATTTGCATAGATGTATTGTTGATAAGCACATTTGGATGTTTCTTTAGTATGTAATCTTCCATGATATCTTGGATGAGAAGTCCATAACATGATCGAGGTTGATCATGATGTTGCTAGCATGTCTTGTTGTGAGGCGGGATACAAAAGATCCTTAGAGAGTTTCTTTGCCATGATCTAGATATGACATGGATACCATGGATACATCGTGATGATCTGATTGGCAGTAAGTCCTATATTTATAGTTGGAACCGAGATACTCTCATATATTGAGATAGTGTAGTTGTTCGAAATAAGCTCAGGCTTGTGGTTGGTACCTCTGTGAGAGGGAGGATGATTATGGTATCCTTTTGTGATTCATATGATTATATTTGATCTGACATGATATTTGATTTGATGTTTTGTATGAATAGGAAACAACTACTATTGAGACAAGTTGATGATGAGAGCAACATTGTTCAAGGACACTGAGAAAACTCTTCCTACCCTGCTCGAGATCCTAGGGTGAGGAATTAAGATAGAGGGATCCTGGGGTTGATGGAACTCTGGCCAATAGGGCGTCACCCCATACTATTACCTAGGTTAGAAGAATATTGCTCCCCTATCTTTATAGGGTCGGAGAATGTTTTTCCCCTCTTGGTCTTTGCAGAGTATACCCCAGTTCGCATCATACCCTCAAGCATGCTAGCTTGATGGGAATATCGCTCCTCATTTTGGCCAATAAGTTGAGAGTGTACTTAGGGTGTACAACCCAAGTCAATTATGATGCAGGTGTTCTACCACATTACTATTCAAGATCGTCGATGGGAAGGTCAGCATGCAATAAGATTGATTGAGATAACCTGATATGATTCCGGGTTGAGGGTAAGCTCCCCAATGAAATTCCACGATCGAGGGTGTATTCCTTTGTGTGATGGGTTTTCCTATTGCTCGGTATGGGTGGAAGCTATTGCTCCCTGATGTGGTTCCAAGTTGAGATATGCTCCTTGATGATATGCTTTATGATGACAATTGATGATGATATTTTGGTAGCAGCCCTCTAGTAGATATTCTATATAGTAACATGATGGATAGAGGGTGGTATCTTGAGCTCCCCTTTGGTAGCAAATTATTCTTCTTCTAGATCTTAGAATGATTAGCATACGAGAAGGAACAATCAAGAGATAAATAGGAATAAGCAAAGGATAGATCAATATGTACAATAATTATTTGTGATGATGAGACACTTGAGATGGACATGGCATGATGAATACATGACAGAGATGATTCGTGATGATACTCGAAGATTCCAAAATGGCATATTGTTTAATGGACAGATATTGGCAAGTGGAATTCTCCATGGTTGAGACGGAGTTTTAACTTTTTCAATTGCGGTAAAATTCCACCTTGGATAGCTGAAATTACCAAGATAATGATTACGTTAGATTCCTCTTTTTGAGACGACCAAAATCGACCTAAAGATCACCCAATTTGGTTAAGTGGAAGTTGAGTTATGAATTATTGTATTCACACATGTATTATGGAATGGGTCTACCCTAATCACATAAATAACTGCTAGGGTTTGTCTTAACCCCAAGTGACCCCTTAGGAAATCCTATAAATATAAGAGATATCAAGATCATTTGGACAGATATTCTCTTCTCTTTTTTCTTAGTTCGCATAAGTTTAACAAAACGAGTTCACTCAAGGGTCCGAAATCATAGGCAAAAGGTTCGCTCTGGGTTAGGGTCTTCTGGATCTTGGTTGCTAGCACAAAACATGGAATTTTGTAATCTGGTCACTGGAACACAAGCCTATGAGAGTGAATATAGACACTTGGACACTAGCATAGAGTCTTATGGGAGCGAATCTTAGTTCAGAGGTAGACCGGAAGGTTCTGATCCCCAGTCGCTCGCACCAGGTAGCCTTGGGAGTGACCCTGTCATCTTGGTCGCTAGAACAACTTAGCAAGGGTGCGACTTTGGCTTGTCGGTCACTCGCACAACTCAGAAAGGGATGAAATTTGGGTCTTTTCAGTTTAGTTCCAAAATCACATGCATAGAGAATTCCTGGGAGCGACTCTGCAGTCACAATCGCTCACATATTGTATTCATGGGAGCGACCCTAAAGTTTCAGCCGCACTCAGAAAGTTTGGATGAGAGTGACCAAATTTTAGTTCTAGGGCTTAACATCTTGGCTTCATTCGACTTCAATGATCAGGTATATATGGGTTCCTCTCTACTGTTATACATATCTGTAGATCTATAGATATGATTTTTTGGTTTCCACTGCAAACATATGTATTGGGCTCATTGACAGTGAAAACAGTATACATCAGTATTCAGCAGTGTTCAACATAGTAACAACAATATAAACAAGTATTTAGTAGTTTTCCACACAGTGACAACAATATACAACAAGCACATCATAACCATCAATATGAGGATTCTGATTCCTAACACGATTAGATCTGTCCCATATATATCATTATTGTTTCGTTGGATAGATAAAGCTATGGATCATTGTAATATCTTTTGTTGCATCATTTGATGACAGTCTAAGAAGAAGAATATTAGCAAGGGTTTTCCCCATAGTGGGTTTTTCCCTGGTCTTAGACCAATCCTGGTGTCTCTACATGTGTGCATGCTTTCTTCTACTGTTCCTTTTATATTCCGTTGCATTAATGATGATGGTGATGTTGTTTCTTTCTATGTAATTGCATATGATGATGTATAATGGTGTGGATTTGAATAATGTAATGATGATATGGGGTGAACTTAATGTATTTATGATGAAATGCAACTATAATAGAAAAGAACAATGTCTCCGTATGAAAAATTAACATTACCTAGTTTTTGCAATAACGGTCGTTGTTACTACATCTCTCTCCACATGCTTCATTTTCCTTCAGTATTATTGATTCCTGCACTTTTTTTACTTACATGCATCATCACTCAATTAGATCTGCATTTAGCATCTCACCATCCTTTAGATCTACCCAATTTCACACTCCTCTTGGGCAAATGTGGGCTTCCCTTACCCGGATCTCACCTTCCCTTGCATGCACTGTGCATTCTTGGAGATCAAGGCCCAACCTTGGCTTCTGGAATTGCGTATATTCTGCCTTGGCCTAGCTCCAACTACACACTGCACAGTTCCAGGAGCTAACCTGATGGGACCAGCCTTGATGCCTTACGGTTAATAATTAATATATGATTATGGTTGATATTTTTGGCAGTTGATTGTGTTGTTGATGTGTTTAATGATATGGTACTGGATTTTAATGTGGTGAGGACAGTTGTCCTGTCCTTGAGCTCCGCTTCTCCCACCTCTACACCTTACTCTCGAAACCCTAACCTCACTCATTCGGTCCCTTGCTTCGACACTCTGCTGCTTCGTCGAGAGGGTTCTCTGTCATTGGTTATGTTTGTAATCTATGAGGGTTTGATGGCACTCCGTGAGGGTAGCTGTCTGCAAACCCTAGCTATGAACTCTGCTCATGTAGCTGTGGGTATCGGTTGTGCGTTGTCTTTCTCATCTTTGTGGTTGTATGGCTTGGGTTTTTCAGGCCATGGTCGTGGGGTGACCCAACTCTCAACTCCTGTTCGGAAATTTCACAAAGGTAAGACCTCTATCTGTGATTTACAGTTCTGTTTCATTTTGTTGTTGGTATTAATTGTTTTCACTTCTTGTGAGCACGGGTTGCTCTAGCGACTGTGACCTAGTCCAAGGCTTTTCTGCCTACACGAGCTCGGCTCCTCTGATGAGTAGATACTCTGCTAACCCTCATCTATGCTTTTCAATTCATTTAGGGTCTCTTTACCTGGTTGTTGATGGCCTGTTTTGTGGTCACTACAGGTGGACATCGAGTCTCTCTGGTCGCTGGTCTCTTGCCCTGATACCTGTACACTGTAAAAGGTAGAGTCGTGGCATGTTACTCCTCTTGTTTGCCTGTCTCGAGCTTTTTGCTGCTTTTCATTTCCGTTGGGTCTATAATCAAGGGTCTTAGGGCTTCGACCTCGCTGTCTTTTGGCACTGTATAATTATGCCTTCAGGTTATGATGAACCTATAACTTATATTGGGTCTCTGGTTAAATTATAGTCCTGGGGTTTTGGACCATTGTCTCACTGTTCGGTCTTGCAGTTGGTTTGTAACTTTGTCTATAACTTGGCCTGTAAATTTTGATACCTCTATATATATATATATATATATATATATATATATATATATATACAAACACATATTATGAAAAGAAAGAAACAGTTAGATGCTTGGTATCTATAGATGTTGGTTTCTTTCTTGCTGTGACTATGTTTGTTTCTTCTACAAAACCCTCTCTGTCAATTGATGGAATTCGACTAGCCTCTGTCAATAATTACTTGTTCTCTGTACTGTTAGGAAATGAACTCAGTTTCTTGTTCTCGGCAACTATTATGAAACGAACTCAATTTAATTATTTAGATAGGAAGAAAATAATTTTATGCTGCAATGGACATGGACTCAGATTCTCTCTTGCTTTCAAAATGATTCTATACTTCTATTTATTCCGTACTATGATGGATCATTACAGTTTTTTATTTTTTTTCCTTTAATAAGTTCACTATACAGTTACTTAAAACTGTCAGCGGTTACATTTTAGTTATTCCTTAATAACTATTCATCTTTGTCTAAACTCTATAGTTAACCTAAAACAATAGAGATTAAAAAAAATTGTAATGAAAATAAAACAGTGGACTGGGACAACCTTAAACTTGACATAAAATCCTAAATGTTGTTAACTAAAAATTTAAATGAGACTTAGAAAACTAACTGAAAACTTCTCTAGTCTGTTAAGGCAAATACTCCAACCATGATCTCCCTTAGCTGGATGCTCCTACATCAGGCTTCTGGGGTAAATGAAAATTCATGGCTCCGGTCCATGAGCTCCTCGATAGAATACCCTACACGTTGTATCTGACCTGCGTCAAGCCATGAACTGTATTCAATGGGACGGTTCTTCCACTTGACAAGGCACTGTAGGTACTCTTTTCTTCAAGTCCGCCTGGCCACCTGTGTATTGAGGATTCCTTCGATCTCAAGTGGTTGATATGAAGGCATTTGTCTCATCCATGAACTACTTCCTTTCTAGGTATCTCGATTTGGTTGTGCCGAGTTGTCATCTTCAGGACTGGAAGTGTATGGAAACAAATCTGCCACGTTAAAGATAGGCAATATGCCTATACCTGGAGGCAATTGCAGCTCATAGGCATTTGCATAAAACTTACACAGAATTTTGCAAGGTCCAATTTTCTTAAATTTCAACTTATTGTATTCGCCCTTAGGGAATCGTTCTCTGTGCAGATGCGCCAAGACTTGATCCCCTAAGTCAAATTGTACCTCCTACCGTTTCAAATCTGCCTTCTGTTTGTACCTTTGACTGTTGTCCTGTAATTTTGACTTCACCTGCTCATATAGGTCGTTAATTTCACTTGCAAATTCTTCCCCGTCAGCACTTCTTCTTTCTAATTGTCCCAAATCTCATAACTCATGCACTCCTCGGGGATGCATTCCATAAAATATCTAGAAAGGACTATTTCCCGTACTTCGATTTGGTGAATTGTTGTAAGAAAATTCCTTTTAGGCAAGTACACGATCCCACATCCATGAATTTTCCCCAACTAGACTCCGTAGCAAGTTTCCCAAGCTCCTGTTCACCACCTCCGTCTTCCCATTGGTCTGCGGGTGATAAGCGGAGTTGAAATTCAACTTTGTATCTAGCTTTTTCCACAAGGTGTGCCAGAAATGTCCTGTGAATTTCACATCCCTGTCAGAAACAATGGACTTGGGTAAGCCGTGTAGTTTGACAACTTCAGTGAAAAACAAGTGTGCTATATGGGTAGTGTCACTAGTTTTCTTGCAAGGGATGAACTGTGCCATCTTGGAGAAACGGTCCACCACCACCATGATGGAGTCAAAATGCCAGCATGTTTTGGGTAGAACCAGGACAAAGTCCAAACTGATTGAGTCCCATGGTCTGTTTGGAATAGGCAAGGGTGTATACAACCCCGTGTTCTGGCTATGCCCTTTCGCCAGCTAACATATCTTACACCTGGTCACATATCGCTGCACGTCTCTTCGCATCTTCAACCAGTAATAGAAATGACTGAGCTGATCCAAGGTCTTATCAATGCTGAAATGTCTAGCTAGACCTCCACTATGTTTTTCCTAGATGATGTTCTCCCTCATCAAACATTCTAGAACACATAGTTGTCCTCCCTTGAATAGCATCTCCTCTTGTAAGTTATAGTCCATCCATGGACTATTATTCCTCAACAAGGGATTTTGGCAGGCTTCATAAGCCTCCTTGAAATCTGCATCTATTTGATACAAGTCCTTTAGGTGTTCAAAACCCAACACTTGTATCGTGCTCTCCTGCAAGAGTAAAACTCTTCTGCTTAGTGCATCTGCTACCTTGTTGGCTTGACCACTGATATGCTTCAATACGAGTGTAAAAATATGCAAGTACTAAACCCGTTTTTCATGTTTATGATTCAGCTTATGCTGCTACATAACATACTGTAACACAGAATTATTAGAAAACAAGACAAACTCATTACCCAACAAATAATGTCTCCAATGCTTCAATGCTTGGACAACAACATAAAACTCCTTGTCATAAGATGTGTATTTCTTCCTACTTCATTTAATTTTTTCGCTGAAGTAAGCTACTGGTTGTCTTCCTGGCTGAGTACGGCTCCAATGGCTGTACCACTGGCATCACAATGAACTTGGAAAAGTTTGTTAAAATCAAGCAACCTCAATATTGGCCTTTCAGTAATCTTCTTCTTCAATATCTGGAAAATTTTCTTTGCAGCTTCAGTCCAATGGAAAGGCTGACTTGCCTTTTTGATGGTATCCAACATAGGTGCATAGATTCCACTAAAATTCTTTATGAACTTGCGATAGAAACTTGCCAACCCATGAAAACTCCGAACTTCGAACAGAATCTTAGGGGATGGCTAGCTCAGTATAGCTGCAACTTTTTTCGGATCCATTTTCAACTCATTTTTTGCAATCACAAAACCTAAATAGACTAACTCCTTCTGAAAGAAAAAACATTTTTTTAAATTTATCAACAACTTATTTGCTGCAACTTCTCCAGAACATATCTAACGTGTTGAAAATTTTCTTCCTTGGTCTTGCTGAAAATCAGTATATCGTCAAGATACACAATTACAAATTTCCCAATGAACTCCTTCAACATCCAGTTCATCAGGCACATGAAAGTGCTAGGGGCGTTACTCAACCCAAATGGCATCACCAGCCATTCATATAGGCCTTCATTGGTTTTGAAAGTTGTCTTCCATTCATCCCCTTCTCTTATTCTGATCTAGTGGTATCCACTTTTTAGATCTATTTTCGAAAAATATGCTACTCCACTCAAGCAATCCATCATGTCATCCCTTCGTGGCAATGGAGACCTGTACCGAATGGTAATTTTATTTATTGCTCTCAAATCCGTACACATGCACCACTTGCCTCCTTTCTTGGTAGCTAAAACTATCGGAACCACACATGGACTTAAACTTTCCCGTATCAATCCTTTGTCCAACAATTCTTGTACCTGCTTCCTGATCTCCTCATTGTCCTTAGGAGTCGTTTGGTAAACATATTTGTTTGGTAAACTAGCTTCGGGAATGAAATCTATGTGATGACTAATACTCTGCTTTGGTGGTAACTTATTTGGTAAATCATCCACCACAATGTCGCTGAATTCCTGCAACAAATCCTGGATTTCTTTAATTAAGTCAAAAATTTCAGTGTGTAACAACACTGCTCTCAGTCTCCTTACAACAACATACTTTATCTCATTATCTTCAATCTGTTTTAAAAATTCTTTTCCCCCCATCAGCAGCATTTTTGTCCCACTAGTTTCTACTGTTTCTTCTTCCTTGATGGGTACTAGTATATGCTTAATTCTGTCCTTGAAAAATTTGTAGCAGTTTTTTTTTTTTTTCGTCATGAAAAACTTTTCAGTCATACTGCCATGGTCTACCTAGCAGAATATGACACACATCCATGGGCATGACACCACAAATCACTTTGTCCCTATACTTGCCAATATGGAATTCCACCTCACATTGCTCATCAACTAGCAATTGGTGACCTTTCTGTAACCAAGACACCTTATAAGGAGTTGGGTGCTTCAACCTTTTCAAACCCAATTTCTCCACCAACTCTATTGCAACCAGATTATTAGTGCTTGCACTGTCTATAATCAGTTTGCAGCATTTCCCATGTGACTTGCACATAGTCCGGAATAATGCCTTTCTCTGGGTTTGTTTAGCTGTCTCGTTTGCTGGTTTTAGCAGTACCTTATTCAAGACTAAGGCCTCTTCTGTCTTCGATACATTCTCTACCTCCTGGGGTGGTGCCTTTGCTTCCTCTGTTTGAGCAACATATGCTCCTCTTTGTCTAGATTTTTCACCTTTAGGATACTCAAAGGATCTATGCCCCCACTTGTGGCACTTGTAACACTGGTAGGCAGGCCCTCTGCCTCTACCATTACCCCTTCCTCTATGGTATATTAACTAAGAAAATATAAGGAAGCTTTTGCATGGGATTACCCAGACATGAAAGGAATTGATCCCCAGTTGTGTACACACCACATCTATATAGAAAAGGATGCTAGACCCATTTGCCAACCCCAACAGAGATTAAACCCTCATCTTAAGGATATTGTGAAAGCTGAATTGCAAAAAATTTTAGATGTAAACTTTATTTACCCAATATCTAACAACAAGTGGGTCTCTCCATTAGTAGTGGTGCCAAAGAAGAATGGAAAGTGGTGGATATGTGTAGACTACAGAGAATTGAACAAAGCAACCTAGAAAGACCACTTCCCCCTTCCATTCATTGATCAGGTATTAGACACATTAGCAGGAAAGAAATTCTTTTCTTTCCTAGATGGCTTCAGTGGATACAATCAAATTCAGATTGCCCCTAAAGATCAGGATAAAACTACTTTTACCTGTCCTTGGGGAACATTTGCTTACAGGGTCTTACCCTTTGGGCTATGCAATGCCCCTGCCACATTTCAGAGGGCTATCCTCAGCATTTTTTCAAATTTAATAAATGAAGGGCTCGAAGTATATATGGATGACTTCACACCTTATGGGGATGATTTTGAGCCAACATTACAAACATTATAAAAAGTGTTGCAAAGATGAATTGCCACCAGGCTCTGTTTGAGCCATGAAGAGCGTCATATGATGATGACCGAGGTACTCATCTTAGGTCATTTATTTCAGCAGCTGGAATACAGGTAGATCCGGCTAAAATTCAGATAACTTTGTTAATACCTACTTCTACCACACAATTAGAGGTACACAGTTTTTTGGGATTTTCTGGTTATTATAGAAGATTTATAAAACATTTTTCTCATATTGTTGCACCTTTATATGCACTAATAGGGAATATTGATTTTATTTGGAAATATAACTGTGACCATTCTTTTGAGGATCTAAAAAAGCTTGTATCAATAGCCCCAGTGCTAAGGGGCCCAAATTGGGATTTTCCATTCCAAATTTCATCTGATGCTTCAGACACAGCAATTGGAGTAGTTCTTGGGCATGAAGAAGATAAAAAGCCATATGCAATTTATTATATTAGCAAAAATCTATCTCCTGCTGAATTAAACTATACTGTGACTAAAAAAGAATTTTTAGCTGTAATATATGCTATAAATAAATTTAGACATTATATAGCTGGGTATCTTGTAGTTTTATATACAGATCACTCTGCCATAAAATATTTAGCAAATAACCTGTTACAAATGGGATAGTGACAAGATGGTTGATTCTCTTGCAGGAATTTGATATCACAATAAAGGATCGACCTGGAAAAGAGAATCTTGTAGCTGATTTTCTCTCACAAATGCCAAAGCCAGCGGATGCAGCAGTATTCAAAGATCAATTTCCAAATGAACATTTGTTTGTTGTTACTGTCAGAACACCATGGTATGTCGACGTTGCAAATTACTTAGCAGTAGGCAAATTACCCAAGCATCTAATGCCTAATGAACGAAAACAGATAGTGCAGCGCAGTGCAGTACTTGATTCTCTTGTATTGGGGGCTACTTATTTCATACAGGGGTAGATATGCACATCAGAAGATGCATCTGAGAAGATGAAGTATTTGACATTCTGAAAGCATGCCATGATAGGCCATGTGGCAGACATTTTACAGATCGTAAGACCGGTCACAAAGTTTTACAAAAAGGCTATTACTGGTCCACAATCTTTAAAGATGCTAAAAGGCTTGTTCAAGCCTGTGATAGCTGCCAGAGGGTAGGACGCCTTGGACAATTTGATGAGATGCCTCTGAACCCGCAGTTATTAATCGAGCCATTTGAGTGATGGGTGCTCGATTTTATTGGTCCTATTAACCCATCATTAAATCAGAAAACATACATACTGGTTGCAACATAGTATGTTACTAAATGGGTTGAAGCAGAGGCACTGTAGCTGGGTTGAAGTAGAGGCGTTGCCAAGAGCTATAGAGGATTTAGTAATACATTTTCTTTTCCAATTATTGGTGTGATATGGCCTCCCGAGGGACATAATTATAGATGGAGGACTGCAATTTGTAGGTAATAAGATTGCTGCGACATTAAAAAATTACCACATTCTACACAAAATTAGAACTCCATGCCACCCACAGGAAAATGGCCAAGTAGAAAGCACTAATAAGGTGATTGAGGAAATAATTACAAAAATAGTTGCATCACACAGATGTGACTAGGCTTCAAGATTGTCGGAAGCCTTGTGGGCATATCGCATAACATGGAGAAACACCACGGGGTATTCACCATATCAATTAGTATTTGGAAAAGAACCCATCTTCCCAATTGAATTCAAAATTCAAACATTAAGAATAGCGCAGGAGGTGGGTTTGAATTTAAATGAAGCCCAGATCAATAGATTACAACAAATCAATGAGTTAGATGAAATCAGGCTCTCAGCTCTTCAACACACTGCATTAATTAAACAGCAGAGAGCAAAATGGCATGACAACCTTATTAAAAAAAATATTCCACAAAGGAGACTGGGCACTCCTGTAAGATTCAAGGTTCCAGGATTTCCTCGGGAAACTCCAGACACGATGGCTTGGACCTTATGAGATATAGAAAGTGCATGACAATGGCACCATTACATTGACAACCATTGATGGATCTGGACATTCTTTCAAAGCGAATGGTCATCGAGTGTGACTTTATCACAAACCACTTACCAGGGAATCCTTTTACCAACAATTACGAGAAGATTCCACTATGCAAATTCTTGCTGAGGAAGATAACCCCTCCTCAACATTAATTCACTGAACAATCCCTTTGTTTTTGAATTTTGTATATAATCTTTTCTCTTTAATTTTGCTTGTATAAACTATTTTTTTGTACATATTTTAGTGCTGTTCCATTTAAGGAACAACTGTTGTTCCTTTTAAAGAACAATAGCCATTCCATTTAAGGAACAACTATTGTTCCTTTTAAAGAACAACAGTCATTCCATTAAGGAAATGTAGAGGTTTCTTTATTTAATTTTCATGTTGTTCCTCTTAAGGAACAACAGCCATTCTTCTTGAGGAACAACAATCTTGTGTGCTCATATTTTTGTTGTTCCTCTTAAGTAACAACTATTGTTCCTTTGTTCCTCTTAAGGAACAACAACCATTCCTCTTAAGGAACAACATCTTTGCATGTCCATATATTTTTGTTGTTCCTCCTAAGGAACAACGACCATTCCTCTTAAGGAACAGTCATTTGATGCTTTATTTTTGTTGTTCCTCTTAAGGAACAACTATCGTTCCTTTTAAAGGAACAACAGTTTCGCTATTTTTTTTACTTTCTGTCGTTCCTTCTAAGGAACAAGAGTTTTGATTTGGAGTATTTTTAGATTGTTTCGCTGAAGGATCAACACTTTATTTTGTGTCTGTTTTACTTGCTGTTCCACTTAAGGAACAACTGTTGTTCCTCTTAAGGAACAACTGTTGTTCCTCTTAAGGAACAACAGTTTCGTGTGCAATTCTTTTTCTTTTTTCCGTTCCTCTTAAAGGAACCATAGCTTTGTGTGCAATTGTCTTTATGTTGTCCTCTTAAGGAAAAACAATGGTTCCATCTAAGGAATAACACTTTTTGAGTGCATTTTTTTGTTTTTCCTCTTGAAGAACAACACTTTTTTTTTAGAGTTTTTGTGAATAATGTTTTACTCTTCATGATCCTTTGAAAGCAAGAATACAAATTTATGCAAGGACACAAAAATTAGAGGTTACTGAAATAAGCAAATCAAAGAAAAATTATCATCTTTAATGAGATTTCTTTGTATTGATAAGAAAAAGGAAAGGACACAACTATCTATATCACTTTGTTGTCCTTATTTTCACTAAAGCTCAAATTGATTGATTATTTTTATCATGTTGGTTCTTCCCTAATTCTCATAATTCTCTTTGATTATTATTATTGAATAAGAATAAGGGCATATTTTCTTCTATTGAGATGTTCAAACTTCTTCCACCATCCCTACTCTTAAGGAGTGTTGAGCCATCCTCTATATATAAATAGGAAGTGCTATATAAAAGAAAAGAAAAAGAAAGAAAAAATATATGTATATGATTACTAACAATTCTATGATTTGCCAGATGGAGGATAGGGGGTCTCATCAAGAGCCAGCCTACCATGATCATAAGGGAGCAGTGAAGTGGCATTCCCACTATGGCCACCACACCAGGGATATGATCCAATGGACACATCAGAAAAAATAAAAGTCTTTGGAACAGGAGATCTCATCACGAGCTGGCTTGGCCACATTTCACTCCTTCCCATTGAATGTCATTGTGATTCATATGGTTACCAAGCCAACACAATGGCCTCCATTCTAACATCACAAGGCACTTTCCTAGGCATACATAAAGGATTATGGTTCCAAAGGGTGAAAAAACAACTTTGTCAAGGTTATAAACACCTGTAGGAAACAGAGCTTTGCTGATGGTATTGGAGTCATATTTTTCACCATCAATAGTAATTATAAACCATTTTCTTATTTCTTTATCTTTACATCAAAAGAGATTATGTTCCCAATTCCCTTTGAACCTTTTATGCATGCAATATCATTTAAAAAAGTCAACCATAATGGTTTAAGTGAAATAATGACCACATAGCATTTTACCTACGTCAACTGTCCTTTTCCCTTTTTCGCATCACTCCATAGCATCTCCATATCCATCCATGATTTTCATCTTAAGACTCGATTTCAACAACTCGATACTTTTTGTGATCTTGTCATGAATATGTACACCTTGCCCTTTTTACACTATACAATTTCCATCCAGTACGTCGCTCCTCCATTTAACCGATCGAGGATGACCTATCATTTTTTCAGGGGGGGTGGGTGACTTCCAAAATACTCCTGCATATGTGTTAGTCTTTTATTTGGTTGTACTAGACTGCATGAGATCCCTTAATAGCAAGTTTTAACGGTATTGATGTTAAAAAAATGGTATTATCCGATATGCACAGTTTGTTGTTCCATTGTTATCTCTGTGTATTTCTATGCAAAAATAACATTGTGCATAACTTAGATGAAATGGGAGAATGATCAGTACGCAGTGAGCCATAGGTACTAGCAGTTTCCGATGTTGCACGAGAAATTTTAGTAAGGGTTGGATGGATCGCATATTTCACACGAATACAACAACCCATGAAATTGTGGCTATCGAATTTTTGCAGAATTTGCAGGATGATAATTCCATAGCAAGAGGAAGATGAATAATAGTGACAGATACAGTAATTGCTGAGGTATCTGGACTACCAGCAGTCGGACCCATATGGACACATAAAAAGTTGAGACTTCAAGATGCCATGGCCACCTTTCGGGACGAGGGACAAAACCTGATTGTCAAAGGAAAAGGAGTCCAGCCTTCATCTCTGGGAGAACCATGGACAAAACTGGCTAGAGTAGTTCAAAGCTACATTACATGCGACGGAAGAAAGGATGTGGTAAGACCACACCACCTCAAATTACTAGCAGTACTAAAACAGAAATGTGCCGTAAATTTGCCTGCATATTTAAATTTTTTGTTGCATGATGCTGCTCAGAGCATTAAAAAATCCCACCATATAGATACTGTAGTGAGCCACCATTGTTTAATTTGATTGAAAGTAATTTATATCCTTGCTTAACAACAGACCAGTTTGGATGAATTGGTGTTTTCTATAGACAGGGGATTAGCCTTACCTACCCCAAAAAGAAAAAGAACCACCAGCATAGCAAGCAGACCACAAAAACGTAGGGGAACATATGAGAACCTCTAGAGTAGCAGCAACCAACCCTTAGAATTACATAGCTCTGAAAATGAACAACCCTTACAACTGGAAGGAAGAGACAACCAAGAATCAAAATTGGAGGAAGAAACAAAGCATACTAGTTAGGAAGAGAGCGAGGAAGTAGAACTTTGCTTGACCCCTAGCACAAGTCCACCACAAAAACCATTATAGGAGGACCAGTTGGCCCAGATTTTGGCCAATAAGAGTGAAAATATTCAGCCCCAAAGTCCACTCAACCTTAATATTGAAGCAGAGAAATCACAAGAAAACTCTGCCCACAGCAACAATGTATCAGAAGAAATAAATGATGAAGTAAAAGTAGGAGCAGAAGCCACTCAGGAAGTGGCAGACCAAACTAGGGTTACCTCTCTAGAGGAACATAGTCAGGACAATGCAAACATAGAAGATATGTTCCAAATAGAGGAAATGGAAACTAGCCAGGGCAAAGGCACAACCCTTGGAGAGCAAAATCCAACTGAGTAGCTGAGTCCAGTAGGAATAGAAATAGTTAGGGAAATAGTTGTTCCTCTCAATAAGAAGAAGAGCTAGATTAAGAAGTTGCGAAAGGAACAGAAAAAGCTGCAAAATTTAGTGAAACAACTCAGACAAAAGATAAGGGCACTAAAAAGGGGGAAAATCTCAAGAAGAACCCCGAAAACAGTGAATGCAGCTATTCAAACTGAACTCCATGATACAAGGGCCATGAAGACTCAAACCGAGCCCATACTCATTCAAAATGATAAGGAACAGCATGCAGCACAGACCTCACACATTCCATTCCATGATAAAGGGACACAGACTATAGGCACTCAGTCTTGTAATAAAAGTACCCAGATAGATCTCCAAGCTAAAGATGTTCTGATATACAATGATCCTAGAATAACAAAACTCCAAGAGGACCTAGCACAGGCTCAACTGACCATAAAAAGGCTTGAGGAAGAAATTGTTTCTCAACAAAGATACCAAAAATTACAGCAACAATTGATTGACATCAATGCATCAGAAGACGAAGCCTTCAATAAATATCGGAGGGCAAAAGAAAGAGTTGAAGAGATAAAGAATAGACTGAAAATAGTCATGTGTCAAATGGATACTCTCTATTCCTTATATACAGATGTTTTAGCATGCAGGTCCCCTACCGAAAACTATGCTTTATTTTTGTTAGAGAGGTATTTACAATTAAAAATTAAGGTTGTTAGGGCAGGGAAACTTATAGAATTAAAACTATTGAGGATTTTATAAATTGCTGCAAACACCATGGAGTAAAAGTTCAACGATTACTCTGTGAGTTTTATTTACATAATTTTATATTGGAAGAAGAAATGGAGAAGAATCCCAGTCCTTTTGTGGGTGATGTACAGTTTCAAGCGTTCATTTTATTTGCTGTTAACTAGTTGAAGTTGCTCAAAGCCCATAACACTTTTTAGAGGCAAGAAAATGGGTTAGACCTTTGGGTCAGGGGTGAACCGAAAAACCCATTACAACTACTGGTTAAACATAAAAGTCTAATGCAAAAGGAGGGAGTAATCTAGACCTTGGGACCCATCCACAAAGGAATTTTCCAGCAAGGAATAGAATATTTCCTTTCTATCAAAGACAATTCCTTGGCAGCAGCTAAATTTGGATGGAAGACTTCCAATCGAAATATCCAGGACAGAGAGCCATTCAACTACAAAAACTTTAAATTAGCCACGGATCGCCTAGTTACCTATAGTGACCTCATCTTGAGGGAAGGCCCATATTGGCTAGGTTGTAAGTTTCGAAGCCCTATTATTTGGTATCATGCAGAAGGGTATACAGCCATATATGAATTTACTGAAGGGAAGGCAGGGCCCATATTTTAAGTTCTGGCTAAAAATCATGGTTTTAGACCACTTCATGACATCCCCTCTCTAGCCTATTCTTTGACTGCTTTGCACACAAACTACATGGTTTTCATGAGGGCATGAAAAAGGGTAAGCAAGGGAGTGTGTTGAGCTATGGAAAAGGTATGAATTTGACATTTATTTCCTTATATTTCTCCTTAGTCATATCTCCTTTATATTCTAAGATGATAATATATCAAAGAATTCTAGTGAAAACTAGGGAGTTATTGATTATTGCAATTTAGTTAATTATTGTCTTTTCTCATGCAGGGAATAGAAGAAATGGAAAATTACCATTCCAGAGGAAAAGACAAGACAGAGTAACTATTGTTCCTTCACCAGGAAGCCATATTGGAGCGTGCCATTAAGGATAAGAACGTAAAAGATCACAGCATCAACGCAAAAGACAAAGAGTTAACTACAGTTAGAAGATTGAGTGGATCCCTCAGGATCTCTTGATCCTGAGGGATCGCTGTTACTAGTCTATCTGCTATTCTTGTTTTATCTGTCTGGACATTATAAAAGGGACAGTTCTTGTAAATAATGAATTAATCATCATTATTCAGAACTTTCTGTTGTACTTTTACTTTGATCATCAATTCTTGTTGATTAAAACAGAGTATGACTGGCTGTAACCATTTTTGCATATGATTAATACATAATCTGGTTTCTATTCTTTCTTCTATACTGAAGTAGTCTAGCGGTGCTTCACTAGCGGCTAAGGGCCCAGCCCTAGTGGATCCACTTGCTATTCTGTGCCATTCCTTTATGATATCTGTTGTGTGATGGGTTGGTTTGATCTTTGTTTATTGGAATCACATTGCTTTACTATTTCTTGTTTCTATATTTAATGAATTGTTCCATTATATATGTTGTAATTGCGTTGTTGTTCCTTCTCGTCTTAATAAGATTATTATTCTTTGCAACTATATTATTATGTTGTTCATCTCAATTACAGAGCATCGTTGTTCATTCCAGTAAACTAACTTTTCTATTCATTACAGTTTCAGAAGTTCCATTGTCGTTTCGACTAAATAACATTGCCGTTCATTTCCTTTCTGCAAGCATTTGGTTTTGCCTTTCAGCATTGTTACAGGTAGCATAGTTATCCCATTTCTATCAACAACATTATTGATTTAATTCATTGTCATTTCCAATCGGTCATCTAGTGTGGAGTGTGAGATCAACAAATGTAAAGGACATTGGCTATTACTGTCAGAGTTCTCAGTTTGAGGATCTTATTTAAGTTTGATTTCATTTACATCAGTTAAAAGAGGAAGGAGTTATTGCTACTGTATCCTTGACTGATAATTGCTGTTAATTTCCTCAATGAATAATTTAGTTTTAGAGCATTGAGTTTCTTTTAATTGCAAGTAATTTTTATTTCAAGCATATGTTTACTCTTGTATTTGAAAGCACTATACAACAATTTAGAAACATTACCCTTGAATAAATTGTCGCCACATATTGTGTACACTCTTGAAATAGAAAATCTTACCCGGATTGATAATTAATGTAGGATAAATAGGAGTTAAAAAGACACCTTTTATCACTCAACAGTATGGCCTTCCTCCCCTAGTGCTACCTTCCTTTTCTACTGTCCCTGAGGTCTTTCAATTGTTGCCTTCTTCACTGTTGTTGGCAGTACTTCCTCTGCCAAAGGATTGTCCTTTCCCTCTGCTAGATCCACGTCCTCTTCTAGAATTTTGCTTCCTTGCGATCTTGTCTTCTGCCTTTAAGGCACTCTGGTATTCTTCTTCTATGGTTTTTGGAGAAAGTATACTTATCTCGTCTAATATCTCCAGCCTTAGGCCATTCACAAACCTTGCTTTTTTTTCTTTTTTTTTCTTTTTTTTCTTTTTTTCTTTTTTTTTTTTCCGGGGTGTCCTCCACGTAACCTGCTCTTAGATTCACTTGATAAAATTCTTCGGTATACTCTTTCACAATCATTCCCTTCTACTTCAAATTTTGCACCTGTCGATACAAAGCAATCTGATAATCTTTGGGCAAAAACTTACCCTTCATTTTGGCGACCATTCTGGTCCACTTTTTAATGGGTTGTTTATTTAATCTTCTCCTCTCTACTTGGACACTGTCCCACCATAAGGTCGCATGTACTTTCAACTTGGTGGCAGTGAATTTAACTTTTCTATCTTCGTTGATCTCCTCACATTCAAAGTACTTCTCTAACTCAATGATCTAGTCCAACAGTACTTCGATGGACAAACTTCCATCATAGTTCGAAATCTCAGGCTTTGGATTACTACTAGCCAATAAAACTGACCTTAATAATTTGATTTCAGGTCCTTCCTAATTTTATCCATCTGCCGTAACTGCAGCTTCTTCCTCACTATCATCTCCTCCTTTCGGATCCCTTCTCCTTCCTGCTTCTACTACCGCCAAACAGGCACTCAGGATCCTAATCTCCTCTCTCAATCCTTCGTCTGCTACTCTTCGAATAGCTCTCCCATGACCTCTTCTTCCGACTTCCATTTATAGTAAAAAAAAATTAACCTTAACCTACTCTAATACCAAAATTGATGGGACCAACCCTGATGTCTTACGATCAATAATTAATATATGATTATGGTTGATACTTTTGGTGGTTGATTGCATTGATGATATGTTTAATGATATGGTACTGGCTTTTAATGTGGTGAGGATAGTTGTCCTATCCTTGGGCTCCACTTCTCCCACCTCTACACCTTACTCTCAAAACCCTAACCTGACCCATTTGGTCACTTGCTCCGGCACTCTGCTGCTCCGTCGCAAGGGTTCTCTGTCATTGGTTATGTTTGCAATCTATGAGGGTTTGATGGCACTCCGTGAGGGTATCTGTCTACAAACCCTGGTTATGAACTCCGCTCCTGTAGCTGTGGGTCTCGATTTTGCATTGTCTTTCTCATCTCTGTGGTTGTATGGCTTGGGTTTTTCAGGCCATGGTCGCGGGGTGACCTAGCTCTGAACTCCTGTTCAACAATTTCACAAAGGTAAGACCTCTATCTGTGATTTACAGTTTTCTTTGTTTTGTTGTTGGTATTAATTTTTTTCGCTCCTTGTGGGTAGGGGTTTCTCTAGAGGCTGTGACCTGGTCCACGACTTCTCTTCCTGCACGAGCTCGGCTCCTCTAGTGAGTAGATACTCTACTAACCCTCGTCTCTGCTTTTCAATTCATTTAGGGTCTCTTTACCTGGTTGTTGATGACCTGTTTTGTGGTCACTGCAGGTGGATGTCAAGCCTCTCTTGTCACTGGTCTCTAGTCCTGTTACCTGTACACTGTAATGGGTAGATTCGTGGCACGTTACTCCTCTTGTTTGCCTGTCTCAAGCTTTTTGCTGCTTGTCATTTTCGCTGGGTCTATAATCGAGGGTCTTAGGGCTTCGGCATCACTGTCTTCTGGCACTGTATAATTATGCCTCTGAGCTATGATGAACCTGTAACTTATATTGGGTCTCTGGTTAAATTATAGTCTTGGGATTTTGGACCACTGTCTCACTGTTTGGTATTGTAGTTGGTTTGTAACTTTGTCTATAACTTGGATTGTAAATTTTGATACCTATATATATATATATATATATATATATATATATATATATATAGACACACATATTTTTGAAAGAAAGAAATAGTTAGATGCTTGGTACCTGTAGATGGTAGTTTCTTTCTTGCTATGATTGTGTTTGTTTCTTTTGCAAAACCCACTCTGTCAATTGATGGAATTCGACTAGCCTCTATCAACAATTACTTGTTCTTTGTATTGTTAGGAAATGAAATTAGTTTCTTGTTCTCAGCAACTGTTATGAAACAAACTCAATTTAATTATTTAGATAGGAAGAAAATAATTTTACGCTACAATGGACATGGACTCAGATTCTCTCTTGTTTTCAAAATGATTGTATACTTCTGTTTATTTCATACTATGATGGATCATTACAATTTTTTATTTTTTTTCCTTTAATAAGTTCACTATATAGTTTCTTAAAACTGTCAGCAGTTACATTCTAGTTATTCCTTGATAACTGTTCATCTTTTTCTAAACTCTAAAGTTAACCTAAAACAATATAGATTAAAAAAAAAGAACAGTAATGAAAATAAAACAGTGGGCTAGGACAACCTTAAACTTGACATAAAATCCTAAATGCTGTTAACTAAAAATTTAAATGAGACTTAGAAAACTAACTGAAAACTTCTCTAGTCTGCTAAGGAAAATACTCCAGCCATGATCTCCCTTAGTTGGATGCTCCTACATCATAGCTTCCCCATCTTGGCCACTGATATTACGGAATGTGCAGTATCTCCTACCCTATGCTCAGACTAAATTGTGCATTATGTAGTTCCAGTCAACAAGCCTCCCTCACTGACTGCTGGGACTATAATTTGCAGTTCCAACAGGAAGCCAGTCACCTTTGTGAACCAGTATTGCGTAATCCCTCCCAATATTTGCCTATTTTGTTGTTTTGGTCTTGTCTTGAAGTGATTTTGGTTTTAAGTTAACATTTTCATGCCATGAACGTCCTCTTAGTGTCTAGGTACAACAGTTGTTGATAATATCTCTAGCAGTTACAGTTAACATGGCTTCTAGGAGATCTGCATCGAAGGAAACTATCACGAGTAGTACTGGGGAAGCAGTTGAGTAGGTGTCAACTAATTTTCTAGTTTATGCAGACACTTAGCTATTTATTGATAAGGGCATGAAGTTGACATGGCAGCAGATCAAGGATATCTTTGCAGAGGACTTCAAGGAGGACTTAGAGGACCGGAAGGTCTATATCAATATTCGGCGGTCAAGTTTCTACAAGGTTGCATTCAGGTACCCCTTTTTCCCATGTGCGGAAATTATTAGCTGGATTATCTCACACACAGATACAAAAACTATGACATTGAGTAGTTCTAGTGGGATAGAGCTTGCCATTTTCATGGAGGATAACTTTCATCAGATGTATCATTTACCTCAGCTAGGGAGGCATATGGACACACTTTTCTATCCCACCTGCAACTAGGTGAACAGAAGACATATAGTCAAGAATTGGGTGAAAGAGCTGTCAAATTTCATAAAAACACCCAATCATATTTATAATACCAAGTCACTCAGGAAGGCCTACTAGTTCTTGATCATCTTTTCATGCCGAGTATACTGTCAAGAGACCACCGAGACCTTTCCTGAAGGTTGGAAAGTTGTATTGGACCAGTTGGTGAGTGATGGATGGCCATTCAACTGGTTGGACTTGTTGGCTCATCAGCTAAAATTCCATGTGACCAATGCCCAGAATCTGCCCAAGGATGAGCAAGCAAGATTCTACATGTCCACATACTTACTAGATGCAATCTATGCCCATCAACAGTTTCCTGGAATGAGCTAGACATGGACACCGAATGCAGCTACCGAGGAGTAATGGCAAATATAATTGATCATTTCATCACCCCATTGTACATGCTGATCTTTGAGCGGGATCCACTTTGCATGTCCCTATAAATGATGGAGGCGATACTTAACATTGCAAATTGGTATGCCTCACCCGGTGGCACCTTCATCAAAGTGTTTGGTGGAGAGAAACCTTTGCATGTTCTAGCAAGGTATGCCGCAGACAAGCTGGTCATTTAAGAGGTCTCAAATCACCTCTCCATAGGGTTATCATCAGGACTACACAGGGAAAAGAAAGGCACCATGGCTCTTCCTTTGCAGATCGGGTTATACGAGATTAAGAGCTTGAAAGATGTTGATGCTAAAGCTAAGGAGATATTTAAGTTTGAGTTTGGAACCAAAGAATTAAGGGATTTTTGAGGTCTAAAATGGGCCTCCTAAGGAAATTATAAAATAGTAGTGGAAATAATAAGATTAGATTATATTACATCATCAAATTTTAGAGGGAAAAAAGGAAAAAACTATTTTTTCAACTCGTATTTTCAACTTATCTCCCTATGGGTTTACTCAAATTTCAAGAGGAAATACTCGTTGGATGAAGAATTTGATTCCTCATCGAAGGATTACCCATGTTTCATACTTTCGATGGACCCTGCTACATGAAAAATGAGAAATACATGAAAAACGTGATTGCAATCACGTTTTTTCATTTATTTCTCATTTTTCGTGTAGTAGGGTCCATCGAAAGTATGCAACATGGGTACTCCTTAGATTAGGAATTAAAATTTCCATCCAACAAGTACTCTCGCTCAAAATTTGAGTAAAAACTTAGGGAGATAAGTTAAATATACGAGTTAAAAAAGTAGTTTTATTATTTTATTATTTTATAATCTTTTTACCTTTTTACTCCAAAATGGTGAATCATCCCCCATGGTTGACATCATCATCTTGAATCATATTGGTTCTTATAAATTTTATTTTGGTTGTACATTTTTCTTAGGAGGTCCATTTTAGACTTCAAATGTCCCCTAATGGACTTCAATCTGTATGATCACTATGGTATTTGCAAGAACCACTGTGTGAATGTGTACTATCCATATATCCACGAGACATTTCACTGGCACTAGGAGGACCCTTGGATATATTTTAAAAATGATTCCAAGCTCCACGAGTTGGACAGTATAGCCAAAACTTGGAAGGCTACTTTGTAGGTAGCAACAATGCATGAAGCAAAAAAACAACAAAAATAAGCAGTGATCTGGTGCAGAACAAAGGTAAGAGGAAGATTGTTAAGAACCCAAAGGCTGAGAAAAGCTACCTAATGAAAGCAGATCCCATCACTGAGAAAGAAGCTTTGGAAGTGGAGGAAAAGAGGAAACAATGGATAAAGAGGGTAGACTAAAGGAAGAAAGAAAATCAAAGGTTGGAGGAAGCAGAATGAAAGTTGCAGGAAATAGAGAAGAAGTTGAAGGAAGAGCAAGAGATGAGAAGGAGAGAAGGGAAGAGAAGTAGAAATAGGAGGGAGAAGAAAGGCAAGGCATGATCATAGATAAAACAACACTCACATAGGTTGAGGATTTGGAATAGTTGACATCTGAAGAAGAGGGTGAACAGATGCAGGATCGAGAGCTTTCTCAGTAGATTGAGAAAATGATTGAAGTGACGAACATGGGGTTGGGGGATGAGCCACAGAATGAAGACACCGACCTCATGCCAAGAACACTTGAGGGGTCCTCTTAGTACCCTCTACATCTAGTGTCAGAACCAATCCTAAGAGAGCAAGGAGGGGTTGTTCTCCTTGATGATCTAGCTATGGATGTGTACAATCTTTCATTTGATGAGTTGTAGAATAATATTGTACAGGTGTGGAGGAAACACTTTTCAGATGATCATGCATCACCTACATTCATGAAGGAAAGGGTGATAGTGTCATATGCAGATAGCATCCAAATACCATTATCGATGCCACCTTGTCCTATGCAAGAGCCGCAAGCTCTAATGTTAAGTTCCTGTTGGCTAAGAAAGAACAAATGGCAAATAACTTGCACGCAGGCAAGCAAGAGGCAGAATAACTCAGAGAGCAGAGCACAGTTTCTGCAATGGCAGAGATGAGGAAAGTGATACTTGATGAAGTATCAACACTTGAGACTACCATGCAGAAGCTCTATGATAGATTTGTCACTGTGCATAAAGCAGTTTTCCATGTGCATGGCTTACAACAGTGGAGAAAAATGTGTGTTCAAACTCTCAAGGACATACATGCTTCCATCGCCCATGTGAAAGAGGGGACAATGCGGTACAAAGAGGCCCCGCTTCACATGCCAAAGATGATGAAGCCTCAGTTAAAGCTGGAGAAAGAAAAGGGCTGGATGTTGATCCAAAACTATGAGCATCTCACCCCATTTGTCACTAGCATATAGGCATCATATGCATGGTTGTACAAGAGTTTGGATTTCATGGTGATAACGCACAGGATCCCTTCAATTGGTTCCCTTATCAAGGCTAACACAAGAAAAAAGTGTGAATAGAGATCAACAGGTACATGGAGCAGTTAAGGCAATAGGCCACCAGGGATGAATTGGAGCTTAGCGCACATAACATGCAGAAGTACATTGGTGGTCCCATCATGGTCAACACCATGCTACACATGCTTCAGGATGAGTTGGATACAGGTTCCAAGACCATATACCCAGATGCTATGGAGGCAAGAGTTTGGTATCAGAAAGACGCCATCAAATAGTTTGGGGACATCATCTAATAGTACCAAGCTTGGCATGAGTACGTGTCCGAGAAGCACCAAGTGGAGCTTTCCAAGTTGGTCTTTCCTCAAACTTCATAGTCATAGTGTTTTGTCTTGTTAGGATGTCTCTAGCCTATTTTGTCTCACATGGGTACATGTATTATTTGTAAATATGTTGTAAGTGAAATTCCAAGTGTCATTAGTGGAATATGAAAGGTCATAATATTATGTAATGAGTTATTTGCAAATAAGTTGAAGAGTCATGAGGGTAGTCAAAGAGTCACAAAGGGGAATGTCAAGGGTCACCCCACCCTTTGTTATAAATAGAACCACATAACTCATAGAATATACTTTTGGGAGCCAAGCTTTCAGCTAGGCTTAGAAAAGGCTTGGGAGTATTGTGACAATCCTTGGCTTCTCCACAGCATAGAGCAAGTATACATCGTTAGAGGAGTGGGTTTTCTTGACTTCAATGTTCCACTATTGGGGCTAGTGGTCGTCATTGGTGTATGTATGGATGGAAAATTCACTTATAATAATAATAATAGAGCCAACACACTTTCATGAATATGTTGTTATTGTAGTTGGACTCTTCTAGTTGCTTTAGAAATGTATGTTGTTTAACTTATGCATTTTCTTATGAACTAATTTGTATGCAATTGTGTGAATCTTGTTGAATTCATGTTGTTGGATTAACCTGTCACTTTTATTTGTGGATTATTCTGCATTTTAGTTTGTGATGTCATTATGCTCGTGTGTTCCTTTCAAGATGCGTACTATTACAGGATTCTAAGGGGTACACTTCCTTTTCCCCTCCATGTGTTAGAACCCCCATGCATCTCACTTGACTTGCTACAAGGTCACACACTTGCTTCAGCCCAAAGTTATCATACTTATCTTTGTGCGCTACCACAATCAAGGCATTACATTACCACCCATTGTTGGGACTCCTACTCCAAATGGTCTGAGGTCTAGTTGGGACTTCTTACCGAGGAGATCCTCTGAATGTTGGTGAGTTCAGCACCGTCAACATTTTCAGCACTAGAAGGAGGGTTGGATGACAAGTTGATCCCTTGAACTCTGTTTTGAATTTTTGTACATCATTCATGACTTATGTCCTAATAAAATCCCCAACACGTTTTTCTCACACTGTTGATTTCGATGTGTTGGTGAATGTTATAGATGACTTGTCCGAATAAAAATTCAATGGTGATAATGTAACACCCCTATTTAGGCATGCAATTGCCTTTGGTGGCTTTTGTGATAAGCATGATGTCCCCTCGGATGACATCACCTATGGGTTGTTTTCCTTCATGTTTGAAGGGTGCATTAAGAAATGGTGTCACTCATTGCCTCCAACCTCTATACACTCTTACAATCACATGCTTAAAGAACTATTATGTGCTTTTTTTTCTATGACTATAATGAACTCAATCAAAAAACTTTAAAATTGTGAAAAATCATGAATCTCTTGAGCACTTTCACGATCGTTTCCTTCATTACTATTATGAATTTCCTGAAGATGAAGTTGACTGGAAATTTTTAGAGGGAATATTTCAATATCTTGTTTAAATTTATGAGAATTGACACAAGTTAGAAACTTCCGACTTTCTCCCAGCATACCTTGGTGTTAGAGTTTCAAATTTGAGATGGATGAATTTGTTGTCCCAAATGATCCTTTGTCCCCTTCTCATCAAGCAACTCTAGCTCTGCAGGATGAGGTGGGAGAAGTTGTGAACCCACCTACTAATCTGACACCATCTTCTCCTACCCCACCTTCTCCAGATTCCTACGTAGATTTGGACTACAAGCCTAATGGTTGCCATGTGGTCTCATATGCTTAGCCTCCATCCTTTGGTTCCTTTGATCCTCTGGATTTCGGTGTGTTGTGTTCATCTATTCCAGATTATACTTGTGATGTTCACGAGGATCAAGTTGTGGATGGAGTTGTTGTTGAACAACCAACCTGTGCTGTTATTTTTTATGAGTATGTGTGGGAGCCTGAACAAGAATCTACAATGAAGGAGGACTACCTTCCGTCCACACCTCATCCACATTATCCTGACATCTTCCAAGATTCTTCCATTTCTGTTCCATCATGTGAAAACTCATCTCTGGATGTTTCCACTTTTGATCATTCACAGAGCACGTAGGATGTTAGTATTTCATTCGATTATAAAGAGGACAAATATTCCCCCCCAGACCCACCCAATCTCTCATCTTACTTTTCTGAAATCATAGAGGGTGAAAATTCATATTTTCATTACCCCCTCTTTATGATTCGTCAGATCATGAATATGATCTAGGTGGATTTTGGTGGCCACCCACCTATCCCATTTGGACCCCCACAACTGTCTCTTTCAGCTTTTTCAGTTTCCTAAATTATAGCACAGTTTACTATTTTTAGCATTTTTTCGGGTCTTGAACTTTCGGAGCTGTTTTGAGGCCCTAAACGATGTTTTTTTTGGAAATTTGGGGCAACTTGGGTCCATGGTGGTAGTGCTCGGATAGATCTTTTTAACGAGCTATTGTACGCGTCAAATGGAGATCGTATGCCAAAGTTACGACCCCGGGAAGTTGATGTACCAATTTACCCAAACGGGGCCCACAGTTTGGCGTTTCATCTTCTAGGGTTAGGTTTTGGGACGTGAAGAGTTTTCCATTGTTTCTCAACAATAAATAGGTCTTCAAGCATCATTGTAACACAGTTCAGAGGCATGTAGCCACCACATCTCTTCTCAGAGATAAGCTACCATCGCCCTAGCTGGTTTATTTCCATTTCTGGTTGTAAGCATATTTCAGTATTTTCCATTAATGAAATGAAATATTATCTCCACTGCATCTTTGTGTATATGGTTATCTCTGTAATTTGTTGCATTCTTGTTTAAATCTGGATCAGTGGTATCAGAGTGGTCCGCTTTTTCTCTGTTGTTCTTTGCATGTCCCCAACAAGGTCAGGATATAAGGAGTTAGGGCTTGAATTGGTCGAAGCTTTGCAAGACCAGCCTCACAAATCCTGACCGCCTCCCATGGCGGATGAGAAGAAAGATGAGGGGGCAGGAGATCCTATCAAAATCTTGCTCAAAGAAGCCCTCGAGCGACAACGGAACGCGATGATGGACAACTTTGCCCAGATCCTTCAGCGGCTACCCAGAGGCGACGCATCGGCTTCCAACAGCTACTCTGGAAATGCCACACCATTTAAGGTACAAGTTAATTTTGAAATCCCCATCTTCGAGGGTCAAATAGATGCAGATGTCGTAGATAAATGGTTAAATTTGCTAGAAGGATATTTTTCTGTTCATGAATTTTCAAGTCAGGAAAAGATTGTTTTCGCTCTTCTCAAAGCAGTCCCCCACGTCAAGGACTGATGGGAAACCTACTGCGAGCATAAGGATGAAAGTACAGGCTCACTATTTTTAGCCGCACCCACTTGGAATGACTTCCGGGATGCCATCAAGGAGCAGTACTACCCTATCAAAAGCTATGAGGACAAATACATCAAATGGACCACACTGCGGCAGGGATGAGACCAAGATGTTCTGGAGTTCAAAAAAAATTTTCATACCCTTCGCACACAGTTGGGTATCAGAGATTCTGAGCTACATCTGGTACTCAAATACCGTGGCTACCTACACAGATACATCCAAGAATAGATGGAGTTCTTGAACATCTCCTCACTTGGCACATCATACCGATACGCTGTCAAAATCGAGCAAAAGTTCAAACAGAAGAAGCGAGACTTTGGATCTGCAAATTCGAAGCCCAAAGGAAAAAGCCAAGGCGAGGTGACCCAAGACATCCCGTCGAAGCCGTAAGAAAAGAACAACACCACAAAGCTGAAGAAGGACACAGGAAAGTGGTGTGAGTTCCACAAGAGTCCCACTCATAACACAAGTGAGTGTCGGACCAAGCAGTCGCTGGTGGCCAAGTTGAAGGCTTCTGAATCAAATGCATGTTCCGCCCTGAGCTAGAACCCAACGAGGGGAATGGAAAAGGGAAGAAAATCATTAATACGGATCCCAGCGCCACTATTTCCACCGCCAAGATCCAGAAAAATGAGCCCGAAAATCCAGAAGAAGGGGAGCGTCTTTTCCACTCACAGATGTGGGTGAAGGGTTCGTCGCTACAATTCATTGTCGACAGTGGCAGCCAAAAGAACCTTATTTCAATAGAGGTCGTGAAGCAGTTGGGCCTACTGACTACACCACACCCACAACCATAAAGTATCGGGTGGCTTCATGAAGGAAGAGATCTCAAAGTTCACCAGAAGTACCGCCTTCCCTACAGCATCAAGCCCTTCACAGATGAGGTATTGTGTGATGTTACACCTCTTGATGTTTGCGATGTACGATTAGGCCAGCCATACTTGTGGAGGCGACATGCTGTGTATGAGGCAAGGCCTCGTGTTGTCATTATTTCTTTGAATAATTCATTATATAGGATACCAGAGGTAGCCCCACCTACTGCCACCTCTTTGATCACTGCCAAGAAAGGCAGCAAGCTCATCTCCCAGACTAGGAAATTCATTTTTTGTCTGGTTCACTCCCAAAGTAAGGGGAAGATCGTTGCTACATCCGACCCCCGCAAAGGTTTCCTCCACGTAGCAGCAATAACAAAGGGATACAGTCATGACAGAACACAAGAACAACTTCTCCTCACCCACAGGGGCACCACACAAGTTTCAGGTGGGCGACAAAGTTTGGTTACATATGCAAAGAGAACACCTTACTAGAACCCATCAGAAACTCAGACCACTTCGACATGGTCCTTACATCAGTACCAAGGCTACGGGAAACAATGCTTTGAAGCACATCATTCCTCCATTCCTTCGCTTGCACCAAGTGTTCAATGTGGACCGTCATCGGCCATGCTTCCCACCAATTTTGGACACATCAGAGATTGCAAAACAGCTCACCATAGACCTAGATCAGCAAAAGCTTCCTCATCTCAGGGAGGAGCTCAACGCAATGGAGACCATTGCTTCTTAAGGGGGAGGAATGATCCAGGTGGATGTTGGTGGCCACCCACCTATCCCATTTGGACCCCCACAACTGTCTCTTTCAGCTTTTTTAGTTTCCTAAATTATAGCACAGTTTACTATTTTAGCAGTTTTTTGGGTCCTGAACTTCCAGAGCCGTTTTGAGGACCCATGGACCCATGTTGCTCCCAAAGTGGTAGTGCTCAGATAGATCTTTCTAACTAGCTATTGTATGCATCAAACGGAGATCGTATGCCAAAGTTACGACCCCGGGAAGTTGATGTACCAATTTACCCAAACGGGGCCCACAATTTGGCGTTTCATCTTCTAGGGTTAGGTTTTGGGATGTGAAGAGTTTTCCATTGTTTCTCAACAATAAATAGGCCTTCGAGCCTCATAGTAACACAGTTTAGAGGCATGTAGCCACCACATCTCTTCTTAGAGATAAGCTACCATCGCCCTAGCTGGTTTATTTCCATTTCTGGTTGTAAGCATATTTCAGTATTTTCCATTAATGAAATGAAGTATTATTTCCGCTGCATCTTTGTGTATATGGTTATCTCTGTAACTTGTTGCATTCCTGTTTAAATCTGGATCAGAATATGTCGTTGTTCGTCTCGAATTTTCTGATCATGGATGTCGTGATATCTTCACTCACTCATCTAATCATGATTCTAATACACCTTTTGTTTATATTTCCAAGCCACCGGTATTTGATGATCCATTTTCTGATAAAGTGAAAACCCCTCAAGTTGTCAAGGCACTTCAGCCAGAGATTATGGTTATGTTAGGTTCTCTTATCCTTGAGGTTAGTTCCTCTCCTGACCAGAAGTTTGTTGAATCTCTCCAAGCTCCTCATCACTCTCTTGTTCACATAGAAGATCAATCCATATCACAGTTTTTGTATCCTCCACCATAATCACATGATCAGGTTTCCCATGAATTGGATGAGTCATACGTAGCAAGCACTATTGCAAGTGGAAGTTTTATTCTTTCTTCATGTTTTCTTGTTTTCCAAGTTCGAAGGTGTGTACATGATTGTCTTCCACGTGCAATGTGACAAGACACCATGATACATCTACAGAGTGCCTGTCATGTGATTTCAAGCTTTCTTTTTTGTAGATGCATTCAAGCTTCAAACGTTCTGGTTTGCATTGTTTTTTTTTTGTTTGTATGCTTGAATATCTTTCTTATCAATCACGTTGTTGCCTACATGGGTCAACCAATGTGCCGGTGGATGCATTAGAAATATTCCTTCATGTGAGTTGGCCCATGCTCTGCTTAGCTTAGGAGTAGTACTTTTTTCTTTCTTGTTTTATTTTCTTTTTTTTGCTTTTGTCTTGCTTCTTTACTTGGCTTGTTTGCTTGTGCACCTGTAGGTTAGTTTCCGCATGAAACCATGTTTGGCTTCTTGAGGAAATTAGGGTGAAATCCAAGAGGAACTTGTACAACTATCAACACTTGGTTATCTGTCTATTCCCTCTCTTTATGATAATATTGTGTTTCTTTTAGTCGACGATATCCTGATGGAAAATATTCTCCTTTCAGAGAAAATCATGGTGAAACCACGATGCTTGCACTATTAACTAGTACTGCATACTCTAATCGGTTTTGTATTTTTGGTTAACCCCTGTCAACTCAGTCAAGTAGAGTAAGGAGAGGGGGGGAACCTTAACCGGTATTTTAGAGGTATATATAAACACCCTTCTCTGAAGGGAGAACCACTTCTGCTCTCAATAAGTTAGGATCCCTCTTCCACCTCATGAAATAAATAAGTGCCTATGAAAAGTTCTTGAAAAATAAAAATGAAAAATAAAATAAAGGCAAAAGAAGAGAAAGGTTTCCTATGCAAAGAGGTGAAGCAAGTAACTCTACCAGGGTACTGTCCAAGCTCAATGGTAGCGAAGAAATGATTGTGTTCCTGAAGTGACTCTGTCGAGGTACTGTCCAGGCCAGCTAGTAGCGGAGCAACACCAAATATGAAACTAAAGCTCTAACAATCTATATCACTTGTGCATTTATACCCCTCATCCCCAATCGAAACCACTCAGTTTGACTTGGCTTGGTATGTGTGTTTCCAATGAAGAGAATGGTAGGGACTACATCTTTAACTCAAGCTAGTGAAGAAGCTATTACAATCAAAGGATCGAACAATACTTCCAAAAGAGTTAAACTCGCTTTACATGAGACAAGATCCATACAGAGAGTTGGAGTTCTACCAGTGTGTCACCAATGTTGTAGCGACTACAACCACCCTCCAAACTTTTAACCATGCTTCATTTTGGAGCCTCCCTTCTAATTACAACATCTCATCTCGCACTGACCCACGTAATTGTGCTTTGATTGAGCCTCATATTTGGATAATGGCTTGCGCTTTCTTACTGAATTTAATGGCTAATCCACAAATTGATCTCTTGACTTGGTTTCCACCCAGTTCTGGGCTTTCCTTAGAGAACTGTGCAATCCTTGAGGGAAACTAGCCTTGCTCTCAGGAATTGTGCAGTTCAAGCCGACAATGAGCCTTCAACTCCAAAATTGAGCAGAGCCAGTAGACAATCAACCTTCAGCTAGGAAAATGTACAGAGCCTGAGAGGCAGCTCAGAGCCACTCAGCCAAAAAATTGTGTAGAATCCTCTTGCTCAGAAACTTCTCAGTGCATGAGCTAGTGAGTTGCCCAGTCCTTCCCAGAACTGCACAATCTCTCCAAGAAATGCATGGTAACATTTCTCAAAAAAGAATAAATCAAAAAATGAAAAAGTATCCCTAGAAAAATGGATCTATTTTTAGCAGCCGAGAGGAGACACTTGAGTTATTTTGGCTGTTGACAAGTGTCACTTTTCACTTGATTTTGGCCTTCATGTCATAAACCCTAAATCAACCAAATTTATTTAATTAGTGTAGATAAAGCTAATTTTCACCTTCGATCTTGGATCTATAGAATTCTCGAGGAGATGAAGGAACATTTGTTTCAAAAATCGTCACTTTTCCAGGTAAGTCTTTCTTTTCTAGTCTTTTGCTGCTTTTTCTGTCGCTTTTACTTGCTTAGCATGTGAGAGTGTTGTTTCACTTGTTTTTTTGAATGATTGTTGGAATTTTAACTTGATTTAGCTTTTAGAAGTGTTGTTTTAAGTTTTTTGTTTCCTTTATCGAGTGTCGCATGCATTACCCAGTTTTTTCACTAACGGTTGTCATTACAGCGACTCTCTCCACATGCTTTATTTTCCTTTAGTTTGATTGATTCTTTAACTTGTTTTACTTACATGAATCATCACTCAGTCAGATATGCACTCAAAATATCACCATCCTTTAGATTTGCTTTATTTCACTCTCCTCTTGGGTAGATCTAGGCTTCCCTTGCCCGAATCTCACCTTCCCTTGCACGCACTGCACATTCTGGGAGATCAAGGCACAACCTTGGATTCTGGAATTACATAGAGGTTGCCTTGGCTTGGTGCCAACTACGCATTGCACTGGTGTAGGAGCTAGCCTCCCAGTCTTTGCCACTGAGAATACATAATGCATAGTCTCTCCTGCCATGTTCTCATATTGAACTGCACATTGCGCAGTTCGAGTGAGAAATCCTCCCTCACTGACTGTTGGCACTGCATAATGCATAGTTCTAGAAGGCAGCCAATCACCTCTGTGAACCAGGATTGTATAATCCCTTCTAGCATTTGCCCGATTTTTTCTTTGGTCTTGTCTTGAAGTGCTTTTGGTTTTAAGCTAACATTTTCATTCCATGAATGTCCCCTCTTTCTCTAGGTACAAGATTTGTTGAGCATATCTCTAGTAGTTATAGTTAACATGGCTTCCAAGAGAGATGCATTGAAGGAAAATGTCAAGAGTAGTACTGGGGAAGTAGTTGAGCAGGTGTTAGTTAACTTTCCAGTTTATGCAAACACTCAGTTGTTCATTCAGAAGGGCATGAAGTTGACATGGCAGCAGATCAAGGATATCTTTGCAGAGGACTTCAAGGAGTACTTAGAGGACCGAAAGGTCTATATCAATATCCAGTGGTCAAGATTTTACAAAGTTGCATGTAGGTACCCTATCTTCCCATGTGTGAACATTATCAGCTGGATTGTCTCACACATAGATCCAGAAACTATGATATTGAGCAGTGCCAGCAGGATAGAGCTTGCCACTTTCAGGGAAAAGAACTTTCATTAGATGTATCATTTACCTCAATTGATGAGGTATATGGACACACTTTTCTATGCCACCCATAACCAGGTGAACACAAGAGATATTGTCAAGTGCTGGGTGAAAGAGCCATCAAAATTCAGACAAATACCCAATCATGTTTATAAGACCAAGTCACTCAGGAAGTCCTACCAGTTCTTGATAATATTTTCATGTCGAGTATATGATCAAGAGAGCATAGAGACCTTTCCTGAAGGTTGGGTAGTTGTATTGGACCAATTGGTGAGTGATGGAAGGCCATTCAACTGGTTAGACTTATTGACTCATCAGTTGAAATTCCATGTGACCAATGCCTGGAATCCACAAAAGGATGAGCAAGAAAGATTCTATATGTCCACATAATTACTGGATGCAATCTGTGCCCACAAGCAGTTTCTAGGCACGAGTTGGACATGGACACCAAAAGAGACTATCGTCAATAATTATTGCAAGGTTCTTTCCAATTGCAACTACCTAGGAGTAATGGCAATGTTGATTGACCATTTCATCATCCCATTGTACAAGCCGATATTTGAAAGGGATCCACCTTGCATGTCCTAAGAAGCGATGGAGGTGATACTTAACATTGTAGATTGGTATGCCTCACCTAGTGGCACCTTCGTTGGAATGTTTGGTGGAGAGAAACCTCTGCATGTTCTACCAAGGTATGCCACAGACAAGTCGGTCATGAAAGAGGTATCATATCACCTTTCCATATGGTTATCGTCGAGATTGTACGGGAAAAAGAAAGGCACCACGGCCTGCTCTTCCTTTGCGGATCAAGTTATACGAGATTAAGAGATTGAAAGATGTCAATGCCGAAGCTAAGGAGATATTGAATCTCGTGTTTGGAACCAAAGACTTTAATCCATATGATCCCCATGGTATTTGCAATAAGAATTGTACGAAGGTGTACTATCCATGGATCCACAGGACATTTCACTAAGACGAGAAGGACCCTTGGAGATACTATTACAATGACTCCAAGCTCCACAAGCCAGTCAGTATAGCCATAGCTTGGAAGGCTGTTGTGCAGGAAACAACAACGCAAGAAGCAACAACAACAACAATAAGCATCAATCTGGTGCAGGACAAAGATAAGAGGAAGATTGTCGAGAACCCAAATGCAGAGAAAAGCTACAAGATGAAAGCATATCTTATCACTGAGAAATAAGCTTTGGCAGTAGAGGAAAAGAGGCAGCAGGAGATAAAGAGGGAAGACCAAAGGAAGAAAGAAAAGCAAAAGTTGGAGGAAGCAAAATGGAAGTAGCAGGAAACAGAGAAGAATTTGAAGGAAGAGTAGGAGCTAAGAAGGATAGAAAGAGAAGAGAATAAGAAACAGGAGGAAGAATAAAGGCAAGGTGTGATGATAGAGAAAATAGCACTTGTATGGGTTGAGGAGTCAGAACAGCCGGTAACTGAAGTAAGGGGTGAAAAAAAGCAGGATTGAGATCTTGCTCAGTATATTGAGAAGCTGATTGAAGTGACAAACATCTAGTTGGGGGATGAGCCATAGAATGAAGACACCGACCTCATGCCAAGAGCAGATGAGGTCACCTCTCAGTCCCCTCCACCTCTAGTGTCAAAACCAGTCCTGAGCGAGCAAGAAGAGGTTGTTCTCATTGATGATGATCTGATTATCAATGTGTACAATCTTTCATTCAATGAGTTGCAAAAGAAGATTGTACGTTCAAGGAGGAAACACTTTCCACATGATCACATGTCATCGCCATTCATGAAGGAAAGGGTGATAGTGTCAAATGTCAAATAACATTCAGTTTCCATTGTCGATGCCACCTTGGCATATGTAGGAGCCACAAGCTCTAATGTTAAGTTCATGTTGGTCGAGAATGAACAAATGGCAAAGAAATTGCAGGCGGTCAAGCAAGAGGAAGAACAACTCAGAGAGAAGAGAGTAGTTTCTGCAATGGAAAAGATGAGGAAAGTGATACTTGATGAAGTATAAACACTTGAGACTATAATACAGAAGCTCTATGATAGATTCGTCACTGTGCATAAAGAAGTTGTCCTTATGCAGGGCTTACAGAAATGGAGAAAAAATTTTGTTCAAACTCTCAGGGACATACATGCTGCCATCGCCCATGTGTAAGAGTGGAAAACGTGGTACAAAGGGGTCCTGCTTCACTTTCCAAAGATGTTGAATTCTAAGGAAGAGTTGCAGAAAGCAAAGGTCCATATGTTGATTGAGAACTATGAGTAGCTCGCCCCATTCTTCACCAACATACATGCCTCATATGAACGGTTGTACAAGAGTTTGGATGTCATGGTGAGGATGCATAAGATACCTTCAATTAGTTCCCTCATCGAGGCTAAACATAAGAACCAGGTCTGACTAGAGATTGACAGGTACATGGAGTAGCTAAAGCAAGAGGCCACTAGGGATGATTTGGAGCTTAATGCACATAACATGTAGAAGTACATTGGTTGTCTCGCCATGGTCAACACCATGATGCACATGCTTCAGGATGATTTGGATATAGGTTCCAAGACCATATACCTAGATGATATGGAGACAAGATTCCTTTATCAGAAAGACACCATCAAATAGTTTGGGGACATCATCTCACAGTACCAAGCTTGGCATGAGTACGTGGCTGAGAAGCACCAAGTGGAGGTTGTCAATTTGGTATTTCCCCAAACTTTGGGGTCATAGTGTTTTGTCTTGTCAGGATGTTTTTAGCCTATTTTGTCTCACATTGGTACATGCGGAAAATGTAATATTATTTGTAAATATGTTGTAAGTGAAATTCCAAGTGTCATTGGTGGAATATGAAAGGTAATCATATTATGTAATGAGTTATTTGTAAAGAAGTTGAGGATTCATGAGCGTAGTCAAAGAGTCACAAAGGGGAATGTCAAGGGTCACCCCACCCTTTGTTATAAATAGAACCTCATAAATCATAGAACATGCTTTTGGGAGCCAAGCTTTTGGCTAGGCTTAGGCTTAGAAAAGGCTTGGAAGTATTGTGACGAGCCTTGGCTTCTACATAATGTAGAGCGAGTATACTTCTTTGGAGGAGAAAGTTTTCTTGACTGTAATTTTCCACTATTAGGGCTAGTGGTCATCAATGGTGTATATATGGATGGAACTTTCACTTATAATAATAATAACAGAGTCAACACGCTTTCCTGCATATGTTGTTATTTTTAGTTGGACTATTTTGGTTGCTTTAGCAATGTATGTTGTTTAACTTACGCATTTTCTTATGAACTAATTTGTATTCAAGTGTATGAATCCTGTTGAATGTGTATTGTTGGATTAACTCTTCACTTTAACTTGTGGACTATTCTGTATTTTATCTTGTGATATCAATATGCTCGTGTGTTCCTTTCAAGTTGCATACTATTATAGGTTTCTAAGCGGCACACTTCCTTTTTCCCTCCGTGTGTTAGGACCCCCATGCATCCCACTTGACTCACTGGAAAGTCACACACTTGCTTTAGCCCAAAGTTATCATGCTTATCTCTGCGCGCTACCGTAGTCAAGGCATTACATTACCACCCACTACTAGGACTCCTACTCCAAACAGTCTGAGGTCTAGTTGGGGCTTCTTACCTGGGGGATCCCTGAATGTTGGCACATCCAGCATCGTCAACACATGGAAAAAATACTATATAAAGAAGGACTCGACCTCACTTGAAGAGAATTCATTCAAGCATCTGAAACAGAAGATCAAGTGTAAGAAACAAAAGAAGAGAAGCCTCTCATCAAGTGAAGAAATGAGGAGAAGGAGAAAAAGTGATTTTGATCTATTTTTGGGAGAATACCTCTCACACATGCAAAGAAGAAACCGAGTTATCACAATTATCCTAGGATACTGAATTAAGGAAGAAACCAAGTCACTTATGAAGTCGAATTGTAGAAGAAGGAGATATTATCCAAGAGAGAAGGAAATCAAGGGATAAAATTTTTGTTTGTCCCTCACATGTGCTACAACTAAGGTTTCTGAAGAGGCTGAGAATTGTAGGTCTGTGTCAATAGGCCGAAATATGAAGAGAAGCCGAGATCTATGGTGAAGCAATCAATTTGACTAACATTGACTCAAGAAAGAAGGATTGTTTCAAGGAAATTTGTGACTTGGTCTTTGAGAGGTTGTTAGGTCAAGGGTCTTGGTCTTGGAATTCATCACTAAAGATTCTATAAGAAGAAGAATTTGTTTTGGTTTTCCTCTCAAGATGGAGAGGCTTTGGCCCTGGTTGGTTGCTTATATTTTTTTTCGTTTTTCTCATTATTATTTATGATTTGGTAGTTGTTTGATGATAAAAAATATTATATAATAAAGTGGAAGAAAGAATCTAATCAAGTAAAGTAAAAATTACATCACAAACAATTATCATTGCTAGATAAATCACTTATATTACTACACCTAGATTTCTCAGCACTTTGTATATTAGCTATGACCCAACTATTTGGCAGTCCCTGGTGCTACTGGATGTGTTGATGCTCAAGGGAACATTGTAACAGTTGACTAGGCTCGCATCATATAAGTCCTCTCCACCAATTGTGAACTCCACTAGGGAAATGGGTGGCACCCCACCGATGTTATTACACATAAGGCCATGTCCAAAATTTCCCGTGGGGTGGGAACAAACACCTGACTAGTCGAAGGCATAGCCCGTGCAGCCCCAGAAACAACCAAAATAGCAAAAAAGTCCATTCACTAGAGCATACTGCCTCGGTGGGAGGTTAAAGTTACCATTGGTTAGGGATACCCTATCTTCGTTGGTCAATATATTTGGCCATATTGTCTCTAAGAACTTTTTCACTAACATGAAGATTGTTTCATTCACTTCAAAAAATATCATTACTCGCAAATTGTGCTTCTCTTCCTCTGGCAACTATAACAACAAGCCAATCCTCTTGGTATGTTGGTGCTTCTTTTGCAATACCACAACTGTAAAGGCCCTAGAATGCTAGAGACTCTATTATCGTTCCCCTCATTTGACAGATTATCCATGTGTTGCGGGTGAGACCACCCTAGGGTCATAGGTTGAGAACCACAACAGAGTGGAGGGAAAACCACAATAAGAAATGCTCAAGAAATCAACCTAAATGCTTATTCTATTGAGCTGCGTAAGAGTATCTTTACCCTGGAGTCCTACGTTTGAGTAGATCTAGCAGGGTGCAAACCCTCAGCTTCTCTTGATATCTTCGAAACCTAAAAATTATTCAAATGAAACATATACAACAGTAGAAACATAAAGCATGTTAATGATATTAACTTTAAATCATATAAATGAATGAACAATTATGCATCAATGTAAGATTCATAAATGAATTACAATATAAATAGATGCATAAACACATTTAATATTGGAAACAGAACATCATTCCTTTATCGAAGTTAGTACAGGTAAAGTGGAGAAATAAAACTTGAGTCCTTCTTCGGCTCCAAGCGGATCCATCCTCTGGATTTGTCCTTTCCCGGCCCTAGCAATCTTCTTCCATCACTAATACAAGGATATCTTCAAGAAATATGAAGGATATCTCCAACAAGGAAACAAGGGTTTCTTGAAGCTTTGGGAGTGCAGGAGGCACAGGGATTTTGCCAAACTCAATCAGGGATAATCTCACTATAGTATCAATATCTCATATCTTCTCCCTTAAGGCCTTCCCATGGAGGTTTATTTATACTTCTCCAAATTAGTTTTTTCAGTTGGGAAACAGTTGGGCCATGGGCAATAGGAGGTGAGTAATAGGTAAAACCTGTGAACTCTGCCCAAAATTAAGGAAATTTAATTTTTTTAAGTGTTTTAACATATGTACGCAGGTTGGGTATATGCTGACCAACGTGTACATGCTTTTATCATAGGAAAAGTAGCATATAGGGAATAGAACATTGTTTTTTAGATTTTGGACCAAGTCTGGAAGGAAGGGTTTCCGTAGGCCATAATCAAAGCATTAGATCTACCAAGAGTGGTAAATGGTGCTATAACAGATGCCCCCTAATATATGATGTCAGAAAGGGTACATGATGGCTGAAATGTATTAAGCGTATAGAAGGAATCATGTTGAGACCGAGGAGGAGTTCACCAGAATTCAGCCTATCAAGCCAGTGAAAGAGATCAAAAAGAAATTGATGTCTGAGGTGGGCATACCCATGCTCAGAAATAGTAAAGCATGTCTGCATGTCAAGTACAAAAGCAGATCCAATATGCATACAAGTATAAAGGAACTGAAAATACATAATGGATCATCTGATCATAATCAAGAAAGTACATGTCTGAATATCACATATAAAGAGCTAATCAGTGATGCTGAAATATGAAGTTGATCACTGAAGTAAAGAAACTGATCCAAATAGTACCAAGTGAACATGATGGAATGAATGGTAGTACACTTCAACTCAGGTGCCAACATATAAGATGTCGATATAAAGAACTGCAACATATAAGGTGGATGGTGTCAACTAACAGAAACAGGAGAAATTGACAAGTGAACCAAGACATGCTGATGCAAACTCGAGGTCTTCACCGACCGCCATGGTACCTTTTTACATAATGGGAATAAATGGTTTGAATTCAACCATGTGAGAAATCATTTGATTACTGGTCATTGATGTATACCGTTAACAAACACGAGGCTTCTCACCAACAATGATGATGAGAGTCAAGGTACTCAGTACAATCTAATAAGTGCGAATAAATGAGCTGTAGTCGAACACTTGGAAGAATCTATCAATCAGGAGACAATGATGTTTTCCCACTATCAATAGTGAAGGAATATGCCACTGATGACTGAAAAACCTGAGGTACTACCAAATGGACTCTAGATCTCTTTCCTAGAGCAATGAGCTGAAGTCGATGGGAAAAGATCCACTAGAAGGAAGGCATTAAGGCATCCTTCATCAATCTAGCACGAGTGTAACTTGTAGGTTAATAATGTGGAAGGAATCAGATGAACAAAGATGTAGTAACCCAACTGAGGCACGTTTCTGGTGTACACAAGATGTGGCTAGTGCACGATAGAAACCCTCTAAACCAACCAATAATGAAAGTTGACACAAAGATGAGGAATCCACCAATAGGGTCAAATGGAAACCAAGGCACTGCACGAATCCTAATGTGTGATAATGAAATTTGATGTCGAACATAAGGGAAACTACTCAGTCAAAGACCCATGATACTGATCGATGCTAAGCATAAGGTGACCTATCAATAATGAAAATAAGGCCAAGGTGAGGCTCTAGATTTGCCCTCAAAGAAATTTGTCATAGTCGATAAGAGCAAGACCCACCAGCAAGAAGTCAATGGAGACCTTATCAAATCGACATGTGCAAAGGACCAATATAGCTGATGTGATAATGAACATGACTTTGACAACTAGGGATGACCGACTAAAAAATAGGTCAAGAGACACCGCAGAGAGGCCGACTCAAGTTTACTTCCCTTGAACAAAAGCACAACTAACCTATGACTACATGGCAACATATGATAACTTTGTAAAAGTTCGTCATGCAAGAGGCATAAGCAAACTCTCCATATGATTGGAAGAGGTAACCAATCAGAGGAGTACTAACTTAATAACAAGGTTAAGGCTCTCCTAAGTCAAACTAAAGCCCATCCCAATGGAGGAAAGACTTACTTTTGAGTTATTTGTTCAGTGGCGACACCATCGACTCTAGCTACCATCAAATATGAAAGTAATATCCCATTCCCGCTCTTTTGGAAATATATAACTTTTTTGTCTTTTTCTTTTATAGGAAGCTTGAAAAAGAATTAAAAAATGCTATAGTATAGTGGAAAGAATGAGTGTCCAAAAAACATCCCTGTGAGGGGAACATCCCTATGCTCAATGCAAGGTGGCGTAACTGGTCAAGGACACTCAAAGGAATGCTCTTTCCATGGGTAAAAGGGTGTGTCAAGTTGCAGAGGCTAAGTGATTGCAACATTGATTTTGTAGAAGACAGGGTCGAAAGGTGGCTGAAAGGTGCCTTAAGCATGAGTCCAAGTGAAGCTGGATTAAGGCCAAAAGGTGCACATAGCCAATATGCAATGCAACAATACAACTCAATGCAAAGGACCCTCTAGGGTATAAGGCCAAAAAATAGCTCGGAAGGACGAGAATGAGTCTTCAACGCATAAGCAATGGCGGGACTAAAGATGACTCCTGAGCCTACTTAATATAGAAGCATGGGCAACAAATGTTAGCGAGGATCTAACTAAGATGCCCTTGTAAAGGTTGGCTCTACCATCGCGTCATGATTTTAAAGTTGGTGAGTGAAAAGGGTTTTTGAACCAAGACACGATGGGGTTGACCCTATGGAAAACATATCACAGTATGGAGGCTAGTATGCAAAATGCAGCGGAAAGTGGTATTCCCTAACCTATATGCCAGTAAGAAAATGATACCTGCCATGATGGGTCTGCGGTCATGGGACCAAAACGATTTCTCGAAGAAGTCTCCAAAATTTCTTGTAAAGACAACCCATTCCCGACACTCCAAGCCAAAAGGTAAAAAAGTCCATAAGATAAAAATCAAATTTTGAAAAAATAATTTTCATTTTGCAACTTATATAAGAAATTTTAGACTAACATTTTTGTCAATTGTGTTTTGAGAAAGGAGCTATGGAGACGAACTCAAACAACTTTCCTTTGTCTAATTCAACCATTCAAGTCACTCCAAAACTTCCAGTTAACCCTTTATCATGCTTTTAATCTGTGTACACGTGGGTTGAATACAGGTAACCTGTGTATACGAGGGCCCTGCATGTGATTGTGTAAAAATGAAACCCACGTGTGCACGAGTAAAAAAATTAAAACATAAATCTAATGATTTGAAACATCTTTTTTGGGCAAGATGACAATCACCTAGAGAGAAAGGGAGCATAGTGTCGTTGATAAGAAAGTAATGGAGGATCAAAATGCTTTGGATGCTTTGAGAGGCTGTGGCTTGCTAAAATTCTTTAAAATGACAAATATGAAAACAAACACACAATTTCTTGAGTTGTTGATTCATTATTGGAGTGCAGAGGATGATGCATTCATGATCGATCATATGCCCTTAAGGATTGAGATCAAAGATATTTACTTCATTACCAGTCTTTCTCGAAGGGGAGAGATAGGAGGTGAGTAATAGGTAAAACCCGCGAACTCGGCCCCGAATTAAGGAAATTTAATTTTTTTTAAGTGTTTTAACATATGTACGCAGGTTGGGTATATGATGACCTGCGTGTACACACTTTTATCACAAGGAAAAGTAGCGTATAGGGAATAAAACACTGTTTTTTAGATTTTAGACCAAGTCTAGAAGGAAGGGTTGCCTTAGGCCATAATCAGACCGTCAAATCTACCAAGACTGATAAATGGTGCTATAAAGGTCATGAAAGACGTGATGGGATACACCAACTCTACCATTATCAAATATTTTCACTTCTTGGTGACATTATTGATTTGTGATGCTTCATCTTTGGAATGTGTTTCCACGTTAACTGCCTTAGATGTTTCTAGTGCATCTTTTGAAGGAGGAGCGACCTCTTTTATGTTTGACTCAAGGTCCTCGCCTACAAAATTTTTGATACATTTGAATAATTTCCTAAGCATTCAATCAAATAAGGGTCAGAAGCATCAGAGTTTAAATGCCTCTTAGAAATTTCATCATACACCTCCTAGACGTTCAATTTCTTCCCTTCTTTTCTGACCTTTGATGAATTTTCCATCATTACCATTACCAAAAACTAAATAATTATGTAATGGAAAACAAAATGAACCTATAAAAAAACCTTCCACCTCAAAGCTTGGTATTTGGAAAATACAACACATATTTAAGGTGTTCTTGGTGCCCTTGTGAATTAATAGCGACATTATCAAAGTTGAGCCATAAGCCTCACCATAAGTAGTTTTGAGATGAGAATTTTGGCTTCTAATTATGGTTATAGAGACTAATATTTACCATGATATATAAACAACCATGTAATATATACACTACGTGTGGGAAAGGTGACATGTAAAAATGACATGGTGTGACAAAAAATGTTTCCCTTTTTTTCAACAAGAAAAAAACTGACTATCTTTTATTGACAAAAGGTAGTTACAATGCCATGTTTTTGTGTATCCCATTAGTTCATATTGTCCATGATATCTCGTAAAAAATCTGATCCTCTAGCTATCTACACACATATTTCTTTATATCTATTTTGGTGAAAAACAAAAAACAAAACTACAAAAAATACGTTGTCATTACTTCTTTAATATGATATATTTTTTGTCTGCTAAGAGTCTATAGGAGAAAACCACTTATAAAAATATTTCTCCAAGAAAAAAAATATATGATCTTGTCTTTTATACATCGTGCTCCTATAATGACTAAAATCTCTAAAACAATAAAAATTCCCTTACTTCGTCTGAGAAGGTTTGGATTTTAAAAGACCTTGATCTGCAAAAAGACCCATTGGCAAACGTTGAGAACTTAATTTCGCTCGGCATGAAATTTCTCCCATGCTTAGAGAAGAGGTTAGCCACCTAATTCTGTTCTCTGAATATGTGGGAGAAGGAAATTTTTTTGAAGGATGTGGTCAAACATCTTATAGGTTTCATCTAATAGATGAGAGAGGACAACCCAAATGAATAAATTCCCTGAGCCTAGTCTATAATCATCTTAGAGTCCCCAACAAAATCCATCTCTTCTATGGCCATCCATTTGGAACATAGCATCAACCCCCATAGAGCTAAAATTTATGCTTTACTGTTGGTGCCTTATCCACCATGCCCAAAAAAGTGATAGGGCGGGCCAGACTACAAGACTATGAAAGCCCCACAACCACAAAACTCTATTGTTGATGCCCCATCAAATTATCCTACAAGCAATAAAAACCCAATCATTATGTATATAGCATTTTCTTTGTGTCCTTGGAAGCCACGACCTAACCTCTTGGACATAAGCCTCTATATTCAAGCTAGTCCTTCTCACATCAGAGGCAATCTGATAAAAAAATCCTAACATTCCTGCTCCTCCATAAGCCCCAAAATGTGTAGAAAGGTAACACCTTGAAATATTTGTACCCATCTATCAACTGACTAATGCAACTAGAAATTGACGACCTGTTCCAATATGTTTTTAAATTTAGTAACTAAAGGACCTTCTTCTAGACAAAAAATAGAAATAGGACATGTCAAAAAGATATGGATCACCTCTTTATTTCCCCCCCTACATAAACAACATACTTGGACCATAGAAACCCCTCCTTATGGGGTTGTCTCAAGTCAATATCTGGTTGTAGAATACCTACCACATGAAACATTTTAGCTTTAGTGATATCTACCACTCCCAAGACCATGATATCCATGGGACTTGGTCTAGCACCCTATGCCCCTGTGTTAGGTGTAGATAAATGTCTTTCACTGAGATCTACCCTGTGGCCACATTACCTCCCCATGATAAATTTTCTTCTTTCTCAGTCAAAATAATGCCCACTAGACTGAGCCCGACCCTATAAGATTCCCATTTCACTGCAAGAGCCAAAGGGAGGCCAAGTTCTCTATTTTTCATCCAAACTTGTGAGAAGAGAAAGCCTATATTTATAAATTTGAAAAATAAATTTAATTCCCTTAGAGTGGAGAACCTAGATTATCACATCTAAATTGATTTCAATATTGTCCCCGGTTTCGACCGACCATCTTAGATTCCCCAAAATCTAGTTTTTTTTCCTCATCATGCTCCTCCATATATATGAGGCTTCCTTATTTTTGTATGCTCTTTCTTTGATCCAAGACTCAATATAAAGGTTGTTGAGGTATTTTTTATTTATAATCTATTTCCACTAACCTTCTCCTGATAAATATCTCCATAAATATTTAATGAGTAATGCCATATTGAAACTTTATGTATGTCTAACCCATTCCCCATCAATCACACTCTTGGAAATCACATCAAGGTGAATCAAATGGATCTTTTGAGTCTTACCTATTGCCTTCCCACATAAATTTGGCAATAATCACATTGACACTTATGATGATTGTTTTTGGAAATTTGGAAAGGTGCATCTAGTAGACTAATATTCCTTGTAACATTTATTTAATCAATATTAGTCTACCCCACATAGTTAACCAATTTTGTTTCCAAAGTGAATTTTTTTTTCAAATTCTCTCAAAATCTAATCCCAATCTCAAATATCATAACAATTTGGTTTCAAGAAGAAACCTAAAGACTTGAAGCCTCGATCTAATGTTTTCACTCTCACCCCAGATATATTTTCAATGTCCATTGACACCTCCTCATCCAATTTGTTTGTAACCAATTATGATTTTTCTTGGTTCATGAAAAGGCTCGACGCTTCCCCAAAATCAGAGAGGATATGGTGGAAAGCCCTCCACTCCTTGATTTTTTCCTCCCCTATGAATAGGACATCATCGATGAACATAAGATGAGAAATTATGACAAACTTAGTAACTTTGAAACATGCAATATTACCCTAAACCCTTGCTTCTCTTATCCCTATGTTAAGTTTGTCAATTCCATAAGAAATAGTAGTGACAATAGCGCACATTCATGGTGGAGGCCTCTCGAAATCATAAAAAAAGTAGAAGGTATCTCGTTGATGATAACTTCCATTTTTTCAGATGTAATTCAGTCCATGATCTAATCAATCAATCTATGCTCAAAACCAATCTTATGCAAGATCATCAAGAGAAATTTTCAATCTACGTAATTGTAAGCTTTAATCAAATCAATCTTCATAAAAAATGCATCCATTTGTCAAAATTTGATAGAGTGAATGCACTCTTGAGAAATGGCCACTTCGTCTTGGATCAATATGTTCTCTAGAAAACCAAATTGTTTTGGGATAATATTGCTAGCCAACACTCCTTTGATCGTCTTTGCAATTCTTTTAGACATCATTTTGTACGCAGTTGCATAATGAAATGGGTATAAAATCAGAAAAATGAGTTGGATTTTGTTTTTTAGGGATAAGGGCTACAAAATTTACGTTGATGGATCCATAAATGCTTCCCTAACATATTTTCTCTTCAATCATCTCCAATAGTTCTAGCCCCTTTTAGTCTTTAAAAAAAAATAACTCAACTAGCCAATTGTACAACCCAGGGCTTTTGTCCCTAAACAAAGATTTCATTACCCTTCCAACACCTCCAAAGTAATCAACCTATCCATTTGAGCATTAGCTTCCTAGGACACCATTATGGGGAAAAATAGCAAATTCCATCTTCTTAAGAATGTTGACATGTTCTTTTGTTTTGTTTGACTACTAAGGTTACTCACCACCTCTTGTTGGATTTCCTTTTGATTAGTAAGCCAGTGGCCTTCTTCATCCCTAATCTTCCATATAGTATTATTATGCTTCCTTTTTGAAGCAACATTGTAAGAAAATCGAGTATTATTATCGCTTGTAGACACCCATAAATACATGCCCTTTAGTCATCATCCCTCTTGCACTTTCGATATCTTGTCTTTCCTTTCCGTGAAATCCAACAACAACTGTTTTATTGATAGGACAAAGTATGAGTATCATACAAGTCATTAAGCTTTGCCACCATAATTTTGATTGATATTAGGTCCTTTATGAATTGTGTTTTCATATTTCTTTCCCATCTTTTTACCTCTTCCTTTAGTCTCTTCAATTTGAAGGATATTTCCTAAATACTGTAATGAATTGGAACCCTAGTTGGATTGATCCTCAAGACCCAAACAAAATCAACAAATGCTTGTTCCTATAACCAAGTGTGATTAAAATTAAAAGGGAATGCTTGGTATGAATTTTCCCTAGTCCATTCTAAGAAAAATAGGTCCATGATCGGATATGTCGGAAGATATTATCCAATACTTAAGATTTCTTGGTATAACTATCAAATATGATTAGACAAAGAACTGATCCAATCTCTTTGTGATACCATCCCTATCAATCTGCATGTTTTTCCATGTAGGCCTTAGGGGATAGGGATAGATGTCAGTGAAAGTTTTTAGATTAAATAATGCCTTGAAGTAGTCTTCCAAACAATCCTTTTGCATTTATTCCCCAAAATTCTTCTTTTTCCATCATCATGGTCATGTTACCTACCAAAATTAGTGAATGTAAATCCATCAAACCACTAGAATCGAGGTGATCCTATTGAGAAAATCTAGGGCAGATAGATTAGGTGATTTCTCTTAGTTTGATAACGAATTTTGATGTATTTTTACTTAACTTAATTTAGTCCTTCTTTCTCTCGATTATATTTAGTGTTATTATCATCAAACAACTACCAAATCATAAAGAACAACGAGACAAGAGGACACAAGATGTAGGCAGTCATTCAGGGCCAAAACCTCTCCACTTGAGAGGAAAACCCACAAGAATTATTCTCTTCTTATACAACTTCAATTGACTAATTCCAGGACCTATGACCCTTGAACAAGACCCTCCAAGACCAAGTTAAACCTTTTGATCTCTCCTTGTAACAACTTCTGCAATTTCAACCTCCAACAAATACTTCTACAACTTTGACCCCTAGTAAATTCTTATGCAACGTTGAACCAACAGTTTCTTCTACAACTTTGACCCAACATTTTATTCAGAATATTTCCAACACTTTGAATTGTCCAACAAATTTCCAACACTTCGACTTTCCCAACAACTATAGAAACCCTAACATGAGAGAAAGAGAGGCCCAAAAACTTTGATCTTTCTTTTCTTGTTCCTTTTTGTCCTTTTATAGCTTCTATATTAAGGAGATCAAACTTGCTTGAGTGAGTTTCAAAATGAGGTCGAGTTCTTTCTTATTTATAGGCTTGTGAGGGGTATGAATTGTTATCTTTAGGCCGAATTGTCCTTTCATGTGGTCCGACAAGATGTTTTCACCATGTCGAGGTCTTGGAGGGTCTTTTGACTCAAATAAATTTTATTTACAATATGTAACATGCCCAAATGGGTATTCAATACATGACAATGACTCAATTTACTTTATGACAAACCTAGAATTACTCAATGGGTGCTTGACCTAAAAATAAGTTTCACTTGAGCATGAAACCCGTGCCTCAAGAATAACAATAATAATTTCTTTACCTTTTCATTAAATACATAAAATTGTGATTACATATGTCAATATGAAGATCGAACCTAGTTACATATTTCAAAACTCCCTCTTAACTAGGGAGGTATTCATAATCTATACAAGGTGCTTGGACATTCTCAATCTGAATAATTCTCACAGGAAGATTCAGATTGGTAACCTAATTTTTTAGCATCATATCAACCAAAATTATCACATAGCAAGGCCTTGACTAAAAACTTTATCTTTCCACAATATCAGAGCATAATTTTGGTGAGACCAATGACTGATAGACACCATCATCATTGTCTCTTAAGGCACATACCCCACCTGTGTGTTCACAAGGCATGTCCCCCAAGACTATTCTTATCTTGGATTCCTAGTCCTGAAAGAATATTGGTCCTCTATGACTACTCTTATCTTGGATTCCCTACCTCATCGTCAAAGAATATCGGATGCCAGATGTTTACCCAATCCTCCATTCTTTCTTCCAAAGTGAAGATAAGAATGACGTGTCTATCTCTCCTCATGGCCTTCACTAAGACTTACGGTTGTTAGTCCTGGGCTAGTACATGACACATGAAGTAGAGAACCATAGCTCCAACTCCCTCTTAGTTAGGGATGACCAACCCATTCCTATAAAAGGAATGTACCCAAGCTCCGTCTTAACCAGGGACTTGTCCAAGCTCCCTCTTAACTAGGGACTTGTTTTTAGTAGCTCACTTATTCTTTGGTGGAGATCATAGTACATTTAGTTTCTTGAAGAGCTCCTCCTTTTGATGTCATGAATTTCATTTTTATCATTATGTATCCTTTATCTTTTGGGACTTCTTCGTAGGGCATCAACTATCCATCAATTTCCTTCATGAACTATGTCAATATTGTCATCCTTTTCTTCACTAGAAAGTGGTCTTCTAATCCACATTTAGATTTTATTCATAAAAATACCTCTTCAAAGTCATGTTTCCCTTAGGCTATTTCATCCAACCACATGAGTGATAGTTGTAGGTGACATCTACAACTCTCTTTCGGTAGCCCGTTATCAACCCATCCAAATGTTGTTCAAAAATAAAAAATGAACATCAAATCAAAGTTACCTTTTGTGATGGCCATTCATCATGACATATGCTTGCAAAAACATCAACATCCTTCATACATATTGACACATCTCCAAGATATTCAATGTCAAGGGTCTACATTCTCTCCATATTTCATTAGAGTCTTCATATATTTCATCGAGATGTCATGGTCAATTCTACTAGGCCTTGGATGTTTATTTCCTTTTCTACGTGCTCATAGTTGCATCTTTCATGATCTCTTCTTTCTTTCTTTACATATTTTTCCCTGGGAACTTTCATCCATGGTTCCTTCATCTTTTTCAACAACCTCACATTCCATATGAGGACATAATATGTTTATTTCATCTTGTCATTATGTGAACCATGCCTTCATGTATATTTTGAAGGAAGAGATCCCCTTTTTATTGATCATGCTCATGAGATAAAGAATTTATCCATGTTATCTGCAACTATATGATGACATGACTCAATCTATCAAATGCATGCATACATACCTCATTTCTTCCTTTTGGTCATCTAGGCTTCCTTCAGCAGCTTCCTTGATTGAAAGTACTTCAACCACCTTGACCTATTGCACTCCTTTGTCATCATACCATCATCCCTTTTAAATCATGAATCCCATACAAGATGGAATTCTCAGCGAGACACTTGCTTCTAAGAGAGGTGAACCTTCTAATGAAGATTCCAATGGAGGATCTTGATTATCCTCATCCTGCAAATGCTCCTTCCTAATGATGATGATACATGATGAACTCTTTCTATCCTCTATCATGCTAGATAACTTTTATTTTCCCATAAATACTACTTATGCTTTCAATGAGGTTACCAAGAGCTACTTCCTTTCTATGATGATTGCTACAACCATGTAGACTTCTACTTTAGCTATCCTTTCAAGCTTCTCTAATAATGTCATGAGCTCTTGGTTTAACGATATGCTTCTAATATGATGCCATCTTCTACTAAGATGCATCTAGTCATGGTGCTTCTCATCTTGACTACCATGGTAGAGGTATCTTCACCTCCTACTTCTCCTTACTATGCATAGGAGAAACTGTAATAGTGAATATATATCCCTTTGGATTTATTCTCATCATGTTCTTCCACTTATTTGGTGATATGAGCTTCATTTCTTTCTTTCCTCTTATTGTCCTTCTTGAATTTCAAGCAATCTCTCTTAAAATGCCCATATTCCTAACAACCGTATCATTGGATCTTCAACATATCCTTCTTATTCTTTTTCTAAGGACCAAATTTTCCAAACTTTCCTTTAATTTTGGCCATGAAAAAAAATGATATAAATTGTTCGCTCAGTCCCACATCACGTTTAGCTCAATCTTACACAACGACCATAATTCACTAAATGGGGTGGCTTCTTTCTTCCTGAAAATACTTGATATGAAGTTTCCACATTCATCAGGTAGAGCACCATCATGGTCATTTTTCTATCTGACATGATTTACCCCAACTCTTGCATTTGGTCTCAAATTTATGACACCTTCATGAAGTATGAGGTTATTCCTTCTTCCTTTGATATCTTCATTTTATACAACTCAATTCTTAAAAATATGACTTCTCCAGTGGTGCTTGTAGATTTATTTTGATGTCTATAACTTTGCTACATATGGAATGAGGGGATCCTTGATGGATTCTATAAGAATCCTTTGAGCCCTTGTTTCCTTTTTCATGTCTTCAGTTGTAGCTTGAGATTCTTCCTTCTGAGGTTTAGTGACATAACACTTAACATGCTCAATGAATTCATTTTCTATGAGGATTAAATATGTCCTCTTCATCCATGAAAAAAAGCTTTATGACCCAACCAATTTGTTGCTTTCCTTACAAAATGAAGTCATTTTAACAGATTCAAATATAGATATAAATATACTTACTTGACAAGTGAAGATACTCCTAGATGATGAAATCTTCAATTGGATACCTTCTTTATTTGATGATGATGTAGATAATAGAAGACGTCTTCTTGGTGAAGATGTCTTCCTTTGAAAGTGATCCTTGACTCAAAGAGAGATCACATTGGTTCCTTGATGATAATGACAACTTTTTTCCTGCTTCTCTTCCTTCAAGTCAATGCTAGTCAAACTTGTTTCACAACCTCAAATTTCGGCCCTTCTTCAAAACTTTGGCTTGTTGTAGTAGGTCTACAATTTCGACCTTTTCTATAGTAACCCTAGATCACACGTGTGGCTAGAAGATGGAAAAATTTCCTCCTTTCTACTTCTCTTGACTTGAATTCTTTTTCTTGTTATTTCAGCTTGCAAACTTGACCTTTGATGGTGGTTGTAATTCGATACTTGTTGTTGCAGAAGGATGCCCTAATACTTCACATGTGTGGAGAATATAGCCCAAAAAATAGACCCAAAAGTACTTCGCTCTTCCTTCCTTTATCTTTCCTTGTCTTCTTTAGGTATTAGACTCCTTGCTTGATCGAACTTCTTGATGCTTCAACCCTTGAGTATCCTTCTTTAAGCTACCTTTCCTTGATGTAGTCACCTTAGATCTGATACAATCTTGAGAAATCTAGGTCAGATTAATTAGGTGATTTCTCTTTGATAACTACTTGTGATTTATTTTTACTTTACTTAATTATATTCTTCTTTATCTTGATTATATTTAGTGCTCTTATCATCAAACAACTACCAAATCATAAAGAACAATGAGCCAAGGGGAAACAAGATGTAGGTGATCATCCAGGTCCAAAACCTCTCCACTTGAGGGGGAAGCCCACAAGAATTATTCTCTTCTTATATAACTTCAATTGATGAATTCCAAGAAATATGAACCTTGACTAAGACCCTCCAAGACCAAGGCAAACATTTCGATATTTCCTTGCAGTAACTTCTAAAAATTCGAGCTCCAGCAAATTTTTCTACAACTTTCATCCCTAGCAAATTCTTCTACAACTTCAACCCAACAATTTCCTCTACAACTTCGACCCAACAATTTCTTTTGAAACTTCGACCCAACATTTTATTTTTCAACTTTGACCCAATCGTTTCTTCAGCCACTTCAATCTATGCAACAACTTTCCAGCACTTTGACTTGTCCAACAAATTTCCAACACTTCGACTTGCCCAACAACTATAAAAACCCTAACACGAGAGAGAGAGAGGCCCAAAAACTTTGATCTCGATTTTCTTCTTCCTATTTGTCCTTTTTGAGCTTTTATGTTGAGGAGATCAAAATTTATAGTGTCCAAAAAATGAGGTTGAGTTCCTTCTTATTTATAGGCTTGTGGGGGGCATGAATTGCTAACTTTAGGCCAACTTGTAACTTCATGTAGGTCGAGTTGATATTTGCACCATGATGAGGTCTTGGAAGGTCTTTTGTCTCAAATAAATTTTCTTTAAAATATTTAACATGCCCAAATGGCTCTTCAATACATGAGAATGACGCAATTGATTTTATGACAAATCTGGAAGCACTCAATGGGTGCTTGACCTAAAAATAAATTTCTCTTGAGCATGAAACCCATGCCTCAAGAATAATAATAATAAATTCATTTTTTTCTCTTTTCATTAACTACATAAAATCATGATTACATATGTCATTATGAAGACCAAACCTAGTTACATATTTAAACAAATCCCAGTAAGATCTCCTGTGGTATACAAATCATAGATATTCATGATACACAAATGATGGATAGAACCTTTGAAATAACCCATCAATATTATGTCGGCAAAGGAGATGAAGGATTATAAATAAAATAACTTGGGATCCCACATGGTTGCTTGGCCTCTTGACAATCTAATTGCGATGATTGCACACACCTCCCACCCTAGATAAATGTATGATAAATGGTTCTTATCTATCTCCTTGTCAACCATTATCTCTTGAAACCATAGAAGGTTTCTTTATAAATATTATGTTCCTCAAGGATCTTCTTTTAGGTTCCGACCCTAGGACCCTGATATTGATGAACATTATAATAATTAAGATAGGAAATCAGTGGATGATTTCCCTCTAAGGACCCATGGCACGATCTCATTAAATGAGCCATAATATCCTAGAAGTTGAAAAGGAACAATAGTAGAAGGTTGTACCTCCTCCATCGCCACCTGAAAAGAATTTTGTAAATCAGATAAAACCTAGGAGCAGTGTAACACCTTGTACTTGACTACCTTCTTTTTTCTAGTCGTAACATTATTTATTGAATCAAGGCTCACCACCACCTCAGGCTCTTGGAAGAATGATTTTTTAATAGAAATGGGTTCTAAACCCACAAACTCTTTACGAGCTAGTAACACCAAATACAAATCCTCAGATAGAGGTGAGGAGGCCCCTCCTTTGTAAGACCTGAATCTAAATTGTGTAAATAGGGGATCCTTATGGGACACATGAGTGGCACCTACATTGTTTCGATTTAGATGATAAGAAATAAGAACTTCCCCACCTAGACCCAAAGAGGGGATTTGAGATGCCAAATTGTAAGACCCCATATATACATATGAGGATCCTACCTTAGTAGACTTAGTTGGGGAGATAAGAGACAAAGGACTCTAAGGTGGCTTAGGAGGACAAGCAACCTTATCCAAAAAGAGAGTATAATGATCATTATAATGATTAAATTTGCTATTGTAAGTACCTTAATCCATGAAATCTATTTGAGGTCCCAAATTCCTTTCTTTCGACTTTTATTTTTCCAAGGATTGTTCCGAGCTAGCCTTAAACTTTCCCTCCGACTGAAATCCATCCATAAAAATCGGTGGAAATTACACAATTAAATGGAATCCCAGGCATCTGAATGGGACACCCCAATAATCAATTTATTGACATATCAAGAAAGGCCCTCAACAAATATCCAATTCTCCTATAAATCACCCCAAGAAGTCTACCTCAACAAGAACCCAAGTGATCATCTTATCTAGTAAACCTTGGCATCCTTCCTCCATATAATAGAATTTTCCAATTTTGTTAGCAATATCCATAATGGCTAGCTTGGACAAAAGTTCTATTAGAAGCCCTAGGAGCTTCACCCAAAGAATATTTCTCAAAGGAACTTTCTTAATTGGATCTAAACTCATCATCAACCTATGAAGCGAGAGGAAATTTTCAATTCCAAGAAATGATAACAAAATTGGTCATTAATTAACATGCTGACCCTTGACCTATAACCAAGGATGGGAACCCAACTCTTCTCCACCCAATCCTTCATTTGAAGGCTTGTCATATAGGAAAATTCCCACCAACCAACTAAATATCGTAGCTTCAATCCTTCTACTCAGTCCAAAACACATCCACCCCCAACGTCGGGCTTTGTGTCTAACCACATGCTTTAATCAACTTCTTTTTCTAACTTATGTCCTTATTTGAAGGCCAAGAGTGTCTAGTTAGCCCTGATAGAACCCCTCCCCTACACCATCACACAAATGCAAAGACATAGAATCTCGACACCCCACCCCTTGATTTTCTGTTGCAACTATAATTTTGATGATTGCATCCAAGTCTAGAAGGGGATCATACATCACATCCGGATTAGGCATGTTGACAAGTTACGCTAGTAACAGAGAGAACGTAAAACATGTCTACACCTCAATAAATGACAAAAAACCTAGTTAACCATTGTATGGAACTGAAAACCACTGTCTCTAAAGGGAGAAGACCCTCTTTGAGAAGAAGACGATGACACATCACAAAAACACTAATCAATAGACAAGTTGACTATCAAGAAAAAACACTCTAGATCATCTAAAAATATGCCACCTTGCAACCCTGGAAAGAAGAATGTTTAAGAAATAAAAAAAAATACTAACCAAGTACACTAATCCCAAAAGTGCCTCTAACTCTATCCCTTGGATCAACAAATGGAAAGAATCACTACAGCTGATGCGAATCAAATCATTTCGTCCCTTTTTTATTGGACCTAGAACAAGATTCCTTTTTCCAATATGGAAAACTCACCATCCAAACCCAACTATGTAGACTCCTAGAAAAATCTCCAATTATCAAGATCGCCTTGACATCAAGATGCACTACCATCAAATAGCCAATCTAAAGTAGATATTTTTCTTTCAATTCCCACCAACCAATACTAGGGAGAACATAAGATTCAAAATTTTCACCGATTTCCATATCATGAATGTCGCAAAGGCCAAGAGACATTGAGATTGACCCTCCTTTGAAGACCCTGATTAAAGCCTGCTAATGACTACCATCCGCCTAAAACTACAGCACTAGATGATCATGACCATCCAAACTCACTCAGTGTATCTTGTCACCATATACTCATAATGCCTCTCCCCAAGAAACCCAAGCCACTATTGTATTGTGTCCAATAAGAAAGGAAAGGGGCATCCTTCTAGTTTCCATTGACATTCCTAGACTGACTAAAGCCATGTACCAGAAGCCCTAAGTAAAGAAAAATATGTAACCTGCTCCAATCTGAACAATACTTTTAAAACCTTACACAAGAAACAACCCAAAAGACACTCTATAACAAACCAGAACAATCTGGGCCAATGTGTCGGGAAAAACAAAAACACATAAGGCAACAGGAACAGATAATGGCCCCATGTCCTCCCAATCAACCATCATAATTAGGAACCCATACCTGCAACTACAAAATACCAAACAAGCAGGAAAGGTATAATGCAAGCACACGACACCAATAAACTACAGAATTTGGAAACCCTTATAAAAGAATAGGATTAAATCAAACATCCGATTGGAGCCACAAACAAACCAAAAATTGTGAGACCTCAGATGGAATCCAAATATACACCCAAAAAATTCCCAAACCTATCTACCAGCTTCAACATGAGTACTTAATTGACTCCTATTATCAAGTAACATAGGAAGTAAACAAAGTTGATGACCCTTAATCCATGGGCATTCCAATAAATTCTCTTTCAGCTATAACAGCTATAACAATACCTACCACCCTCAAAATCTATGGTACAGAGATGGAACAGTCAAGCCGAGTTGAAAAAAAAGTGGTCCATCTCTAATGACCAATTTTTTTCCCTTACCTCTTTGCTTTTCTTCCATACCATAGTATTACATATATGTTAGTGGAAAAACATAAGGAAGTGTTTCATAAATATAATAGTTTATTGCTTATACGGTAATTTTTCATTTTATTCTTTCGACAATATTTATAACAAATTTCTTTTAAAAAGAAAAGGTGAAAATGTAAAAATAAAGCATATTGGCATTTTTTGGTCTTTTATATATTTTGTGATTGTGTGTATATGAAATAACAATGAGATACATCTTTTTTTTTTGGTAGTGTTTTGAAATTATTTCTATCAAATATAAAATCTTTATTCCTTTTCATTAAAAGGCAACTTTAATTAAATTATAATGATTTAAAATATTTATTCCTCTTCATTAAAAAGAAACTTTAATTAAATTATCACGGTTTAAAATAAGCAAATGAAGAGTTTATATTGTTTTGGATGTTCCATCAATTAAATATATAGTAAAGGGAAAATTTATTTTGAATTTAATGTTTGTAATTAAGGTGTAAGTTAATAAAGATACAAAGGTTTCGATGAATTTCATTTCAACTTTGTATATTTTCATGTGCATAAACTAAATTACATAACAATGTTGCAAGTAAAATGAAATTATAGTTTTGATATGAGATGATATAAGATGGATTCAAGGTTTTTTATGTTCTTAATTCATAAATAATGTGTATTAGGTTGTATTTCCCCAAGGACATTGTGTTTTGAAAGATGGAAGAAAAATAATATAAATAATTGATCAAGCATGAAATAAAAAATGGTTAAAGGAAATGTATGCCCTTATAAGATAGGCATGACATAAAATAAGATATTATTAAATTCATAGGTAGAAAATATTTTGAAATAAATTGATAGGGAGAAGTTATCTGATCAACTTATGATTATTCTAAAGGTGATTATGGAACCCTTTGATATCCCCCTATACATATCGATTTTCATAAAAAAAGTAAGAAGATGTTGGAATTATGTTAGTAGACATGCACTAGGGAGTTCATGAGAAAATAAAGATGTATTTTAAGCACATTATAGTACAAACTAAGAGAATAAAATACAAGTTAAAATTGGAAGAAATTAATATATACTTTAAAAAGGTATGATCCTATCCTAAAAGGAGAAAACATATTATTAGGTAAGATGTGGCAAAAAATAACTATAAAGAGATAATAGTTTTAAGAAAGGAAGGGAAGTTTCTAAGTTTGATCTCCAATGTTAGTGGTAATATAAGGATAAATTTATATGAAGGATGTGTTAACGGTGCTGGACCTGCCAACATTCAGAGGATCTCCGCGATATGAAGTCCCAACTAGACCTCACACCATTTGGAGTAGGAGTACCAATAGTGGGTGGTATGTTATGCCTTGGTGAGAGTAAGTGTGTTACCGTGCATAAATTCAAGTGCGATGCATGAAGGTTCCAACACACATTGCAAATATAACGAGAATAGTCCTACTATATTCACAACATATGCATGAAAGTGTGTTGGCTCTTAGTTTTATTATGAGTGAAAGTTCCATTCATACATACACCATTGACGAAGCAATAGCCTTAATAGTGGAACATTAAATTCAAGAACACCTACTCCTCTAAAGAAGTATACTCGCTCTATGCTATGGAGCAACCAAAGCTCTCACAAAACTTCCAAGATCCTTCTAAGCCTAAGACTAGCCAAAACCTTGTCTCCCAAAAGCCGCTTACATGAGTTATGAGGTTCTATTTATAACAAGGGGGTGTATGACCCTTCAACTCCACTTTGTGACCTTTGGACTACCCTCATGACTCTTCAACTTATTTCAAATGACTCAGTACATTACATCATGACTCTTCACATTCCAACATTAACACTTTGAATTTCACTTTACAAAATAATTACAAATAATATTACATTTTACATCGTACCTATATAATACAAAATAGGGTAGAGACAACTTGACATCCTAACAAGACAAAATAATATAATTCTTGAGTTTGGGGAAACTCTAGCTCAACAACTTCCACTTGATGCTTCCCGGCCACATATTGGTGCCAAGCTTGGTACTATGCAATGAAATCCCCAAACTACATGATGGTGTCTAGCTAGAAGCAGACTCTAGTCTCCATGGCATCCAGGTACAATGACTTGGAACTAGTTTCAAATTCCCTCTAAAGAATGAGAAACATTGTTCTAATTTGGACATGACCACCAATGTAGTTTTGTATGTTCAGTTTGTTCAACTCAAAATATTCCTTGGTGGAAATCTGTCTCAACTGCTCCAAGTACTCTTCGATCTCCTATCAGACCTTGTTCTTGGGTTTTTCTTTAGTGAGCAAACCAATTGATGGGATCTTGTATTTTTTCACCAAGACATCTAAATTACTGAATAATCATACATATGAGGCCTAAATGCTACCAATAAATTAGCTTAGCTGCTTGTTGTTCTGAATCAACATATGAACACTCGCTCTCTCTAGCTCTACCTGTGGCTTCATTTTCTTTCCCAAGTCAAGCAGTGCCCCTTTGTATCGCATTGTCCATTATTTCACATAGGTAATGGAAACTTCTACATTCTTGAGAGTTTTAACAAAATATTTTCTATGTTGTTGTAGGCCATGTAAATGGACAACTGCTTTGTGTACAATCACATACTCCTCAAAGAGGTTCTATATGGTTTCTTCAAGTGTTGATACTTACGCAAGTATCATTTCTCTCATCTCCTCCATGTAGACATGAAAAAACTACATTATGTGCTGATGCGTGGAGTTGTTCTGCCTCTTTCCTAGTAGCCTACAAGTTCTGTGCAAATTTCTCATTCTCAGTCATCAAATATTGAATGTTTGATATTGTTGAACTTGTAAAGGAAAAGTTAGCTTCAACAATGGAAATTAGATTCTTCTTAGTGTTTTCCACTATCACCCTTCCTCTAATGAATGCAGGTGATGTGTGATCATCCAAAAAATGATTTTTGTGCTTGTGTAATCTTCTTTTGAAACTCATCAAATGACATATTTTACACATCCATTATCGTAACATCATCAAGAGGAACAACATCCCCTTCCTTGCTCAGGGTTGGCGCTATTGTCAGAGGTGGTGGATATTACATGGTGACCTATGGTGTACTTGACATTAGATCAACATTTTCATTTTGTGGCTCTCATTCCATATCCATGTATGTAACTTCAATAAAGTTCTCAATTTGATGAGCAAGCTCTTGATCCTGCACCTGTTCAACTTCCTCCTCAGTTGTTGGCTGGTTTTCTTCCTACTCTTCAACCTGTATGGTTGTTGTTTCTCCCACTATTGTGCCTTTCCTTTCTTCTTCTTCTTTATTCTGCTTCTCTTCTTGTTATTTCCTCCTCTACTCTCATTATTCCTTCAGTTTCTGTTCTACTTCCTACAACATCAATTATGCTTCTTGCAACATCAACTTTTCTCTCTTCCTCTACTCTTATCTTTATATTCTCTACTTCCTCTTTGCTTCAGTTGTTAAATCTTATTTAATAGGAATAAGATCAATTTTCATCTTGCATCTTTGTTCTTCCCCTGGACTGCTGGCATTCTTTCTCTTTTCCTTGTCTTGCATGGGATTGCTACCTTTTGTTGTTGTTTCTTTCGGAGTTTCTACCCTATATGGAGTAGCCTGTGAAATTCCTGCTAAACTACCTGGCTTACAGAGTTTGGAGGCATTGTAGCAATTCCTCCATGGATCCTCCTCTAGCCAATGAAAAGCCCCGTTGAGCCACTCAAAGTGAATTCTCACATGGTGGTATTTGCAAATACTACGGGGATCATATGGATTAGAGTCTCAAGTACCAAATGGAAACATCACTATCTCCTTTCCCTCGGTATCCACAAATTTTAGATTCTTAATGTCATATAATCCAATTTGTATATGAAGAGTTGGCTAAGGTGATTTATTCTTCCTGTGAAAAGATGTTAATAACCCTGTGGCAAGATGATATGACACTTATTTCATGACAATATTTTCAGTGGCATACATTGGCAAAACATGCGGTGGCTTCTTTCCACTGAACATGCTAAGGAAGGTGTCACCTGGTGAGGCAAACCAATCTGCGATCTTTGTTATTGCCTCCATTACTCCTCGTGACATGCAAGGTGGCTCTTCTTCAAATATGAGCTTATAAAGTGAGATGATGAAATGAGAATTTAATTGTTCCATTACTCCTTGATGACTGCAATATGAAAGAAGCTTGCAATAGATATGCACAACAGTTTCTCATGGTGTCCATGTCTAGTTCATGCCAAGAAATTGATGATGTGAACAAATTGCGTCCATTAAATATGAAGACATATAATAACCTTGCTTGCTCACCCTTGTAAGGACTCTAGGCATGTGCTACATGGGCTCTCAACTATCGATCCAATAGATCTGACCAGTTGAATGGCTTCCCCTCATTCACAACCTGGTTCAATAAGACTGCCCACCCTTTAGGAAAGGTCTTTGTGTTGCTGACCATGGATCCTGTAAGATAAGATAACAAAGAGTTTATAAGCCTTCTTGAAGGAATTTGTCTTATATGAATGGGTGGGTGTCTATCAAAAATTTGATGTCTCTTTCACCCAGCCTTTAACAATATCTCTTATGTTCACATAGTTGTTGGTGGCATAAAAAAATGATTCCATGATATTCACTGGCTTGTGCAAGTGATACATGCACTGATAATCTTCTGCCAGAAAGGTAGCAAGCTTTTGTCTACTGGCACTACTCAATGTCATGGTCTTCTCATAAATGTGTGAAACAATTTAGCTGATGACATCTGCACATGGGAAAGTTGGATATGTACATGCAACCATATGTAGTCCTAAATACTGAATATTGATATAAAATTTTCAATCCTCTAGATCTACCTCAAGGCTCTTTGCTGAAAGAGCTTCATTAACTTGTTGCCATGTTAGTTTTGAACCCTTTTCTATAAACAATTAAGTGTTTGCATACACTATCAAGTCTACTGGTGCTTACTCAACTGCTTCCCCAGTACTGCTTTCAGTGGTCTCTTTTGAAGCAAATATCTTTGGTGTCATTGTAACAATGACTTCTGGAGGGAAGTGCTTCACAAGTGTGGTACCTATGGGACAAAAAGGACCCTCATGGAAAGCAAACATTAGCTTTTGTAAATCTACCTTCAAAGAATGATCAAGCAACAAACCGGGCAACTGATGAGAGGGATTCTATAGTTTTCATCAATAAGCAAGGGAGGCTAGTTGAGGGAATTGCACATTGTGCAGTCCCATCAGCCAAGGGTGCAACCTAAGGCTTGAGACAATGCAATGCGTAGTTCAACTTGAGCAGAGACTGAGAGAGACTGCACATTACACAGTCTCAGTGGCCAAGGTGACAGGTTGAGCCCTGGAACTACGCAATGCATAGTTATCCCAATCTGTACTGCACACTGCACAGTTCCAGAGTCCAAGCTCTCAGCTTGAGCCTTAGGATTGCATAGTGCCCAGTTGGGGTAGGAAAAATCCAACCAAGGAATGTGCAAATCTACCTGGTGGAAGTGTGAAAAATGATAAGAGCTAAATGATGATGTGATCTTGGGTGTAGATCTAAGTATGAAAGAATCAATGTAGATCAAGTGCAGAAACTGAACAAATAGAAGGAAAATCAAGTATGTGAGGAGAGTCGCTGAAATGACGACCATCGGTGCAAAAAGAATAAAACTGATGGGACACTTGTGAAAGGGAAACAAAAACTTAAAACAACACTTGTAAAAGCTAAAATAAGTTAAAACACAAACAACAATGAAGATAAATAACTAAAACAACAATCACACAAGCGAAACGACAAAAAGTGACATAAAAAGCGGCAAAAGACGATAAAATCGAAACTCACCCCAAAAACTGACGATGACCACACTGAAGGTTCCTTGATCTCCTCGGGAATGCTAGATCTCCAAGATCTAATGTGCAAATGAGATCTATAGGTGTCGATTAAATATATATGAGTGAATTAGGGTTTATGATGCACATGCTTAAAATCAATGAAAAAATGGCACTTGGCGGAAGTTTCTAAAAATAACAAGTGTGCCTCCTTCGGTATACTAATAATGGATCCCTATTTTTAAGCGATGTTTTTTGGATTTTAGCTTTTTTTCCTTTTTTTCTTTTCCATGGAAACTTGCAAAGCATGCTGCTGAGAAATATTGCGCAATTCTGGGGAACTTGGTGACTTTTCGGCTCAGTGCACTACGCAGTTTCTAATATCAATGAGTGTTTGCGCAATTTTTGGGCTTAGTGTTGGGCTACCTTCCATGGTTGCACAATTTATGAGCTTAAGGATAACTGTCATCCTGAACTACACAATTCCAATCATCAAGGTTTTCTGCCCTCATGAATTTCATATTTTCTGGAGGCAAGCCCATAAATTTTGTAAGACCAAGTCAAGAGATTAGCTTCCAGCAGGCCTGGACACTACCCCGACGGAGTCACTTCAGGAACACAAACATTTTTCTGCTTCTAATGAGCCTCAATAGTACCCTAGTAGAGTTGCTTGCTTCACCTCTCTACGCATGAAGTATTTCTCTTCTTTTCCCCTTTATTTCATTTTTCCATTTTTATTTATCCAAAGAACTGTGAATAGTCACTTATTTATTTCATTTGGGCAGAAGAGGGATCGTGACTTACTGAGAGTAGAAGAGGTTGTCCCTTCATAGAAGGATATTTATATACACCTCTGACATACTTGCTAAGGTTTTGTTTCCCTCCTTCCTCTACTCTACTTAGTTGACAAGGATTAACCGAAAAGTAGAAGACCGATTAGAGCAGGCGGTACTAGTTAAAGTGAAAACATTGTGATTTCACTGTGACTTTCTCCGAAATGAGCGTATTTTCCATCAAAGCATCATAAAGAAAAAGAAATACAACATTCACGTAAAGAGAGGGAATAGACAGACACCCAACTGTTGATAGCAATACAACTTCTTCTTGGACCTCGCCTTGCTTGTCTAATAAGCCAAACACAATCTCATGTGGAAGCTACCCTATGACTGAAAAGAATACAAATAAAAGGAAAGAAGTGGAGTGGTAACAAAATTAAAGCAAAGAAATTCAAAGAAAACAACTAAGAAAAAAAACTACTCCTACTCCTAACCTAATGAGAGCATAGGCTAGACTCATGTGAAGTGATACTTCCAATGCGGCCACCAGGGCATTAGCTGGCCCATGTGCATGAGGGAATGCATGTCAAGAAAGATATACAAGCATCACAATAAAAAAAAAATATAGGACAATGCAAACCAAAAAGTTTGATGTTTGGAAGTACGCATAGAAAAATAAGAACAAAACGTGCATGGAAGACATTATGCGGGTGCATTGTGGTGTCTAGAATCATTGCGACCTGAAGACATGAAAGAACCAACTTTCGAACTACAGAAATTGGTGAACATAAAGAAAGAATAATTTTATTTGTTTTGCAACCGTGCTCACCACATATGACTTCTCTAATGACTAAACGATAGGATCATGTGATACAGATGGAGGATGGGAAAATTGTAAAACAATTTGATTTTCAATGTGTGCGACAGAGTGATGAGGAGCCTGGACATATTCAACGCATTTATGATCAGAAGTGGAACTGACATCAAGGCTACGATAACCTGACATAACCATAAGCTCAGGATGAAGTGCCTCGATAGTTTGGGGAAGTTCCAGTTCACTAGAATATGGATCATCAAAGATGGATGGCTTAGAAAGACCAATAATGGAAAAATCAAAATCGTGATCAAATGAATCAATGAAAAGATCATGACACCCACGATCATAAAGTTCAAGATTACAAACAGAGGAATCCTCATGATCTGACAAATCATAACGAGGGGATGACAAAAGACAAGAAATTTCACCCTCTATATTTTTAGAAAGATAAGATGGGAGATTGGAAAGATCAGGAAAAACATATTTCTCCTCTCCGAATTCGGATGAAAAACTAACATTCCATGTGTTCTGATCATGATCTAAAACTAATTCTTCATAGGATTTAATAGGGATGACAAGATCATGGAAGATGTCAGGATAATGAGGGAGAGGTGCGGAATGAGAAGAATCATCCTTCATCACAGATTCTTGTTTAGCTATGGGCTTCCATGCATAATCATTGTAAATGATATTACAAGTTTGTTTCTCAACACTAACTCCATCCAAAACTTGATCCTCATGAACATCAAAATAAGGATTCAAAACATGTGAAGAAAACCACTCATAATTATAAGGATTAAAGGAACCAAAGAATGGGGGATGAGGAGATAACACTTCATTGTAACCATCAGATTCACATTCTCAACCTGCGTTGAAATTTTGAGCATGTGGGGTGGGAGAAGATGGTGGTAGATCAGCGGATGAATTCTCAAATTCTCCCACCTCAACCTACGAATTGTAGATGTTTGATGAGAAGGGGATGGAGGGTCACTTGGAACAACAACCTCATCCGTCACAGATTTAGAAGCTCTAATATCGAGGCATGTTGGGAGAGGCTCAAAAGACTCGAGATCGTGTGGATTTTCTGACATGTGAACAAGATATAGGAATTTGTCAACCAAGAAAGACAAATCAACATCACCTTCTGCAAATTTAAATAAAATATGAATAAAACAATCATGAAAATACTGAACATATTCATCAGGTGTTTTTTTCGCAAATTCAAAATTTCCTTGTATAGAGTTTTACGATCATACATATCAAAGGCACATAACAATTCTATGACAAGGTGTTCGAAAGAGTGTATGGATTCATTAGGAAATGTGTTACACCATTCTCATATGCTCCCTTTGAACGTGATAATTAAAAACCTACAACCAACATCATCACAGTGGATATTGTGCTTTGTGCAGAAATCAATAAAATGGGTGGTTTGCTCAAATAAATTTGTTTCACCCTCACCATTGAATTTCAAATTCGACAATTCATCAATAATTCTTGCTGGCACTTTCAGATTTGTGTGTCTAGAAAAACATGTCAGGGTTATGATTTGGGGATAAGACATTAAATGAGTGTAGAAATTGGAAATAGTCTTCAAGGGCTCATCTTGTCATTTGGAATTCCTTATAGCACTAGAAATGTTGATGGTGTTGGATTCGCCAACATTCAAGGGATCTCCCTGATACGAATTCCCAACTATACCTCACAATGTTTGTAGTAAGAGTCCCAACAGTGGGTGGTAATGTTATGCCTTGACTGCAAAAATGCATAGAGTGAAGTACAATAACTTTTGTTAGAGAAAGTGCCTCTGTGGAAAGTTAAGTGTGATGCATGAAGGTTCCAACACATTAAGGGAAAAGGAAGTGTGCCCCTTGGAAGCCTATAATAGTATGCAGCTTGAAAGGAACACACAAGCATAATGACATCACGAGCTAACATGTGGAATAACCCATAAGTTAAGGTGATGAATTAATACAACAACATGCATTCAACAAGATTCATGCAAATGCAAAAGAAATAGTTCATACACATACACATAAGTTAAATAACATACATTGAAAATACAACAAGAATAGTCCTACTATATTCACAACATATTCATGAAAGTGTGTCGGATCTAAGTTTTATTATAAGTGAAAGTTCCATTCATACATACACCATCGACAAACCACTAGCCCCAATAATGGAACATTAAAGTCAATAACACTTTCTCCTCCAAAGAAGTATACTCTCTATGCTACAGAGAAGCCAAGGCTCTCACAAAACTTCCAAGCTCCTTCTAAGCCTATGCCTAGCCAAAAGCTTGGCTCCCAAAATCCCCTTACATGAGTTATGAGGTTCTATTTATAATAAGGGGGATGACCCTTCAACTCCCCTTTGCAACCTTTAGACTACCCTCGTGACTCTTCAACTTCTTTCAAATGACTCATTACATTACATCATGACTCTTCACATTCCAATATTGAGACTTGGAATTTCACTTTACAAAATAATTACAAATAATATTACATTTTACATTCATACCCATATAAGACAAAATAGGGTAGAGACAACTTGACAACCTAACAAGACAAAATACTATGATGCTTGAGTTTAGGGAAACTCTAACTCAAAAACTTCCACATGATACTTCTCGGTCACATATTGGTGCCAAGATTGGTACTATGTGATGACATCCCCAAACTCCGTGATGGTTTCTAGCTGGAAGTGAACTCTACCCTTCATGGAATCTGGGTACAATGACTTGGAACCAGTTTCAACTTCCCTCTAAAGCATGAGAAACCTTCTTCTAATTTGGAAAGGAACGTCGATGTAGTTTTTCATGTTTTTCCTGCTCAACTCCAAATATTCCTTGGTGGAAATTTGTCTCAGCTGCTCCAAGTACTCTTCTTTCTCCTCTCAAACCTAGTTCTTGGGTTTGGATTTGGTGAGCGAGGCAACTAATGGGATCTTGTGTGTTTTCACCAAGGCATCCAAACTACTGAATAATTATACATACGAGGCCTGATTGTTACCAATAAATGAGGTCAACTTCTTGTTGTTATGAATTAACATCCAAAGTCTCACTCTCTCTAGATCTATCTATGGATTCATTTTCTTTCCCAGGTCAAGTGGTGCCCCTTTGTATTGTATTGTCCAATCTTACACATAGGTAATGGCATCTTGTACGTTCTTGAGAGTTTTAACAAAATATTTTCTCTGTTGTTTTAGGCCATGCAAATGGACAACTACTTTATGTATGGATTCTCCAAATGTTGATACTTCAGCAAGTATCACTGCTCTCATCTCCTCCAAGTAGACCTGTGTGGAAACTACATTTTGTGCTACTCCGGGAAGTTGTTCTACCTATTGTCTATAATTCTGCAATTTATCTGCCAACTTCTCATTCTTGGCCATCAAATACTGAATGTTTGATCTTGTTGCACCTACAAAGCCCAAGCTGGCTTTGAAAATGGAATTTGGATTCTACCTGGTGTTCGCCACTATCACCCTTTCTCTAATGAATGAAGGTGATGTGTGATCATCCAGAAATTGTTTTCTTTATGTTTGTGTAATATTCATTTGGAACTCATCAAATGACATATTGTACACATCCATTACCGTATCATCATCAAGAGGAACAACATCCCTTTCCTCGCTTAGGGTTGGCTCTATTGTCAGAGGTGGTGAATATTGCACAGTGACCTATGGTGCACTCAACATTAAATCAACATTTTCATTTTTCAGCTCCCGTTCCATATCCATGTATGTAACTTCATTCAAGTGCTCAATCTAATGAGAAATCTCCCGATCCTGCATCTTTTCAACTTCCTCCTCAATTGCTGGCTAGTTTTTTTCTCTCTTTAACCTGTATGGGTGTTGTTTCTCCTGATATTGCGCTTTTCCTTTCTTCTTATTCTTGCTTCTACTTTTCTTCTTGTTATTTACTCCTCTGCTCCCATTCTTCCTTTAGTTTCTTTTCTGATTCCTACAACATCAATTATGCTTCTTGCGACCTTTGTTTTGCTCTCTTCCTATACTCTGCTCTCTATATCCTCTACTTCCTCTTCACTTCAGTTGTTAAAGCTTATTTAATAGGAATATGATAAACTTTCATCTTGCAGCTTTGTTCTCCCCCTGGACTGCCGACATTCTTTCTTTTTCCCTTGTCCTGCATGGGATTTCTTCTTTTTTTGTTGTTTCTTCCGGAGTCACTACTCTCTATGGAGTAGCCTGTGAAGTTCCTGCCAAAATGATTGGCTCATGAAGTTTGGAGGCATTGTATTAATTCCTCCATGGATCCTCCTCTTTTCCTATTCTTCATTCAATTTCTGTTCTGCTTCCCTTCTTGTTATTTCCTCCCCTGCTCCCATTCTTCTTTCAGTTTCTATTCTGCTTCCTACAACATCAATTATGCTTCTTGCATCCTCTGTTTTTCTCTCTTCCTCTATTCTTTTCTCTATATCCTCTGCTTCCTCTTCGCTTCAATTGTTAAAGCTTCTTTAATAGGAATAGGATCAACTTTCATCTTGCAGCTTTGTTCTCCTCTAGACTGTCGACATTCTTTCTCTTTCCCTTGTCCTGCATGGGATTGTTGCCTTCTGATATTGTTTCTTCCAGAGTTGCGACCCTCTATGGAGTAGCCTGTGAAGTTCCTGCTAAACTGACTGGCTCATAGAGTTTGGAGACATTGTAGAAATTCCTCCATGGATCCTCCTCTAGCCAATGAAAAACCCCGATGAGCCAATGAAAGTGAATTCTCGCATAGTGGTATTTTCAAATACTGCGGGGATCATATAGATTAAGTTCTCGAGTATCGAATGAAAAATTCACTATCTCGTTTCCCTTGGTATCCTCAACTTTCAAGTTCTTAATCTCGTATATTACAATTTTCATAGGAATAGTTGGCCAAGGTGCTTTGTTCTTCTTGTGAAAAGTTGCTGATAACCCTGTGGTGAGAGGATATGACACTTCTTGCATGACAAGCTTGTCAGTGGCATACCTTGGAAAACATGTGGTGACTTCTCTTCATCAAACACTCTAAGGAAGGTGTCACTAGTGAGGAAAACCAATCTGTGATCTCTACTATTGCCTCCATTTCTCCTCATGACATGCAAGGTGGCTCTTCTACAAAGATGAGCTTGTAAAGTGAGATGATGAAATGGGTAGTTAGTTATTCCATTACTCCTTGATGACTGCAATATAAAAGAAGCTTGCAATAGATATGCATGATAGTTTCTCATGGTGTCCATGTCCAGTTCATGCTAGGAAACTAATGTTGTGCACAAATTGCATCCAGTAAATATGCAAACATATAAAACCTTGCTTGCTCACCCTTAGGAGGACTTTGGGCCTGTGTGACATGGGCTCTCAACTGTCGAGCAAATAGATTCGATCAGTTAAATAAATTCCCCTTGTTCAAAACCTGGTCCAATAAGACTGCCTACCCTTCAAGAAAGGTCTTCGTTCTCTGCTGACCATGGATCCTGCAAGCTAATATAACCAAGAGTTGATAGGCCTTCCTGATGGAATTTTTCTTATATGAATTGGTGGGTGTCTGTAAAAAATTTGATGACTCTTTCACCCAGCCTTTAAAAATATCTCTCGTGTTCACATAGTTATTGGTGGCATATAAAAATGAGTCCATGAGCTTCATTGGCTCGGGCAAGTGATACATGCATTGATAATCCTCTGCTAGAAACGTAGAAAAATTTTGTCTACTTGCACTACTCAATGTCATGGTCTTCTCATCAATGTGTGAAACAATCCATCTAATGACATTCACACATGGGAAGGTTCGATATCTGCATGCAACCCTTTGTAGTCCTGACTGCCAAATAGTGAGATAAACCTTTGGGTCCTTAATATCTGCCTCAAGGCTCTTTGTTGAAAGAGTTTCATTAACTTTCTACCATGTTAGTGTTGACCCCTTTTCTATAAATAGTTGAGCGTTGCATACACTGGCAATTCTATTGGTGTTTGCTCAACTGCTTCCCCAGTGCTTCTTTCAGTGGTATCTTTTGAAGCAATTCTCTTTGGCGCCATTGTAACAATGACTGCTGGAGAGAAATGCTTCACAAGGTTGTTACCTGTGGGATAAGAAGGACAATCATGGCAAGAAAAAATTAGATTTTGTAAATCTACCTTCAAATCATGATCAAGAAGCAAATTGAGCAACTGATGAGAGGGATTACGCAATCTTTTATCAAAAAGAAAGGGAGGCTGGCTGTGGGAACTGTGCACTATGCAGTACCAACAATCAAGGGTGTATCCTGAGGCTTGAGACTGCGTAATGCATAGTTAAGAATGGTTAGAGACTGAGAGGGACTATGCATTGCACAATCTTAGTGGCCAAGGTGACAGGTTGAGCCCTGAAACTGCACAATGTGTAGTTATACCATACTTTACTACGCACTGTGTAGTTCTAGAGGCCAAGCTCTCAGCATAACCTTTAGGATTGCATAGTGCCCAACAGGGCAAGGCAAAATCCATCTAGGAAAGTGATGATGTGATCTTGGGTGCAGATCTGGCTAATTATGATTGAATCAATGTAGATCAAGTGCAGAAACTGAACAAATAGAAGGAAATCCAAGTATGTGAGGAGATTCATTGCAACGGTGACCATCGTTACAAAAACAAGGAAATTGATGTGACACTTGTGAAAGGCAAATGAAAAATTAGAACAACACTTCTAAAATGTAAAATAAGTTAAAAATTCAACAACCATGAAGATAAATAATCAAAACAACACTCACACAACCGAAATGACAAAAAGCAACAGAAAAAGCGACAAAAGACGATAAAAGTGAAACTCACCCGGAAAAGCAACGATGACCGCACCCAAGGTTCCTTGATCTCCTAAAAAATTCTATAGCTCCAAGATTGAATGTTAAAATGAGCTCTAGAGGCACCAATTAAATAGATTTGAGTTAATTATGGTTTATGACGTGCATGCCTAAAATCAAGGAAAAAGTGACACTTGGTAGAAGTTTCTAAAAATAGAAAGTGTGCCTCCTCTAGAATAATAATAATGGGTCCTTATTTTTTAGGGATGCTTTTTTCTTTTTAGCTTTTGTTTCTTTCTTTATTTTCCATGGAAAATTTCCATGCATGCTATTGAGAAATATTTTGCAATTCTAGGGAACTTGGCAACTTTCCAGCTCAGTGCACTGCGCAATTTTTGAGCTCAGTGAGGGATTGCACATTTTCTAGGATTAATGTTTGGATGCCTTCCATGACTGTGCATTTTATGAGCTCAATTCTGACTTCCAGTCTGAACTACGCAATTCCAATCATTAAGGCAACCTACCCTCAAGGATTACGCAGTTTCTAGAGGCAAGCCCAGAACTGTTGTAAGACCAAGTCGGGAGATTAGCTTGTGGGTTATAAATATCAGTTAAGTGCGGATAAAAGAAAACACAAGCATAAATGAAAAAAAAAGTCTCAATCAAAGAATGAATACCTAACAACAATACAAGATAAGCTCTTATGGATAGGAAGGAAGGCTCCAAAATTGAAGTATAGGAAAAATTTTGGAGGGTGGTTGTGGTTGCTACAACAGGATGAAGAGAAAAAGAGGAACTTACAAATTTCTAATGATGACAATGCATGGTGATTTTTTTAACCATGACTAACTTGTAATGACTAGGTGAAAATAAAAGAGTAACATATCAATATTTAAGGGGAGTAAGTGGAAGTTTCACAAATCAATGTAAGACATCAAGAAGAAGCAATAACCTATCCTAGAATAAGATGGAAGGGTTTGGATTTTGGGAAAGAATAAAAATAAAATAACTTGGCACTCTTAATGTATCTATGAATGAATATCCTTGAGGAAAATGATTGAAAAATCACACAAGTATTTCCATATAAGAACAGGATAGGGATCACTATAAGGTGTAAATAATGGTAGGCCTATTAGGAAGAAAATATTGTCAACCAACCAATGAAGTTAACTAATAATGATGAAGGTAAAAATTATGGTGACATTAAAGAGGTCATAAACCCATGAAGGATTATAAAATGGAAACCAAGAAAACAAAATAGAAATTGTGAGAAAAGGGAAAAAAACATATTTATATGCACCATCCAGGAATTGTGAAAATTGTTGAGATAGAGTTATAGCTAACGAAATCTCAAATCATGAATAGTATTGAAGTTATAAGGGAAGTATGAATATGTAATAAATACCAGAGTAAATTTATATGATGTCAATGATGGGAGCACTTTATCAAACAACAAAATCTCTTGAGGATATGGATTAAGTGAATTGAGCCTCATAAATGATGATTAGAGATGATTGTTGAGGATCATAATGATGGCCCATATAATTCTAAGGTGTCAAGATAGTAAGTTGTGCACACTTGTGCTTGGTGAGGAATGACAAGTGATAAACTAGGAAAATGTTTAGAGGTTTAGATGATCAAGGATAACAATCATCTACTAACAAAGGAAATAGAATATGTAGACTAACAAGTAAATACCTAGAATGAAGTATAAGAGGAATGTTGCTAGAAACTGTATAAAGGGACCTTGAGAAGAATTATGCACAAATTGACAAAAATAAGCATATCAATTAATAGGGGGTGAATTTTACCAATTTTCACTCATCATTTCATGAGTGGATTGATGATATACTGATACTTCACATAAAACCACTTATTGAGTTTGTGCCATTAGTATTGAAAGAAGTTATTATCAAGCACACCAACCATATAAAAAAATTTAGTTAATGATAATGGTAGTAGTGGCTTCATGCTTAAAATTATAAACTAAGGTTAAATCTAACGAGCCATAAGGGAAGGTGAATAATCGCTAGTTTGACTTAAATAACATTGCATCTTTGATAATAAAAAAATCAAGTGGTATTGAGTTGGGAACATGATGAAACGAGATGATATTTCTAAGGGTGAACAATGATGATGATAATTACTAGGTGATGGATAAACGATTGGGACTTACTAATTCTATTGTACAATGGATATATCATGATAGAAGACTTGAACAATGATGACCTAGTGTTTGTGTTCCATTGAGCATAATGGTACTAGAATGGATAAGAGAAATATGTACAATGATCATGGAATTTTAATTTTGATATTGATGATTTGGAGAATGATTGTGCAGCCAGTAATATCTTAATGATGAATTGCATTAAATTTCCTTTGGTAAGGAAGAATAAATGACTAAATATTAAGGCTCAATAGTATGAGGTTCATTTGAATTTTAAAAATGTACTTAAATTACTATGCCTACTTTGTAAATTGTCACCTTCCTAGTTAAAAGGAGGGAATGATTATTCAAAAGTAAATGGTATCTCAAAGAAAACATGGCACTCATAGTATTGAGGATTCAAACCACACTAAATAACTTAGACAGATAGATCCTAGATGGATATTTAATGATATTTTTGAATTACAATGAAATAGATGGTATTCATTATTTATCCATGTTAATGAATGTGATTGATGAATCATTGTAATAATGGTTTTGTTTCTGTTTGCATGATACATGTATTAACATGTGATTCTATTTATAATTCTAATGTACTGCTATATATTTGATAGATTGGTTTATCTTATCATATTATGATGACATTTCATGAGTTTATGGCATGTGATAATTTCATACATTTTTAACAATGAGTTGTATTCTCGTGATGGCATGTGGATTATTTTCTATGATATTATGATGTTATGATTGATGCATTGGTTGTATGTTGAGAAGTGGTGATTGATAGGAATTCTACCAATGTCCGGATAGGTCTGGTTTATTTGATGATCTTGTGGAAGCCCATACTTACGAGCGAGAATATGTAACACCATATGGACTAGGGATAGACCCAATAACACTACTTATGTTATTGTTTCTTTTTCCTTTTATATCTCTCGATGGGTTTTGGGACCATCTTGAGGAGGTCGAGTGCTTGATGTTGGAGTTGGGATGCCGAAGCCTAGAAGTGGGTGTGGGACTTTGATGCCTGGGGTTGTACTTGGTAGGAGCTATGGAGGGAGTTTCAGCCAGCCTTTTGAAATTCCTAAGGTCATTGAGTACTGAGACTAAATTCCTACCTTAGGGAAGATGAGGTTTGAGGTTTGGGGCTATGGTATAGATCAATGGGGATTTATGCCTAGTTTTGAAAGTTGGAAACGAGGGCTTGAGATTCCTTGGGGTTTCCATGGTGTTGTGATGTAACTTTCGATGTCTATTATGGTCACTTGGGTGGCGTTATACTAGTTAAACATAGGCCATTGGGTATATGTGAAGTAATAAATAAATAAATAAAATAACAAATAAGTTAAATGATTAAACTTAACTTTAAGATGAATTTCCTTGAAGAAGGGGAGTATGTAATGACATGTATTAATAAATCAACAAATAATAATAATAATGAAATAATAAACAATAAAAAAAATTCAAAATACTAATAAATAAATAAACAAAATAATAAAGAAAACACAATAACAATAAATAAATAAATAAATAATGAATAATAAAGTGAAGTTATAAATAATTAAAAAAACAAGACTATAAAAATATTAAGAATTAATAAATTTAACAAAAAAATAAAGAATATATAAGCAAGGAACAAATTAAGAAAACATTGAGTTAAGGCAAACTTAAGACAAGAATAAAAGTTGACATGATGAGATATGGATTGTATGCATGAAGATTCCTTTTCCATTTTTGGAACAAATCGTTCTATTTAATGGATGAAAAACGGGATGAGAGACATTCATTCTTTCTAGAGGAGAACTCTAGGAGAGTAGGGGATACTAGTTGTAATACTTGATTGAGGACTTGAGAGTGGCCAATTGTATAAAGATTCAATGCAACTGAGCCTAGAGTTGGGTGGATAATTGTCCCAAAAGAATTGTTGCGGTTAGCATGATCCAAAGAATGTTACAACCTTGAAATGTCTAGTAAGATATATCTTCACTTTACAGGTAAGTCTTCTCTTCTCATGTGTTTATAAATTATATATTAATCAATTGAGTATTTTTGTCTTTATTATTAATAGCATGAATTGATGTAAGTAATTTGTATGTTTGGATTCAGGGTCATTATGCAGTAAGGGAGATTTATTTCCTCCCCTCTCCTTTTATTGGCCCAAAGGTCACACTAAGAGGGAGGGGTGAATCAGTGTGAGATCCGTTTTACCATTTTACAACTTTTCATAATCAACCAATCACATAGAAATGAATCATAACCATATAATTAAGTAGAAAAATGCATCATCAAGATATCATAACAATAACACATCAAGAAAACATTACATCATGAAGAGACATAATATTTTTATGTGGAAACTTATACAGGAGAAAACCACAAACCTTCTTCTTCTTTATCTTCAAATATTTTACATATATTTGCAGGTTATGACCTGCTAGAGGAAAATACCCCCAACAAATGTAAGTTTCCACTTGTGGTAGGCTACAACTTGATTGAAGCACCAACCTTGAAAGAATGCAGGAAACTACTCATTGTAGGCTACAAATTGATTGAGGCACCAACCTCGATGATGAGCGGGCTCCAACCTTCTTTGGGCTACAACCTAATTGAGACTCCAACTTTAGTGATGAGCAGGTTGCAACATTATTTAAGCTCCAACCTCAGTGATGAGTGGGCTCCAACCTCCTACAAATACTTATGGACCTCTACTTCATCTCATTTTCAAACTAGATAAACAATCATCATCTATAGACATTAAATCATAAATAAACCAAAATCTACAATCACAACCACTACCACAACGTGCAATCAGTGCCACTGCAAACATTGTGGTCACTGTCATTGAATAACCTGTGACCACTGTTAGCCTCCTGCTGCAGCAGGTTAATCATCTTTCATGATCGACAGTTTTACATACCAAATATGTCGTGCTATGCATGCTGCAATGCTCCATATTTGCTACAAATGGCCAAAGATTATCCATGAGAGTAGGTGGTCTAAAGGCCACTGCTGTGTTCCAGTTTTGATAAAGCAATCCATTTTTGCTTTGAGGCAGTTTTTCAGTTGGAGGTACTCAGGCTGGAGTTCACTAACATCTCTCTTTTTCTCATCACCCTTATTATGTAACTCCCTATTAGTTTTTCCCTCCCCCTATTAAAACCATGTATATAAATCCCCCTATGTAAATACCCCTTCCTGGCACTATAGCCATACTTTCTACTAAGTCCGGGAAATCTCAGTCCATCTGGGACTGTTTTTAGCCCATCCGCGTCATTGAGGAGCTAGTTCGACATCTGGTCAGCTAGTAACCTCTCCCTTAACCCCAAAAACCCATGTTTTCACCTTCCCCCTTGTAAAACTTCACCCCACCGCTGTAAAAACCCCTTGAAACCCGTTTCCCTAAGTTCTAACCCACCCGCCGCGCACATTAAACTCGGAATATTCCTGTGAATATTCCCGCCCGTTAACCCCCTGTCCCGTCGCGTTCGCCGCCAGCCGTCTGATCCACAGCCCCGTAGATCAACGGCTGGCGGGCATCCTCATCCCCGACGCGCCCGGCCTTTAACGTCCGGGAGTTCGGCGGTTTTGTCGCCGTACTCCCGCCACGCGTCAAGCGCCGGGCTGTGGCGGAGCCCCTCCCTCCGAAACCGCCATCCCCCATAAGCGGTGCGCCACATACCGCTTACCGCCCGGTGACGTCACCAGCCCACGTCACCCCTGCACAGTCAACAGCCCACGTCACCCCCCTGTACAGTCATCAGATGAGTCACCCGCCTGCGTGGCCTCCTGCCACGTCACTGCCACGTGTCCCGCCACCGTACCTACCACGTCATCGTCCATACGTGATGATGTCATGCTGACGTCATCCCGCCACATCGCCATGCTGACATCATGCTGACGTCACCCGCCGTACAATGCTGATGTCATGCTGACGTCATCAGCCTTTTTTGGACGCAGAGGCGCGAAAATCGCACTTCGGAGCCCCGGAATCGAATTCTGAGGCAGTTTTTGATGAGCAATTTGCGCCAAATCGCTCATCGCAGGATTTTTTGGGCCAGAATGGAGAATATTTAGGGAATCTTTAAGGAATCTTCGCCCCATGTGGCCCCAGGAAGCCCGAAAAGGCGCAGAAATGATCCGTTTTCTTCACAGAGCATACCAAAATGATCAGAAGACAATTCCAGATGATACAGAGGCCGAACAGCAGCCATTTACTGGTGATTAGACATGCAACATAGCAGATCAGCAGCCCAGATTTTGTCAGAGAGTATCAGTGGAAGAAAGGACGCCAGAAAGAATCAGTCATGATTTTTTAGGGGCTCGAGGCACCTGAACATTGATGAAGCCCCCAGAAAAATCAAATCGACAAGCATCAGCCCATCCTTGCTTTCAAATCACCGTCAAGACATTCAAGACACCAGGATAGCAAGGAAGCAGAGACCCATACCCATTTATTGCAGAAAGCACTGCAGCAAGCCACCGAGGACAACATTATTCATTCAGTTTTGACACATCGGCCCTGAGCACGGCCCGAGACATTCTTTGCATTCATTTCTAGATAGGATTAGGTCAAGTAGTCATTTTTATGACCTAATTAGGTCAAAATGTAATAAAGGAAACTCTGCAGAGAGTTTTTCCCTATATATACCACCCTCTGTATAGTTTTAAGGGTTGGTCAATTGAGATTTTCATTAGAGACTCGCTGTGTATACCTGAACGTTTCTGTAATCAAAGATTGCTTAAAGCTTGGAGAGCGAACTGTCTGTTGTTGATGAATGTGTCGAAGAGTTGGAGATGGAATTCCTGCGCTGCGGCCTGAAGCAATAAGTGCCTCTTATCTCTGTTTATGTGTTTGCCATTATCTAAATAGCAGGAAGAAAGAATAGCCTAGAATTAGTTAACTACTCTCTATGCTCAATTCCTGTTGTTTCTTGATGTTTTCTTCTAAACGAATTGGTTATGAACATTGAATTCCTTCTGGCTCATGTTTACCCCAGTTCACCTGTGCTGGCCAATTATCTAGGGATTCTTAACTGCTCCTAGGTAGCGCCTTGTTGTTTCCTCTGCTAATCTGTTGGAGAGATTCTTAACTGCCTCTCTTTCTTTAGCATTCTTGCCATCCCTTGAACCTGAAAGTTGCTTCTGCCCCAGTTATCTCGCTCCATTTTCCCCTCATTGTTATTAAAGAAAAACACCAGCAGTTCGCCTCCTCGACTCCTCGCCCAATGGTTTGAAACATTCAGACTATACCCAGCCTCTCTACCTGAAAGTGTCAGTTTTCCCGCCAAAACGCAATCAAAACCCTATGCAACATATCTAGCCTAAAATCACCCCTTTCAACAAAGCTAAATCATAAAGAGAGAGCCCTCTCTGACTGTAGGCAGGCTAGGGCCTGTAGTCCAAAGTTGGTTTGTGGTTACCTCGGCCGTATCCCTTTGGGAGTCAAAAGGGACAACCTGAGTGATAACAACCACTATATTGTAATCACTATGAAGAACTTCATATCAATCATTGTTTTTGGATGTCATATTGTTGCCTCATACTCTGCTCCAACCAATTCATCAATTTGGTCACTCACTCCCCTCTCGAAATATGTTTTCAAAAATGTATTCAAAACTACTGCAACCTACTCATAGTCTCTCAAAACATACAACAAGATTATGGTCATCAAATAAGTGTCAAAAGAGCATCACACATATCTATTTATATTCATCTCTAAGCCTTGATCACCTAGTTAATTTTGGAATTCAATTTGGACAAATATTGTGCCCAAAAACCCATAAAAACCAAATGCAACTTTATATTAAATTTATTATTCTACAAAATGTCACATTATGGGATTGCTTCTACAAATTTCCCAGATTATGGTGTTATTGAGACAAAATAGCCACCACCGACCTACATTTTGTTATTCAAAATAAACCCAATGATATAGAAAAATGATATTGACCTTACTATCATCAAAATAGAACTAGGGTCTCAGCCAATCCAACATGGACACACTACCAACTCTGCTACGTATGAGGCTTGATATCCCAAGCCTTCAATTTCACTATAACTATGCTCGAAGGCAAGGGTATGTCCCTTAAGCCAACCTAATTGACATGGGTTCCATTGTGCACTAGTTCATATCAATCTGCCAACTTGTCAACATAAAACCACTGCATTCAACACTTCACCACAACCATTTTCGAGGTCAAAGTCACAAGTTCAAATCACGTTAAAAAACTAAGTTCCAAGCCTTCATTGTTCACTGAAACCACACCGAACTTCAAAAACAAAAACTATTCCTCCAAAATTGGATATTTCGATGTATCTATCAATCACATGTTGTTGTGAATGAGTTATTCGGGTGCATATATGTAGTGTTCCAATGGACCCAAGATGGTGGAGAATCGACCCACGTTTTTTTCGATTTCATCTAGGGTAGACGTCCATTCATATTGAGTCATGTAATGGATAGACTATGCCCTTCCCATACTATTTTTCTTCTATTGCCATTAATCTTTGATTTATGCCATGGAGGGGATACTTCATTAAACTTTGAGTTGTGTCATGGAGGGGCTTACGCTATGTTCATTCTAACAACATTAAACTTTGAGATGAGTTATGAAGGGGCTACACCTTTCTCATACTTGTTTCCTTCTTATTAAACATCAGGCTATGTAGTGAAGGGGATATTCCCTTCCAATAATATGCCAAATAATTGTTTTATAGTGCCATTTGACCATAGGTTATGACCAAGTTTGGTACCACCATGTGACCACACTCTTTTTATTTTCCCTTTTAAACTCAATGCCTTGGTCCCATGTGACCAAGCCCTAGGTCTGGGTCCTTAGGGAACTTGGCCATTAACACGATGATTTCAGCATGATATCATCATGCCACATGGCATCTCATGAGGGGTGCCACATGTCACCCATTTCCAACCTTTCTACCAACTAAAACTTCCATTTTTCAATTTCACATGGAAATTTCAGGTGAGACCACGTCAACATGATGATTTTAGTGAGTTATGTGTCACCCACATGTAAATCCAACCATTTATCATCCAATCTGGTATCATCATGTGTCAATCTAAGGGAGGTCACGCTGTCGAGTTAACTTTTGTGCAAGTTGCAAGGTCATCCACCATCCAATTTCTTCATTTGGCAGTTAGATGTGTTAGATATTGAAAATATGCACGATATTTAACAAAGTTAATTGTTGTGCATGTTCTATGAAAACCAATCATTCGCTAGGTCCTTAGACAGTGGATGCAATTAGAAGATGCACATGTTTTAACGCATCAATGATTTTGGGGTTTTCTTATAGTTTGAGCCCATAATTAATAACGATTCTTCAAACAGTCATAAATTTTCATCATGGAGGACTTTTTCAAAGCATGATATACCATTGGAAAGGTATCAATGAGAAAAAATAATCATATTATTTGTAGGGTCTTTTGAGCATCATAGCCTCATCAAAAACTCAAACAACTTTAAGTACCTTCAACTTCTTTCGATGAGAATCTTGTAAGAGATCTTATTGTCATATTGCTTCAAAGAGAGTCTTGACTCTTGTTGCTTTCTTGGGCCTCATAATTGGTATTGTTGTTGTCCCATACATCCCCTTTGACATCAATGAAATTTTCTTGTCATAAATGACAACACTATGTGCAACGATCTCCCCCTTTTCCATTGATGGCAACACCATCAGTCATTGATTTTCATTGACGTCAACAAATAAAAAAATACCCCCCTATGCATCTGCCTTCAAACTATGAAATGTTTCTCTATCTAAATGCCTTCCTAGATCAATTTCAATGCCTACATCAATTTTTGCAATATCTCTCCATTTTACATCAATGGAAAAGGGGTCGTGGATACCTATTGAAACTTCCATACTAATGATCCTACATAAGTATTTGTTCATAACCTTTTATTGATGATATTTTGGAATCAATTGAACCATGCTACCTTACTTCTACTATGCTAATAAAGTATCCCCATGAAACCATGCTTCCATTATTGTATTATTAAAGTCTCCCCCTGAGACAATGCATCTTCCTTGACAAGTACCTTTCATAATTATTTGATTCATGTTCCTTTCTTTATATATGATATATCATCATTAAATCATGCTAATCAATGTCATATTCTGCAAATTTCCCTCATATATGGATTTTATTCTTCAAGTTTCGATTCAACAAAGTATGGTCTTGAAGAATCCCTTCAATAGGGATTAATAATGAGGATTCATACCTAATCAAGGTCCTCCTTGACCTCTTCTCCATATTCTATCATTGATATGAAGTCCCTCTCTGTTGTACCATATTGAATTGAGTTTGCAATCTTGTGCTATATGGCCTTCATTGTGGCATGTATGACATTCAACATTGGGTTTCAATATCTATGCAAATGACTAGAGAATTCTCTTGATATGGTCCACATGTCTCCATCTAGGTACCTGATCATATATTTATAACTAAACACATCATAAACTCTACAATCATGTTCTTTGTGCCCAAAATTTATAAATGAAAAACAATAGCAAAAATACTTGTTTTGATCCCTAGATATAGAAGGAGATATCAACCTTCTAAAGATATATTTTGGAGGAACCATGTTCCCTTATTGATCAATACTTACTTGATTTTTGCTTCTGGATGCTTTCTAATGAGATATATTCATTGATGATTTGCACTTCATTTTTTCTTGTAGATGCTTTGTGAGGAGCCATATTCATTTGTTGATGTTCAATACCTACTTCACTTTTTATTGTGGATGTTATGAATGTCTGATCAAGAATATTGGAGTGATATTTATGTGTTGAGATTGGAGGGCCATTTTTCTTAGGTTCCTCACAATTTTCTTGATAGCCAAGACATGTATTAATAAGAGGAGACCTATGCATGATGAGAATATGATCTAAGTTTTCAGTCCATTTTTGGAACTTCTAGTTGAGATTCTCTAATTATTCTCTCAAGAGGATAACTTCCTCTTCCATTATTTCACATATTTGTTCCTTATTTAGTTGTTCAGACATAAACTCTTTTACTATTTTCTCCTCTCCTAGTTCAACTTTGAGAGAAATAATGGTGTATTCACTTAGCCTTTTTTCTTGAAGTTGTTGCATCATTTGACTTTCTTTCTTTCTAAGGATCCTTATTTCTTTCAATGCACTTTTAAGTTCTCCCTTGTAATCAAGTTTTGCTTCAAGTTCTTCAGTCTCAACAATGAATAATATTTAACCCCTTTATTCATTGGTCACACTTTCATTTCTTTCATTGTCAATTTGTCCTTTTGACTAAAAATTAATTTTCTTAATGGCTTGCTTCTTCTTTTGATACTTGGGTTTGAATCTTAACTCATCATCACCATCATTCATCTTACCATAAGGAAATTTAGATGCATATTGACCTATCCTTCCATATTGAAAACATTTGAAAGGATTCTTATCTTCATAGAAAATTTTAGGGGCGAATCTTAGCCCATGGGAAAAATTTAAGGGGTTTTATATTTCGGAGGGGAAATTTTTTTATATTACACCCATTTTATATAGTTCACCCAAAAGTTATTTTAAAAATAAAGGAATATTGTATTTTAGCACAAATTTTATGAAAAATACGCTGAATAAAATAGAATTTCTCCATTCCAAATTCATTCAAGCCCGATTCTCATTTCATTCAAGCCTGATTCTCCTTAAAACATCTATTGCAGGTGGAATTTGCTTCTAATTGCAGCCCTTATTTCTAGTAATTAGCCCCAGACAAGACCATCAGCAAGAATACCATCACAAATAAGAAACACAACAACAAGAAAAAGAAAAAAATGGTGGCTGAAAAAGAAAAAAATGGCAACCGAACAAACCCATAGCAAAAACCTAGAAGCAGAAAAACAAGAGAACAATGATAATAATAGAAATAATATAGGTAATGGTGGAAGCATGGGGTATGCCATCGATGCAACATCGCACAAGAATTACGAAGATATTTTCCCTATGGAAGCTAGAAAAGTTGGTATGCTGCTACCATTCCCAAGTCTATGGAAGAAAGATTGGATTGGATGGTTAAGAAGAAGGTTGATTGCTATTGTAAATGTTGTCATTTTACTACTGTTTATATTTAACTTGGATTCCAATGAAAATTTAGGGTTTTGAATGAGTTTATGTCATATTATGTCCCTTTCTTTTCATTAGGGAAATTTGTAGACGTTAAAGATCCATCCTAGTCTCTTATTTACTCTAGTGTATTTAACATATATTCCTTCTCATGACATAGCACGGAAGCAGACTTACAAAAACCCCAAAATCACCCCGCAGATCCCCTTTTAAGCTAGACCCGACTGTTTTCCTTTCATTGAAAACCCCCGCAAAACATTGATTTTTACTTTTTGTATCGGCGCGCTTACCGTACACGAAAGTCAATGCACCGAGAGCTGATGGCTATCGATCTAGAACTGCGAGATCTAACAGTTGTCAAAGGTTTCGAGTGGTTCAATATATCAGGGTTTAATCACCTGATATATGGTTTCATTCTATTCTTCCTTACTATGTGGCAGCTCCTCAATGGAATTGGGGCTGGACCACTTAAAACCGCTTACGGTTTTCAACGCGCCCGATACCCATTCACTATAGCAGTTTGGTCCAGCAATCCAACAGTTGTGATTTAATCACACAATCGAAAGTCGCAAAGTCCAACTACCAGACACCTTGCGCTTCAATATGCCGATGCGATGACCCTTTGTGGACCTGATAGATTATCAACCCTGCTCTATAACTTTTCAGATCCGGTTTTATCGTGATATTAGAAACCGGTGATTCCACAAGTCGTTCCTCTCCACTTAAGCAATGCTATTGGGTTCCACGGACCCGATAACCTTCAAAACCTCCATCTATAAAATTTGAAGTCCGGATTCTAAATCTGAAAGCGTTTTGTTACGATTTCTAGTGTATTTTGGGTTTTCCACTTGCGGAACCAAAATGATACATTTAAATCACTAATTACTCTTTTAAATCAGTTTGTATCTATTATAAAGCATGGAAAGCAGAGCAAGCATCAATATCAACCAAATACAGAGAAAACTATCATTCGAGGATCTCCACGGGCTACATATATAATTATGTGCACAACATCAATTCATTCATAATAAAATTACAGAGTCTCGGCCTTGGGCGTGATTACACAAATGAAGACCTCTGTCTCAAATTACAATCCACACACGAATTTTCTCTCACTCTACTAAATCCACTCCTCAATCCTCTCTCTCTATTTCATTACATTCTTCCTCCTTTTTGTAAGTCGGATACCAATCTAACTATATCTAACAAATCAATCCCTATTTTTAATAAATCTACCAGTAAATCTTCTAATTCCTAGCTCTAGCTCACACGTATGCTAACAACTCGTCTTTTAGCCTAAAATAAGACAATTTCTAACTTATTACAATAATGAAGTACAACTCATTTCTTGAGAGATCAAACCCTCTCACTAAAACTGATTTTTGACCCATCAGGTCAATGAAATTTACTTGTTTAGCCACAACATGTGAACAAACCTTCACATTGCTGGCTAAGTATGGATTCTCCTGCATCAGACTCCCGAGGAAGAAAATAATCATCCTTCAAACTTTTAGAACTTACTCCATACTTCTGCAACTCTGTTGTTGTCAACCAGCTAGCATCCTCCACTGGCTGTCCTTTCCATTTGACTAGATATTGGAAATAAGTCCGTCCTCTGGTTCTTTTGGATACTCTCTTCTCTAAAACAACTTCCACTTCTTTCTTAACTGTCTTTGGCATTTGTTCTTCCCAGTTCATTGTTTTAACTTCATCTCATGTAGTTTCCTCCTGTAGCTCTGCCTCTTCCTCTTTGTATGGATACAAATCTGCAACATTAAAGATGGGTGATATTCCAATCCCTTCTGGCAACTCAATTTCATATGCATTTGCTGAAAAATTCCTTACAATTTTACATGGTCCTATATTTTTCATTTTTAGTTTATTGTAAGTTTTAACAGGAAATCTTTCTTTCCTCAAATACACCAGCACTAAATCTCCCACTTGGAATTCTTTCTCTCTTCTTTTCAGATCTACCCTCTGTTTGTATTTGTTGATGCTTTCCTGTAATTTTCCTTTGAATTCTTCCTGTAGTCTTTGCACCTGTTCTGCAAACTCTTTAGCTTTTGCACTTATAGTCTCTTGTTTACTCAAATACCTCAGCTCATACACACCTCTTGGATTCATTCCAAAAACAATCTGAAATTGAATCATTCCAGTACTTGGTTTGGAGTATCATTATAAGCAAACTCAGCTTGAGCTAGTGCTAAATCCCACTGCTTAGGATTTTGATACACTAAACTTCTCAATATATTCCCCAAGCTTATGTTTACTACTTTGATCTATCCATTTGTTTGAGGATGGTATGCTGAACTAAAACTGAGGTTAGCTCCCAGTTTCTTCCAAAGAGTTCTCCAAAAATGCCCTACAAACTTTGTATCTCTATCAGACACAATACTTACAGGCAATCCATGTAATCTTACAATTTCTGAAAAGAATAAATTAGCTATGTGTGTTGCATCACTAGTATTATTACAAGCATTGAAATGTGACATTTTGGAAAATCTATCTACTACAACATAAATAGAATCATTCCCCCTCTAGGTTTTTGGTAATCCCAGAACAAAATCCATGCTAACTACATCCAAGGGTTGGTCTGGTATTGGCAATGGCTGATACAATCCTGTATTCTACCTCCTTCCTTTAGCATGCTGACATATCCTGCATTTCTCAACAAACTTCTTAACATCAGTCTGCATTTTTGGCAAATAATAAAAAGAATTCACTTGAGAAAAGGTTTTATCTTGTCCAAAGTGACTAGATAATTCTCCACTATGTTTCTCCTTTATTATGTTTTCCCTCATGGAACATTTGGGAATACACTACTTGTTTCTTTTAAACAATATGCCTCCCTGAATGAGATAGTCCAACCACTGACTTCTGTTATGACTCATTGGATTCTGAATTGTTGTATAGATATCTTTGAAATCTGTATCATCCTTGTGCATTTCAATCATTTCATCAAATCCTACAACACCCACTTTGAATTCTTGCACAATAAAACTTACCCTGCTCAATGCATCTGCTACTTTATTTGACCTACCACTCTTGTGCTTTATTACAAAAGTAAAGCTTTGGAGAAATTCTACCCGCTTGGCATGTTTTTGATTCAACTTTGGCTAGTTATTAATGAACTGTAAGGCATGATTTTCTGAATATAATATGAATTCTTTTGGCAGCAAATAATGTCTCCATTTCTTTAAGGCCTGCACAATAGCATAAAACTCTTTATCATAAGAAGAATATTTCTTCTTTGCATCATTCAATTTCTCACTGAAGTATGCTATTGGTCTTTGCTCCTGACTCAGAACTGCTCCAACTGCAACTCCACTAGCATCTGTTTCTACTTGAAAGACTTTCTCAAAATCAGGTAAAGCCAAAATTGGTTCCTCTGTGATCTTCTTCTTCAGCAAATTAAAATTCTTGTCTGCTGCTTCTGTCCACTTAAATGGCTGATTGATCTCTTTGATTGTTTCAAGAATTGGTGCACAAATCTGACTAAATCCTTTGATAATATTTCTATAAAAACTTGCAAGTCCATGGAAGCTTCTTACCTCAAATATATTTCTAGGAGTAGGCCAATTCCAAATTTCTTGGACTTTCTCTAGATCCATCTTCAAGCCTTCTTTAGAAACTAAAAATCCCAAGTAAACTAGTGTCACACGGAATCTGTCAAGGGTGCGGACACGACTGACCTTCCTAGAAGTCTAAGACATTCTAATGACAAACAAGACAAAATGGAGTGATCTTTCTCTAAATACACCTTTTACAACATGAAAACTACAAGTGTTTAGGCTTACCTTATTCCAAAACGCTGTTGTTGAAGTCCGTTCTTGACGATCCGGATGAGCTCCTCCTTCAAGTCAACTCCTGCAACCACAAACAATCAAACAATTACCAAGCACTTGCATTTCATATAATAAAACATATATTCAACATGCAGACCAAGGAACACATGAAATAACTCATTAACACAAGCTATTGAGAAAAATAAACCAGTTTGTATTAATAACGAAACAAAGAAACTCTTACAACCTGGCCTTGGTGTTGTGCAAGTTCCTCCCAGGGTCCATCAAGGGTTTTCCTCTACTTTGACAAAGCTCACCCTCTCCCAAGTAGAATCAAGTGAAGACAATCTCTCCTCACAAAGGCTCTAATGGAAGACCTAAATCCTGCAGCATTTACCCAAAGAAAATGTATAGCTCCAACCTCTCCTCCTTCTGGCTCAATGCCTTTATTTATAGTGCTGTAAAGAGGTTATTCAGGTCCACTATCAATGGGATCATCCCCCTCTATGGGTGGGATAGCTCCCTTATTGATGGGATAAGCTCCCTCTTAATAGAGATACATGAACCAACTGGAGGCGCATCCATTTCATCAAACTGACCTCTAGAATGTTCTAGAAGTAACCACAAGTAACTTTTTCAAGATAAAACTTGCGCATTTTGCCTTTTACAGAAGGACGCACCTGTCCTTTAACATACAGAGCGTCCATGGACGCAGTTTTTGTGAACATGACCTGCGTCCCCGCAGGTAAGGCTAGAGAGAACCTGCGACCCCAGAGATAAACATAGTTTTTACAAGACTTTCTCTCTTCTTTGAGTTTGAGATGGATAACAGAGGCATGAGACTTGCCTAAGAGGGTAGCATGACTGTTGATTTGAGCCATACTAACTGTAAGTAGTCAAGGTGACATTTTTTAGTGTAACAGATTGCCCCCTAAAGTGCGAAGCCTGGAATAGAATAGGGTTTTGTAATTCTAGGAAGGGTGAAGCGCTTTATCATTTCAAGGATTGCCTTGTGGATGGCCTGGTTGGAACCTGCAATTTTCAACACAAAATACATGGATAAGATTATATCATTACTGAGGTAGGCATTCCCATACTCAGATTCAAAACTTTAACTAATGGACTAACTATTCTGATACAGGAATGATCTTGCAGTACATCATTTTTATAGACTTTTGTAGACACAGTATGGACGTAGCCATCTGTTTATGATTAGTCTACATAGATAATGAATACAAAACTCCTCGCAGCCTGGATGGTAGAAACTAGATCCAGGGTCTTCACTTCTACTTCCCGAATTGGTACGATTCTAAGCATGTGATTAAATGATTCGATGTCGAACATGTTAGAAACCACTTGATTACCAGTCAATGATGTGAACTGTTAACAAGCGCGAGAGAAACCACCAGTAATGTCAATGGTTCTCAAAGTACCAAGCACAACCCGTGAAATGTGAATAGATGTTTTGATGTCGAACACTTCACGGAATCCTTTGATCGAAAGTCAATGATGTAAACTGACGTCAAAGGCGAGAAACCTGCCATTGATGCATGCAGACTTCAAGGTACTGTCGATTCCTAAGTCATCTTTCTAGATAATGTGTCGATGTCGATAGAAAGCGACCCGTTGTAGGCAAGCCCACAACACGAAATCATTGTTCAAGTTGAAGAAATGTTGCTGTAAGGACTGACTCAGGGATGGTCAAATGGATGACAAGTATTTTGCAGATGAAAGTTTTGCTTGCAGACCTCTTGAACACATAACGACACAACAGATGGCTTGGTGACGAATAACTCAAAGTTAATCCCCGGAACCCGGTTAAGACTTTCAAAGTGGTTTGATCAACTGTGAGGTAAAAGATTTCCCAACCCAGGTGAATGAAAAGTGTCGTGTTCAAGAGTGGTAATAAAGTTTCTTTTGAGACAAAAGGTAACAAACAGGTTCATTCTTCTCTCTTTTCCCCCACCATTTCTGGCAAGTACCTCTTTATTTTTAACAAGCTTGAGGAGGATAACATATGCTTGATTATAAGCTCATCCTTCGGACGAGTCCAACCTAGTTTAAATTCGAACCCTAGGAAGGAGTGGTTCGTTCCTGTTTGTAATTGAACAGGTCCTTTACTGTAAAATGTTTAACGAGCCCAATATAGGAGAAACTCGGCGTTTTTCAATTTTAGAGAGTCTGAAAAAACTAAAGGAGACTCCACGTTGAACTTTCGTACATTTGTGTCCCTCAAGCCCGAAAAAGTATAAAATAATACCTGGGGGAACCGCTTGGTCTTGCGACCAAGGAGTACTTTCATAATAGTGTCGTTGACCTGAAAATTAAAAAGCGATCAAGGACACGTCGTTTTATTTCCATATCGAGTTTGAAACGACAAAAACCCGGCAATCTTTCCCTGTTTTTACGGTCAGAAAAGGGCTATAAGGGGACCGTCTTTTAATTCCGTTTTAACGAGTTTAAAAGAAAAACTCGGCGATCTTTTCGTGTTTTAGGAGTCTGAAAAGGGCTTAAAAGAGAACTCCAAGGTTTCACTTTTTCGTAAGTTTTAACGAGTTCGAAAAAATGATAAAAATGTACTCATATGGCCGACTTTCAATTTAATTTACGAGTAGGAAAAGACGAAAAGATCTCGGCATTTTCATTTGTTTTACGAGAATGAAAGATAGCAAAATAATCTCGGTATTTTCATGAGTTTAACGAGTCTTGAAAATAACTGAAATTGACTCGAGATAGGTTTCATTTTTACAAAAGCTTGAAACAAAGAAAAACTATGCTTCAGAGTAGTTTCATTTTTTCACAAGCTCGAAACAGAGAGAAAACTGTGCTTGATGCCCCCTAAGCATGATTGCTAGAGCGCATGCCCCCCAGCTTCATTTCATTCAACTAGTTGGATGAAATGAAGGTTCATGAACGAGATCATTTGAAAGACTCGACCTAAAACTGTAAGAAAATTATGCAAAAACTGAAATAACTAACCTAAACGTACAACCTAACATCTATGAGGTCTAGTTAATCTCTCGACTCAAGTAGAGGAGGATTTGTTTCATTTTTTTAACGAGCTTGACACAGGAAAAGAACTATGCTCGGATTCGGTTTCATGTTTACGCAAGCTTGAAACGAAAAACTATGCTTGTTATAAGTTCGCATGCCCCCAGCATAATGACGCAAAATGAGGTACATGCCCCCCAAGCTTCATTGCATTCAATGAGTTGGATGGAATGAAGCTTTACTTTCAAGATCTTGGAAAGACTTGTGGGAGTTGTTTCATTTTTTAGTGAGGTTGACACAAGAAAAGAACTATCCTCAAAACCCTTGTTTCATTTTTTAAACGAGCTTGACACAAGATAAGGAACTATGCTCATAACTACTCTACAATCTACCTAACAAAAAACTCTACTCTAAAAACCTTGATTCATTTTTTAACGAGCTTGACACAAGACAAGGAACTGTGCTCTAAAATCCTTGATTCATTTTTTAACGAGCTTGACACAAGACAAGGAACTATGCTCATAACTACACTCTATAATCTACCTACTTAACCTACCCTTGTTTCATTTTTTAACGAGCTTGACACAAGACAAGGAATTATGCTCTAAAATCCTTGATTCATTTTTTAATGAGCTTGACACAAGACAAGGAACTATGCTCATGACTACTCTCTACAATCTACCTACTTAACCTACCCTTGTTTCATTTTTTAACGAGCTTGACACAAGACAAGGAACTATGCTCAAAAAGTTCGCATGCCCCCAGCATAATGATGCAAAGCGAGGTACATGCCCCCCAGGCTTCATTGCATTCAACCGGCTGGATGAAATGAAGGTTTACTTTCAATATTTAACTTGAAAAGGGAGTTGTTTCATTTTTAAAGAGGTTGACACAAGAAAAGAACTATCCTCATACTTGATTCATTTTTTAACGAGGTTGACTCAGTAACAGGAACTATCCTCAAGCCTGATTCATTTTTTAACGAGGTCGACTCAGTAAAAGAACTGTCCTCATGCTAGCCTATTTCATTTTTTAACGAGGTTGATACAGGAAAAAACTATCCTCGTACACACTGATTCATTTTTTAACGAGGTTGACACAGTAAAAGGAACTTTCCTCGCTAATCCTACTATCCTATATAACCTACTATCTACCTGATTCATTTTTTAATGAGGTTGACTCAGTAACAGGAACTTTCCTCATAACATCCAATTTCATTTTTTAACGAGGTCGAGAGAGGAACAAACTATCCTCGTACACACTGATTCATTTTTTAACGAGGTTGACACAGTAAAAGGAACTTTCCTCGTAACATCCAATTTCATTTTTTAACGAGGTCGAGAGAGGAACAAACTATCCTCGTGACATTGATCATGGCTTCCAACTGGAAGAAAGACATGTCAATGGACACACCTTGATCATGGCTTCCAAGAGATCTTCATCAGAAGGAAGAACAGTTCTTTGGAAGGAACACATGTCAAGGGACTCAAAAGGGATAAGAACATCGTGTTCAACCCAGTTTTCCATGTCAATTACCGGATCTAAATCAACAGTGAGAGGCTCACTTACATTGGTAACTGAAAACATGGGATCGGTTGCCACATAATTAACCCGTGGCAGGGTAGATACCACTTTAGAATCAGGAACAGTTAGGGGTGTCATATTATCGGTAGTTGAAACAAGACTAGGGAACGAAAGCTGGTCTACAGTCACAATACTGCCATTGTGAGGGAAAGACATCACGCGAAAGAGTGTCGATACGACAGCTTTCATTGCATAAACATAGTCTCGCCCAAGGAGTAAATTGAAATCCAAGGGTCCTCGAACTACCATAAGATCAACACAAACAGTTTTACCTTCCAAGGTAATAGAAAACTTAGGAAGGATCCCTAAAGGTTCACTAATTGTTCTGTTAAAAGCTTTCAGATTCTGCGTAATAGGCGCAAGCTGAGGGGAACCCAAAGCTTTCCAAACAGCTGAGGATAAAATACTAACAGAAGCACCTTCATCTACTTGAGTACGATGTATGTCCCTACCACCAGCCTTGACAATGATTTGGAAAGGGATGGAGGAAGGAAGACGAGGTTCTGTCAGTCTATTCCAATCAAAGGAAAAGACCTCAGTACTTGGAGGGGGTTCTGTAGAAACAGGTGAAATGCCCCCCGGCATAGAAGAATCTGATGTAACAAGAAGAACCTGAGCGGTATGAAGTTCACTCTCTAAATGGAAAGTGGGATCGACCGAATGTGAAATTGAATCGACCACTTGATCAACTAATGGATCATCAACCTGAGTGACATGAGTTTCACTCTCCAATGGAAGAGTGTGATTGACTGTTCTTGAATTTAGATCAATCACTCCGTCAGTTGACGGCAGGTTGGGAGAAAGTTTACGGTAACCAGTTGGAAATTCTTGCTGTGGAACAGTAAGGTTTTCCAACAATGTTGAGGCTTCATCCATGTGAGGGCAAATGTGAGTTTGATGACTCCCTTTGCATAACTTACAAGGAAACCTAACTTTACCCTTTTTCCCAGGAACCTGACTATCACTGGTTAATGGATCAACGGAAAGTTGATGAGATTTTTCTGACCATACTTCCAAGACCTTTGGTATACCAGGACAATTGACAAGGAAGTGGTCACCCTTACAAAGCCTGCAAGGGTATTTGGGTTTACGATGCATGTCGGAATTTTCCTCAACACAACTAACACTTACAGCCATGGTTGGTTGGTTGACTTTTTTCTTATCTTGCTTCTTCTTCTTCTTCTTCTTCTTCTTCCCTTTCTTCTTCTTCTTAGCCTCCTGGTTACTAGCATCAAGGCTTTTACCAGGCGAAGAGGAAGAAATGGAGGAAGAAAAATTAGGCGAAGAAGGTAAAGGGTCAACAGAAGGTTGGTGATGTTGAGATGGTGAACTCTGTTGAGGTGAAGCATCCGGTTGAGATGGAACAATTGGAGTATTTTGGGCCAACGAAGTTGAAAATAACCATATCGGTAAACCTATTGTAAATCCAGGTAATGACAAAGTAGCCATATAAGGAGGACCAACATTTCCAAAGTAAGGAAAAGTACTAGGATTCTCATTAGGAGGGGTTCCTAGGTTGATAAATTCCGGAACATTTGCCATTATATTCAACTTCAGTGAATTTTATTAACAATTTAAAACTAAAATTAACAAATCACAATTCACACTTAACAACTAAAATTCACAATTCACACCTATGGTCTCTAAAAGTAAAAACAAACAAATTAACACGCGCTATCAAATCTAGGAGTCAAACCACACACAAACAGTAAGCTCTCCGGACCGAAAACACTAGTTGGTGATGAAGCCCAACCTCGCAGAATTCAGTACAGAAATGGCGGGTGGAACAGTTACCTCGGCAACCTGCTTAATGAATAGACCGGCACAAGTTCCTCCACTTTAACCGTCTCGAAGTGAAGTGAACCCCCCGGAAAATCCAAGTGAGTATAACCGACGTCTGCTCCAGGTACAGTGGGACCTTCCCTCCACCGTCACCTCGGTAGAACCCTAAAGATTATGGTCACTAAGGTCACCAACAGTAACAAATACACCTGGGGGAACAGTCTAAACTCCGACAGCACGCAAGGGCAGAGTAGCAAGCTCAATCCCCTTACCGGCTCCTTGACAACAATCCAAGGTTTACCGATAAGTGACCCCTGGCTCCTCGACAATGGTTAATCCGAGGTTTACCGTTTGTAATACGTACTGTCTGGCGTCGTTCCCAACGAGGGGGGAATGATCCCCTCACTGGTTCGGACACGAGCTCGTGCTTCTCCTTTAAGAGGAGCTTTCCCAGAGTGTAATTGAAACAATTGGATTTATTCTACTCAAGATAAACTATCTGTTTGGTTTTGTAGTCTTGGAGAGTTAAGTACTCACCTACTCCAAGACCCTAGCCTAAGCTATGTTGGTGCTTCAGAGCCCTAGAAATGCAAAAATTACTAGATGAATTTTAATTAAGCGCTGTGTTATTAAGGCTGTTATTACTAAAATGGGTAAATGGAGATGAAACCAATGGTGTTATGACCCGACTCAACTGAATGCAATCGAATATGATAATGCAATCCTTTCAATTCGATGAATCCTAACTAGAGTAAGGAGAGAGTTTCCATTCACTTCCAACAATGCAAAAAATTGATCATTAAGAGAAAATTTAACAAATTCTCTAATGCACTAATTTCATCAAGAAAAACTAATGCAAATCAATTCCAAACCAATTTTTATTTTTATTTTTGTGTAAATTCAAATCAAAGAAAGCTGATCTAAATCTACGATTGATTTTTCAGAATGTAAACTATGCAATTGTAATCTATGCACAATTCACATGAAAAGTATGCAAATGTAATCTATGCACATTTTTCATTCATATTCTGAAGCTGAGAACTCTAATTATGCAAATGTGATCTATGCAAGAGAATTCTCAAACACAAGATGATTCTAATGTAATCTAAGAACCAATCAAGTGCAAGTCGAGAAAATTGGGTGAGAGTTCCAAAGATCAAAACATAAAAACACTCAAAGGCGATTAACACTCATACACAATTTAGCCCCCCCCGGCGAATGAGGGGGAAATTTTTTTGCAAAAACACAAGCAAGAAGATGCAAAATTGTGAAAGGACTGAGAGAAACCTCCAAGTAATGATCAAAGGAAAACAAATCAAGAATTTCTCAAGAAAGAGACTCAAAACACCCAATTGATGAAAGCTAAAGCAGGAATGCCAATGAAACAAGCTTAGGTGAAGATTCTGGACAAGGGACTGATGAATCTGGGCAGAAAAAACTAAGAAAAAACAAAATCTAAGAGCAAAAAGGGCAAAAAATGGAATTTTCTTAAATTTTGGGAGGGGACGCAGGCAACCCGTTAGCACAGGTGCGGGCCCGCTCTGTGCACACAGCAAAAGTGCGTCCAGGGACGCACTGTGCAGCACTCAGAGGGTGCGTCCTTCTGAAAAACTCAAGAAAAACCAAAATAAAACTAATCCTAAGCTAACCCACCCAGAGACAAGTTCACACATCCAAAAACCAGAAAAATAAACCAATTTTCTCAGAGCAAAGTTCATATAAAGGAAAAGACTCTTCTCATTAATGGAAACTATCCCCAGTGGAGTCGCCAATTTGTCACACGGAATCTGTCAAGGGTGCGGACACGACTGACCTTCCTAGAAGTCTAAGACATTCTAATGACAAACAAGACAAAATGGAGTGATCTTTCTCTAAATACACCTTTTACAACATGAAAACTACAAGTGTTTAGGCTTACCTTATTCCAAAACGCTGTTGTTGAAGTCCGTTCTTGACGATCCGGATGAGCTCCTCCTTCAAGTCAACTCCTGCAACCACAAACAATCAAACAATTACCAAGCACTTGCATTTCATATAATAAAACATATATTCAACATGCAGACCAAGGAACACATGAAATAACTCATTAACACAAGCTATTGAGAAAAATAAACCAGTTTGTATTAATAACGAAACAAAGAAACTCTTACAACCTGGCCTTGGTGTTGTGCAAGTTCCTCCCAGGGTCCATCAAGGGTTTTCCTCTACTTTGACAAAGCTCACCCTCTCCCAAGTAGAATCAAGTGAAGACAATCTCTCCTCACAAAGGCTCTAATGGAAGACCTAAATCCTGCAGCATTTACCCAAAGAAAATGTATAGCTCCAACCTCTCCTCCTTCTGGCTCAATGCCTTTATTTATAGTGTTGTAAAGAGGTTATTCAGGTCCACTATCAATGGGATCATCCCCCTCTATGGGTGGGATAGCTCCCTTATTGATGGGATAAGCTCCCTCTTAATAGAGATACATGAACCAACTGGAGGCGCATCCATTTCATCAAACTGACCTCTAGAATGTTCTAGAAGTAACCACAAGTAACTTTTTCAAGATAAAACTTGCGCATTTTGCCTTTTATAGAAGGACGCACCTGTCCTTTAACATACAGAGCGTCCATGGACGCAGTTTTTGTGAACATGACCTGCGTCCCCGCAGGTAAGGCTAGAGAGAACCTGCGACCCCAGAGATAAACATAGTTTTTACAAGACTTTCTCTCTTCTTTGAGTTTGAGATGGATAACAGAGGCATGAGACTTGCCTAAGAGGGTAGCATGACTGTTGATTTGAGCCATACTAACTGTAAGTAGTCAAGGTGACATTTTTTAGTGTAACAACTAGTTCTTCCTTCATGAAACTACATTTCTTCAGATTTATTAGTAATTTATCTTTCTGTAGAGTTCTTAGAACCAACTTAAGATGCTCTAAATGTTCTTCTTTAATTTGACTAAAAACTAGAATATCATCAAGATAAACAATAACAAAGTTACCTGCATACTCCTTCAAGACTTCATTCATTAATCTCATGAATGTGCTAGGTGCATTAGTGAGTCCAAAAGGCATCACTAACCACTCATACAACCCACTATTTGTTTTAAATGCAGTCTTCCATTCATCGCCTTCTTAGATTCTTATTTGATGGTATCCACTCTTCAAATATATTTTACTAAAGTATTTTGATACACTCAAACAGTCCATTAAATCATCCATGCATGGCAAAAGGAAGTTTGTACCTGATTGTGATCTTGTTGATGGCTTTGGAATCTGTGCACATACACCATTCTCCTCCTTTCTTTGGACTAAGTGTTGTTGGTACAACACATGGACAAAGACTTTCTCTGATTAGCCCCTTATCCATCAGCTCCTGCACTTGTCTTCCAACTTTTGCATTCTCTTGTGGAGTTAATCTATATGCTGCTTTATTTGGCAAACTTGCTCCTGGTATTAGGTCAATATGATGACTAATACTCCTGATCAGTGGCAATGCATTTGGCAACTCATCCACAATAATATCAGCAAAATCATCTAACAACATTTTAACTTCTTCAGGAAAATCATCCAAGTTTGTGGAAGTCAAAATTACCTTTGGTCTTCCCACAATAGCAAAATGCAACTCCTCATTCTTCACTACTTCCTACAACAGCTCCTTTCCACTTATCAACATAATACTACTTCTAGGTGTTCCTTTGTTAGCATCGTCCTTCAATGGCAGAAATGTGTGTTTAGTTCCATCCTTCTCCAGAGTATAAGTGTTTCTCCTTCCATCATGAATAGCTTTTCGATCAAATTGCCACAGTCTTCCCAGCAATACATGGCATACATCCATGGGAATTACGTCACATAATATCACATCTTTATACGTACCAATTTTTTTCTCCACCTTGCATTGTTCAGTCACAATAACCTGATGTCCCTTCTGTAACCATGATACCTTGTAAGGAGTAGGGTGCATGGTCTTTGCTAGTCCGAGCTTGTCCACCATCTCTGTAGAAACAATATTGTCAGTGCTTCCACTACCAATTATTACTTTGAAACACTTACCTTTGGATTTACAAGTAGTTCTAAACAAATTCTTCCTCTGTGCTGGTTCTCCAATCTCTAACTCTTCCCTAAGCAAAGTCCTTCTCAATAACATAGATTCTCCTACTTCAAGGGGTTCTTCCTTTTCCACAAGTCAAGGTGGTTCTGGCTTTGCCTCAGCCACGTTCACATTCCTCTGGTTTGTTGGTTTATTCTGAGGACAATCCCATGACATATGTCCCCATTCTCCACATGTATAACACCAAACATCTCTTCCTTTCCCTCTTCCTCTGGGCACAAATCTTCCTCTATTAGAGTCTCCCCTTTGTGGTGGTCTGCTACTTGAGCTTCCTGCTTCATGCTGATGTTTTGTCCCCTTGGTCTGGTAGTTCCCCTACCTCTTGCTGAGCTTTTTCCTCTATTCCTTTGACGCTATTTCCTCAATATCTTCTCTTCTGCCTTCAAACTTTCTTGATAGGATTCCTTAATAGTTTTTAGACTTAACAAGCTAATTTCATCTTGTATGTCATTGATATATCTAGATACATTTTCCACATCATCCTCTACATGCCCTGCTCTAATATTCAATCTATAAAATTCTTCTGTATATTCTTTAACATGCACTCCTTTTTGCATTAAATTTTGCAATTGCTTAAAAAGATTCAAATGATAGTCTTTACATAAAAAATTGTCTTTCATTTTACTTACCATTTTGTCCCATAGCTTGATCTTGGACTTCCCTTTCCTCGTTCTTGATGTCTGTAACTCGTCCCACCAGATAGTTGCATGACCCTTCAATCTAGTAACTGCAAACTTCACTCTCTCCCCCTCATCAATATCTTCATAGTCAAAGTACTAGTCTAAGGATCTGATCCAATCTGTTAGCTCTTCTGCGTTCAGACTCCCTTCATACATAGGAATTTCCGCCTTAGGTTTTCCTCCTACTTTCGCCAACATCTTAAGGACTTTGGCAGTTTCATTGTCTTCGTCTACTACCTCCTCTATAGGAGATCCTTCTGAAGAAATTTCATCACCTTCATCAGGTTATCTTCTTTGGGAAGTCTCAATTGTCTCCATTCTCATACGCAAACTCCATACTTCTTCCAGTAGGATTGCATTTGGTTCAGGTCTTCCTCGACCAATGCCTCTCCTTGACAACATTTTCACTGCAAACAACCCTTCCTTCTGCTCTAATACCACAAATGATGCAGCACAGAAGTGGACCTACAAAAACCCCAAAATCACCCTGCAAATCCCCTTTTAAGCTAAACTCGACTGTTTGCCTTTTAAACTGAAATACATTGAAAAACCCCGCAAAACATTGATTTTTACTTTTTTGTATCGACGCGCTTACCGTACATGAAAGTCAATGCACCGAGCGCTAATGGCCATCGATATGGAACCGCGAGATCTGACGGTTGTCAAAGGTTTTGGGTGGTTCAAATATTAGGGTTTAGCCTCCCAATATATGGTTTTGTTCTAATTCGCCTTGCTACGTAGCACCTCCTCAATGGAATTGGGGCTCGACCACTTAAAACCGCTTATGGTTTTCAACGCGCCCGATAAGCATTCACTATAGCAGTTTTGTCCAGCGATCCAACGATCGCGATTGATCATGATCCAATAGTTGCAATTTAATCGAACAATCGCAAGTCACAAATTCCAACTACCAGACATCTTGCGCTTCAATATGTTGATGTGATGACCCTTTGCAGACCCGATAGATTATCAACCCTGCTCTATAACTTTTCAGATCTAGTATTATCGCGATATCAGAAATCGATGATTCCACAAGCCGTTCCTCTCCACTTAAGTGATGCGATTGGGTTCCATGGACCTGATAACCTTCAAAACCTCTGTCTATAAAATTTGAAGTCTGGATTCTAAATCCGAAGGCGTTTTGCGACGATTTCTAGTGTATTTTGGGTTTTCCGCTTGCAGAACCAAAACGATACATTTAACTCACTGATTACTCTTTTAAATTAGTGTTTATCTATTGTAAAGCATGGAAAGCAAAGCAAGCATCAATATCAACCAAATACAGAGAAAAATATCATTCGAGGATCTCCATAGGCTGCATATATATAATTATGCGTACAACATCAATTCATTCATAATAAAATTACAAAGTCACAGCCTTGGTCCTGATTACACAAATGAAGACCTCTATCTCAAATTACAATCCACACATGAATTTTCTCTCGCTCTACTAAATCCACTCCTTAATCCTCTCTCTCTGTTTCATTACATTTTTCCTTCTTTTTATAAGTCGGATACCACTCTAACTATATCTAACAAATCAATCTCTATTTTTAATAAATCTAAAAATGTATCTTCTAATTCCTAGCTCTATCTCACACCTATGCTAACAACTCATCTTTTAGCCTAAAATAAGACAATTTCTAACTTATTACAATAATGAAATACAACTCATTTCTTGAGAGATCAAACCCTCTCACTAAAACTGGCTTTTGACTCATCAAGTCAATGAAATTCACTTGTTTAGCCACAACATGTGAACAATCCTTCACATTGCTGGCTAAGTCCGGATGCTCCTGCATCATCTCATCTCCTGAAAAAACCATAACAAAGAAAATGTGTACTGTTGAAAATAGCAACAAAAAATGCTAAATATAAAAAGTGCTAAATTTAGCACTGCTATAAATAGCATTTCTGGATACCTTCCTATTTTAGTTAGTCCTTGAACTAAAATAGATAAGTAAAAATTTGAATTTGATCTTAGCATTTGTTTGTAAAATAATTAATTAATTCATCTTGAGTTAATTAGTTGTAGAAAATTAAACATGAAGTCTATGTGGGGACATGCAATAGTTTCTCCATTGATTGAAGAATTTATCCATCAGTTAAAGAGATAAGGATGAGTTGTAATTAGTTGGCTCAGTTAACTAAGTAAAGTCCAGTTAGATTAATTCAAACAATTTGTTGAATTAATTGTGAGTTCAGTTAGTTAATGCATGCATGCATGTAACTGCTGCACTTCATATAATTGAATATTCTCTCATAAATAACTCATGCATGTCAGTTCAGATAGAGACCCAGTTGAGATCAGATGGAGGGACAGTGTACTATCAGTTGCAGGAATATTCCATTGTGAATATCTCTTGCATGCAGAAGGAATTCATTCCTTGGATATTGCATAGTTAATTCTTCAGTTTTAGTGAGTGTGATGAGGCCAATTCACACATGTGGCATCACTGGACCCCAAGGAAAATTGCACAAGGAAATAGGAGGCTTGGAGGGCTAAGGAAAGGCATATCTAGTGTCTATTCAGTCTGTGAGTTGTATTGTTTTAATCGCAGAGAGAGTAGGATAGCTTGAGAGCTGATTCTTTTAGAACTTGAGAATATTTCCAATTGTATGATAATACAAAGATTGGGGTTTTAGGCTGAGGCTTTCCCTAGGTTATTCTTCTATGTTCATGTGCGATTGATTTCTCATTTTCAGTTATATGTGTTCTCATTGATCTTGCTCATATTCAATTAAGCTTCCGCAAAGTTTGTTCTAGAAGTAGATCTTATATTTTGCTTTAGTATATTACATAATATGTTGATCTACAAAAGGAATTTCTACATGGTATCAGAGCAAAGGTGATCAAAGCGAAGAATAGTATACAAGAAGGGAGAAGTTCAAACTTTGATGTTCCTTAATATAGAAATCGAGTTCTTATCACATCTCAATTTCACCAATGGCGTTCAACAGTTTAAGACTCGAGTATGCCCTTGATGGCAGATTGACTTATATAGCCTGGAAGGATCACATGAAAGCAATATTAGAGGATAATGGTCTAAAGGACTTCATTGACCAAGAATTCCCCAAGCTGACTGATGCTACAGAATTGGAGGAATGGAAAAAATGTGTGGCTAGAGCAAGGAGAATCCTTCTGGAGGGACTTCGAGACCACATAGTCTTGAGTCTCCATGGGAAGGAGACACCATTTTCGATCTGGAAAACATTGAAAGATCTATATCAGAATAGCAATGATTAAAGGACACTGGTGCTGAAAGACAAGCTTTAGAAAATCAAGGGTGAAAAGGGTGACACAATCTCTACATATCTGAACAAGCTCACCACCTGCAGGGATGATCTTGGAAGTGTATGGATCACGACCGCTGATGATGACATGGTGAGTCTTGCACTCCTCAGTCTTCCTAGGAGCTGGCATAGCTTCCAAGACTCGGTTAATGGAAGAGAAAAACTGCCAGATTGGGAATGACTTTTGTCGGATCTAATGCAAGGGGAGATAAGAAGAAGCACCAGAGATGGATCCTTATCGAAGCAAGATGATGAGGAAAATCTAGCCTTAGCGAATAAGGCAAGGAAAGCGAAAGGGAAGTTGTCCCATCCCAAATCTAGTTCTTCCCATGGTGGGAAGAAGTTTGACAAATCGAAAGTGCGAAGCTTTCATTGTCATGAAGTGGGCCATTATGCTATGAATTATCCATAGAAGAAATCCAAGAAGGGTTCCTCGAAGGGATTTGATGGTGAGGCACTGGCCTCACAGTTTGAGTTGGATTTCTCTCTTATTGCATTCATGGTTTCATCCATGGTTGGATGTGTGTGGTACCTGGACAGTGGAGCTTCATTCCACATGTTAGGTGACAAGAATATTTTTAGTACCTTAGAGGAGAAGGATCTCCAGATGCGGATCGAGATGGGCGATGATGGAAAGTACCATGTTTCAGGTGAAGGTACGGTTGTGTTTCGGAAGGAGCATGGAGATCCCCTCACCCTAATTGATGTAAAGTATGTACCAGGTCTAAAGAAGAATCTTGTGTCCATTGTTATACTAGAAGATGAAGGCTGTGATGTAGCCTTTAGTAAAGGAAAGGTATTCCTCAGGCTTATCGACACTTAACAGAATAAGCGAATCGGGATTCGAGTAAAGAATCTCTACAAGATGGAGGTAGATGACTATGTTGCATTGAGTTCCAAAGTTGAGATGGTGCAAAGCCAAGATTTTGGCGAGCTATGGCATAGAAGATTGGTCCACTTCCACCATGGAGCCTTGAAGATCATGCAACAGATTTCTACTCGACTTCCCAAGGGAAAATCGGAGTAGACAAATACATGCAAAGGTTGTTCCTTGGGTAAGTATGATAAATCTTCCTTTCCAGATCGAGACAGTAGAGCTGGAGCAATCCTGGAGAAAGTTCACTCAGATGTTTGTGGACCCTTCTTTATAGCCTCCACTGCTAAACAAAGGTACTATGTTATTTTTATTGATGATTTTTCTCGTAGATTCTTGAGGTTTTGTGAGTTCAAAGCCTTAGCAGAGAAAAAATATGGAAAGAAAATAAAAGCCTTGCGTAGCAACAATGGTAGAGAGTATGTATCCCAACAGTTTAAATACTTCTATGCTGCAGAAGGGATTAAACAGGAATTGACGACACCCCATAAACCACAGTAGAATGGGGTGGCCGAAAGGAAGAACAAATCGATTATGGGAGCAGCTCAAGCGATGTTGCATGACCAAAGCCTACCACTGCATTTGTGGGTTGAGGCATGAAATATAGCAGTATACTTACAGAACAGAAGCCCACACTGTATACTGGGAATGAAGACACCTATTGAGGCCTTTTTTAGGAAGCAACTAGATGTGAGTCACTTTCGAATCTTTGGATCATCAGTTTACTATCATGTGACCGAAGATGCCCAGAAGAAGTTGGATCCAATTGCTGAGTTGGGAATACTTATGGGGTACACAAATACACCCCGCAACTATCGGGCGTATCTACCTACTAGTCTGAGGACAGTGGTGCACAGGGATCTGAAGTTTGACGAGCAGAAAGGCATGCGATTATCACTTGAGAGGGAGCTCAAGTTGCATGCAGAGGAGGAACTTTTAGTTCCTTAGGAGGAGGAGCCTCAGATTGATGCAGAGTAGCTACATGCAGACGATCCAAGAATGGAGACATCCACTCATGCTGAGACTTCCAGAGATGGGTGGAAACGGTCAAGGGAAGTTCACAGGTTGATGCTATATGTGTAGGATAATGTGGAATATCCATCTTCTCAGCACAAACAGAGGAGGTCGCTCGAGCGGTACACTAGGTACATGGCCCTAGTTGGGGAGTGTGTAGATACTGGACCTTCTTCATTCGAGGAGGTAGTGTAGTAACCAGTCTGGGTTGATGAAATGGTAGAGGATTATGACTCTATCATTCATAACAATGTGTGGGATGTTGTCCCAAGACCTCAGGGCAAGTCAGTGGTTAGTTCTAGATGGTTTTACAAGGTAAAGCATGCAGTTTATGGTAGTGTTGAGAAACATAAGGCAAGGTTTGTTGTCCGTGGTTTCTCACTGGTCGAGGGGATCAACTACGATGAAACCTTTGCTCCTATAGCAAGGTAGTCATATATCAGATCGATGTTGGCACTATCAGCTCAGATGGGTTGGAAGATCCATCAGATGGACGTGAAGACAACATTCCTCAATGGGAAGATTGAGGAGGACTGAGGTGTACATTGAGCAGCCAAAGGGTTTCGAGACATTCGATCGGGAGTGGCATGTGCGCTGAGTCAAGAGGGATTTGTATGGGCTGAAGTAATCACCTCGTGCTTGGTACACTAGGATTGACAACTATTTCACTAGGTTGGGCTTCACCAAGAGTGAACCAGATGCAAACCTTTACCACATCATGGTAGAAGGTAAGCCATTGATTATTGCTCTTTATTTCGATGATCTAATTTTGACAGGTGATGATCAGCTAATCTAATATTGCAAGGAGGACCTTGCAAGAGAGTTCAAAATGAAAGACATGAGCCTTATGCACTACTTTCTAGGCATGGAGGTGTGGTAGAAAGATGGTGAAGTATTTGTGTCTCAAAGCAAGTATGCCAATGAGATACTTAGGCGCTTTCACATGGAGAATTGCAAACCCATGCAGACTCCTCTAGCTAGAAATTGGAGGAAGGAGGATTCTACTTCAAGTGAGGTAGTAGCTGCTACTGTGTATCGGCCCCTGGTGGGTTCACTTATTTATCTGGTGAACACACGACCCGACTTATGCTTTGCGGTGAACCAGCTGAGTCAAGCTATGGTTCACCCTACCAAGTTGTTCTGGAAGGCAGCGAAGAATGCGTTGAGATACCTCAGAGGCACATCTTAGTTTGGATTATGGTACAGACGCACAGAGGGAGTGAAGCTTCAAGGCTTCATATATGAGAATTGGGCAGGGAGTCCATCAGACAGGAAGAGCACTTCTAAAGGAATCTTCAACCTTGGGTCAGCTACAGTTTCCTGGTACAACAGGAAACAGAGGTCAGTTGCACTTAGCTCCACAGAGGCTGAATACATGGCTACTAGTCAGGTTGCATTTAAGGCCATTTGGATGCAGAAGATTCTAGTGGGATTGTTTGGTCAAAGGATGGATCCAACTGTGATGTACTGCGATAATCAGAGTTCTATCAAACTCTCTGAGAATCCAATTTTTCATGACAGGTCCAAGCACATTGATATCTGGTATCACCATCTTCGAGACTTTGTGTTCAAGAGGATCATGTTGTTGTATTATGTTTCGACTGAGGAACAGGATGTAAATATTTTGACGAAGGCATTGTCAAAATGCAAGTTCGAGTTCCATAGAGACAGGATTGGGGTTATTGATAATCCCTTTCTTGTTGAGGGGGAGTGTTGAAAATAGCAACAAGAAATGCTAAATAAAGAATTGCTAAATTTAGCACTACTATAAATAACATTTTGGGATACCTTCCTATTTTAGTTAGTCCCTGAACTAAAATAGAGAAGTAAAAATTTGAATTTGATCTTAACAACTATTTGTAAAATAATTAATTAATTCATCTTTAATAATTAGTTGTAGAAAATCAAACATGAAGTCTATGTGGGGACAAGCAACAGTTTCTCCATTGACTGAGGAATTTATCCATCAGTTAAAGAGATAAGGATGAGCTGTAATATTGAGTTGTAATTAATTGGCTTAGTTAACTGAGTCAAGTCCAGTTAGTTTAATTCAAACAGTTTGTTGAATTAATTGTGAGTTCAGTTAGTTAATGCATGCATGCATGTAACTGCTGCACTTCAGATAACTAAATATTCTCTCACAAATAACTCATGCATGGCATTTCAGACAGAGACCCAGTTGAGATCAGATGGAGGGACAATGTACTATCAGTTGCAGGAATATTCCATTGTGAATATCTCTTGCATGCAAAAGGAATTCATTCCTTGGAGATTGCACAGTTACTTCTTCAGTTTTAGTGAGTGTGATGAGGCCAATTCACACATGTGGCATCACTGGACCCCAAGGAAAAATGCGCAAGGAAATAGGAGGCTTGGAGGGCTGAGGAAAGGCATATATAGTGTTTATTCAGTCTGTGGGCTATATTGTTTTGATTGCAGAGAGAGCAGGATAGCTTGAGAGTTGATTCTTTTTGTAACTTGAACATATTTCCACTTGTATGATGATACAGAGATTGGGGTTTTAGGTTGAGGCTTTCCCTAGGTTATTCTTCCGTGTTCATGTGTGATTGATTTCTCATTCTCAGTTATATGTGTTCTCATTGATCTTGCTCATATTTGATTAAGCTTCCGCGAAGTTTGTTGTAGAAGTAGATCTTGTATTTTTCTTTTGTATATTGCATAATCTGTTGATCTACAGAAGGAATTTCTACATGTACATATTTATGTTTTGTTGTCTAAATGCATATGTCATGATGTGTTCTCGCTTTATTTGATCAATTTATGACCATAATTAAAAATTTCTTACTTGTATGTGGTCTATTTGGCTAATCTTTATTACAATGGGTATTCCAGAGTAGTTTTTCTAGCCAAAGGAGTTTTTATTTTAAAATTCATTTGGTGGAATTTTGTATGATGTTGCATGATCCAGATTTAAATAGGAATGCAAAAAATTACAGAGATAACCATAAACACAGAGATGCAATGGAAATAATACTTCATTTCATTAATGTAAAATATTGAAATATGCTTACAAATAGCAATGGAAGTAAACCAGCTAGGGTGATGGTAGCTTATCTTTGAGAAGAGATGTGGCAGCTACATGCCTTTGAACTATGTTACAATGAGGCTTGAAGGCCTATTTATTGTTGAGAAACAATGGAAAACCCTACACATCCAAAAACCTAACCCTCGAAGATGAAATTCCAAACTGTGGGTCCTGTTTGGGTAAATTGATACATCAACTTCCCGGGGTCGTAACTTTGGCATATGATCTCTGTTTGACGCGAACAATATCTCGTTATAAGGGTCTATTCAAGAACTACCACTTTTATAAGAGAAAAATCGGTCCATGGACCCATGTTGCTCCCAGGTTTCCCAAAAAATGTCATTTAGGGCTTCAAAACGGCTCCAAAAGTTCACAACCCGAAAAATTACTAAAAATAGTAAACTATGCTACAATTAAGGAAACTAAAAAGCTGAAAGAAACAATGGTGGGGGTCCAAGTGGACTTGGCAGGTGGCCACCAATATCCACCTGGATCATTCCTCCCCCCTTAGGAAGTAATGGTCCCCGTTGCGTTGAGTTCCTCCATGAGATGAGGAAACTTTTGCTGAACTTGGTCCCTAGTGAGCCACTTGCCCTGGTGAAGGAGTTGGCATGCTTTGACAACTCGATACAGTTGGATATTCTGCTAGCGAGTGTGATTGATATATGTGTCCATGATCCAATCAGTTGCAACTTGTTCCATGCAATCTGGATTTAACTCTGTGGGCGTGAGCTGTTCTGCAATGTTGGATGTGTCTAGTAATGGTGGAAAGTATGGTCAAAGGTGGTCCACGTTAAACACTGGGTGCGGGCCAAGGAATGGGGGAATGCTGAGCTCAAATGCATTATCTCCCATAGCCTTCGTAATGGTGTAAGGACCATATCAGAGTGGTCTGAGTTTCCGATAGACTTCAGTAAGGCATTCCTTTTGCAAATGCAACCAAACTTTGTCGCCCACCTGAAACTTGTGTGGCACTCGATGTTGATCATGTCACTACTTGTACTTTGCATCTGATTTCTCTAGAATGATGGACCTGCTGGTGAATATGTTGGATGTGATCAATGAAGCTATTTACCTTATCTATTTCGGACTGGCCATGAGCCGAATTTGTATGAGTAGTTGCAAATGGCATGGCCACATCAATGGGACATAGTGGCTAGAATCCCAAGCCCACCTGAAAAGGGTTGTGGCTAGTCAAGCTGTGGGGAGCCTGGTTGTAGCTGTGTTGAACATAGGGGAGGCTCTTGTCCCATGTGAATGGATGCTTTGAGTTGTACATGCGCAGAATGTGTACGATCATCCTATTGACAACCTATGTCTGGCCATCAGTTTGAGGATGGAAGGCTGTGGACTTAGTGAGTTTGGTGTCGAGCATCGACCAGAGACTGGACCAAAATGTACTAAGGAACCTATTGTCCTGATCTAAGATTTAAGACTGTGGGATCCCAAAGTGTACCCACATTCATTCAAACAAGAGTTTAGCAATGGCTTCTGCTATGATATTCTTCTTGCAGGCAGCCATAATGGCCATCTTCGAGAACCTGTCAACAACCACAAAAACACAATCATTTCCATGCTTAGTGGAAGGAATTCCTAACATGTAATCCATGGAGATGGATTCCCATGGTCGAATAGGGGTAGGCAGTGGGGTATAGAGGCCTTGCTTCTTGATGGTCGGTTTGGCAATGGCACAGGTAGTGCATGATCTGATGTACTTCCTGACATCCTGTTGAAGATTCGGCCAATAGAAATACTTCTACAATACTGCCACCCTTTTCGCGACCTTGAAATGTCTAACAACCCAACTGTATTGTACTTCCCAAATCATTTTGGCATTCTTGCTTGAAGGAACACAAAGGTGACCCAGGTGGCATAATAGGGCATCCTGGAGGTGAAAAACTGGAACATGCTGACCCTACAAGGGTGTTTGGTATGTGTGGCCGAATTCTGGGTCGCTTTTGTAGAGAAGTGGCCAATCAGAAGTCTCGTGCCCACAAGAGTTGAGCATAGTGGTTAATGCCATGATCGATGGTCGACTGAGGCAATCTGCAACATTATTGGTGCTACCCTTCTTATACTTGATATTCAAATGGAACTGTTGCAGGGATGTGGACCACTTCTGATGGCGATCATTCCACAATTTCCCTTGGGTCTGTATGAACTGCAGGGGTCGGTGGTCTGTGTGGATGACCGTTTCCTTCCCCAAAATGTAATGCTTCCATTGTCGACAGGCCTGCACAATGGAATACATCTCTTTGTCATAAGTGGAATACTTCCGGACTGTGTCTGAAATTGTCTCACTGTGATATGCTACTGGATGCCCATGTTGAGTAAGGACTACCCCAATAGCATAGTCAAAGGCATCTGTCTCGACCTCAAATGGTTGTTGCAAGTCTGGTAATGCAAAAACTGGTGCCGTATAGAGGTGATATTTCAACTTTATGAATGCCTTCTGTTGATATTCAGACCAAAATAATTTTGCTTTCACTCCTCCCTTGGTGACTTGACTCAAGGGCCAAGTGATATGAGAAAATCCCAACACGAACCTGAAGTAGAAGTTAGGAAGACCTAGAAAGCTACGAAGCTCTATCAGAGTGGTTAGAGATGACCAATCTTGAATGAATTGGATCTTGGATGGATCCACATGCACCCCCTGTTCATCAATAATGTATCCTAGACACTGAACCTGTGTCATGCCAAAAGTGCATTTCTCCAAATTGGCACATAACTTGTGTTGCCACAGTGTTTGGAGAACTTGTCGGATGTGGTGGAGGGAATCTTCCCAACTCTGTCTGAAGATCAGGATGTCATCCAAGTATGCCACTACAAATGAGTTGGTGAATGGCTACAAGATGTCATCAATTAGCCTCATGAAGGTTGCGGGAGCATTCATCAATTCGAAAGGCATAACCAACCATTCGAAAAGGCCCTCCTTGGCTTTGAAGGTAGTATTCCACACATCGGAGGGTTCGATTGGTACCTGGTGTTGGTAAGGTAAATCCCCTCTGCGGACAGAGGCGATCCCACTAGCCTATCACAGAACTAGCCACAAACAAACCACGCTGCTACGCAAGTTCCTAGTTATGCATCAAAGGTGAATCAAGAAGACTAACCCGGAGTCCAACGCTATGATTGAAGCAGAGTTGATATCCTTGCTCCCTTGCTCCAACAGATCATAAACGAACACCTGCACATGCAAAGGAAGAGACAGATACCAACATAGAAACTACCGAGGCACAACTATATTTCAGTTAGAAAGGAAATAAATCAACATATCACCATGACAGATAATGATATTGGAACTATAATAGCAGTCGCTCATCAATTAATAAACAGGAAAAGTTACAACCATTGTTCTGACGTCGACCCTTCTCCTGGCTGGGCGAATAACTATATGTGTCTTGACATGCATCTCCTCTCCGGCAGCATAACCTCTCTAGCACTCACTAGCATTCCTCCAAGAACTCAACATCTAACACTCCATGACCAATAATCATCACTACTATAACTCAATCACCAAATCACTAGCATAACACTAACACCAACACTCTAGCTTGTCCAATGCATAATGACAAGCTTATATAGATGGAGAAGGGAGGAGGATGCAATGAACCGGGACACCTTTCGCGGATTTAGCAAAAGCCATAAAGATGGATAAAGCTCGACAAAAGACTGATTTTTTATCCTCAGAAAAGCTCCATGTAATGAAGGAAACAACAGTCGGACGTGCATTAAGGCAAAAAGCACGACTAAATTTGGTTGGCGCGACTATTGCTCTAAGACAGAGCGCCAATGGTCGCACCCCCTTTTGAGGATCTCCATCATTGGCACGGGTAGAATACTGTGGACTTGCGCCAATGGAAAAATAGCACTTTTTAGGGATGATCTGCAGAAGGTGTCTTTAGGGAACATGGAGTACATACTCAGGGGAACATAATGCAAGTGTTTTTAGCCTTTGTCACTTCTTATAACTCCCGGGATGTGTCCTCCAAGGTACGACAAGAGGAGTAACAGGGATGGTGACAAATTACTGTGTAACAGATGCCCCCTAAAGCATGAAGTCCGAGAGGTGGAGAGGGGTGAAATGCTTTACAAGAACACACATAAGAGCACATATAGTTACTGCCGCCGAGGAGCCGTATTAAGAGACATGACTGATAGTTCAATTACAAGATGTACGTGGTATGGTCGCAGCCATCCATAAGAGAGTACATAAATAATCTAGATCCATAGTATGGACGCAGCCATCTGGTTAGGATCAATGAACTGACTCAGGTATGGTCGCAGCCATCCAGTGAATGAGTCAAGTACCAAGAATCACGCCTGGATTACAACAGACACAATCCAGGGTCTTGCACTCCATCTCGACCCGAACAAGAGTACAAGTTCAAGCATGTGAATTTATGAGCCGAAGTCGAACATGCATGAACATCGTCTGATTACCAGTCAATGGTGGGAACTGTTAACAGACGCGAGAGGTACCACCAATAATGACAATGGCCCTCAAGGTACTATAGGTACAATCTACGGCGTGTGAATCAATGAGCTGAAGTCGAACACCCGTAGAATCATTTGATCGGAGGCCAATGATGAAAACCTCACGTCGAACACGAAGAACCTGCCATTGAGGCATGCAGGCTCCAAGGCACCGGAAGGGAGTCTCTAGGTCAACTTCCTGGATAATGAGTTGAAGTCGATAGGGAGTGACCTTGATCGAAGGTGGGCCATAATGTTTCCCACATCATCGACATGAGACAGAGAGATAAAGTTTGTGAATCAAGATTGTGCGAACTATCAGAAGGAGGTTGTTTTTTCATAGGTCAACTTCTCTTGAACATATCGGCGGCACATTAACGGAATTGGCAGTATTTGACATCAATGTATCAAAGGTCATTATGACGAGGCAATGAGTGAATGAGAGGTCAAATAGGGTACCCAAATCCATGGAAGCAAGTGAAAGATATGAGATGAAGTATCCCCACCCCGGACACGAAAACAAAAAGTGCCATGTTCAAGAGCGACATACTGCCTTTACGGTAATAATTATGGTTCAAAATTTTCTTTTCCCCCCACCATTTCTGGCGATTACCCCAGTTATTTTTAACAAGCTTGATGGGGATAGCATATGCTTGTGTTGTGACAAAATCCGATGTCATTAAGTTTTAACGAGTCTGACAAAGGAAGAACTTGGCGTCTTTTCATGTTTAGAGAGTTTGAAAAGACAGCAGAAAAGGAAACTCCAGGGATGTCCTTTTTCGTAAAGTTGTGTCTCTCGGGCCCGAAAAAGTATAAAATAATACCCGAAAGAACCACCCGATCATTACGATCGAGGAGTACTTTTCATGATTAGTGACTTTGACCTGAAAAAGTAAAAAAGCGGTCAAAACCACGTCGTTTCGTAACCACTAACGAGTTTGAAACGACAAAAACTCGGTAATCTTTTTATGTTTTAACGGTCGACAAAAAGAACTTAAAACGACCGCCCCTTATCACCATTTAACGAGTCAAGAGGAGGGACTCGGCAATCTTTTCCTCTTTAAATGGTCAGAAAAGAGCTAAAAGCGGACCTTGAAGTAACCTTTTCTTGTATTTTACTGAGCTCGAAAAACCGAAAAAGGAGCTCGTTAAGTTGCTTGCTTGGCACTAATCCCTGTCAACATACAAAAAATAGCGTAAAATCCTACTTTGACATAAAAATATTTCACAAAAACATGACTTTAATGTGTTTTTAAGCCAAAAGAAGTTATAAATAGTGAAAAAGTAAAAAATAAAATTACTTTTCACTTTTTACCTTGTAAGTTTATCGTTGGAGGGTTTTGGGTGCAAACTTCAACTGTTGATTGCGACCAATCCAGGAGACCATTCGAGCCGCCGTTTGAAACAGGTAAGAGGCCTCATCCTTAGCTTCATTTCTATTCCATCTTTTTAAGTTTTTACCCACAGAATGACCCTCTGTAAGGGGGATTGTAAAAATTAGGGCTGCGCCCATTGGCGCGAGTTCCCCCCGCGGGTTCGCGCCAATGGGCTCTTTTCCTACAAGGGGTCGCGCCATTTTCGCGACTGTTTTGAAAACAGTCGCGCCAATTGCGCGAACCAATTTTCACATAATTTTGACCGTTGAACCTGCAATTTTCTTTGATTTTTGGTTTCACCATTGATCTTATGATGTCATTTTGGTGTTTTGGTTGCAGGAATTGGTCAAAATGGCTATAGAATGGAGAGAAAGGGAACATGAGGCCATAGATGCTTTGGCATTGGAAGATGACGCATGCATGAATGCTTTGCGAGATTGTGGCCTGAAAAAATTCTTCCTTACCTCATATCTACGTGCACAGCCCGAGTTACTAAGGTTCATTGTGGATGCCTGGGATATTGAGGATTAGGTATTCTGCCTGAAAGACTAGACATTGGAGTTGGATGTCTCTGATGTTTATTTTATTACTAGACTATCTCGGTGGGGCGCGCGGCCCATCTTGACCGGTAGTAGACCTTCTGGGGAAAAGATGGGGGAGGTAATGGCCAGAGTTTGTCCTGGGGCCCATTTTGGATCCAATAGTGCCAAGGTGGACATTGTCACTATCCCAGATTTGGTGCTATGAGTGGTACTATTCACTATCACTCGGATGGCTGGGGTACAGGCACCCCACGAGGCCAGCAAGAATCACTTGTTGCTGGCAACTGAGTGCCTACACCCTACATTATTTGATTGGGCCACAGCAGTAACAACAAATATAAAGAGGCAGCTTACCAAATGTAAGCGTGATGGCAATAAACAGTTCGGATATGGATCCATCATAGTATCATTTTTCCTGGAGCGGCTACCGATATTCCGGATCCCAGGAGGTATAGTGGCAGATCCAGTGCCACGGGAGCCGAGATTGGCTCGATGGGCACCACTTATGCCCAGAGGAGGTGGGGGCCAACAGATGTCCTCGAGGCCCGAGTTCTTTATTTGGCTCCAACACCAGTTGATCGTCGTGGAGGACTGGCCCTATGCGGGCACTGATTTTACTGGAGATCCAGACCTCCCGTTGCCTGAGGGAGAGGACTGGGACGAGGAGCTAGGTAAGGACCTTTTATGTTTTCAATATTTTAACATATTCAAGTTTTTATAATTCATGTCTGTTTCTTACAGCATCTATATATGTATGCAGACGTTGGTGCAGAACGACCAGCCGACTTGCCTCACAACGTACGGAGAGTACAACCTGCAGCAGACCCTCAGGAAGAGGGTGACGATGCTGACCTAGTACAGAACCTCGAGGCACTTACTCGAGGGATCCCAGATTATGGCAGACTGGCGGACATGCCTAGAGCGTACCAGAAGCATACAGTGGGAGTGTCTACTCGCGTCCATCGTCTGTTGAGACGTGTGGTGCGGGCAGTGACATGCTATCATGAGCATCACCGCGATTAGACACCTAGGTTTCATTTTTTGCACGTTTTTGAGAGACATGTTGTCGACGGCTGTATGAGTTTTGGACATGTATTATTTTTTGGATTATGTAATGCGCGGGGCGCAAACATTTTGACACACACGTATATATATACATATGTTCATGGTTCATTATTGTGTTTTCATGTGCTTGCTTACATAATGTTTTAATTACAAATTATGCAGATGTCTATCTAATACATGATTGGCCAATGCATCAGATAATGTGTTTAATTGTCTCGGAACATGTTGATATGTAATAAAATCAAAATGCCTTTCTAACAACCTTACACGTAAATACAACCTTAGTATATGATGGTTTCTGACGGAATATTGCCCGTTGAGCTGGTGGACAACAAGTTGAGAGTCCAGGTTTACTATCAATGCGCGAATACCGAAATTAATTGCTCTAGCAAGTAACTCGATTACAGCACAGTATTCGGCAACATTGTTAGTAGTATGCCCTAAACACACACCCTGGCAATCTATTAGCTCGCTATGAGGATCGTAGATTACCCATGCCGCAGAAGACAAACTACGGGTACTGCGGTAGGCACCATCAGCGAAACCAACATAAGGTGCATCTGGCATCTGCACAAGAAGCGAAAAACACAATAAGTGGTAGCTATGTCTCGAAAACCGACACACAACACACCAAAGTACATGTATGTACATAATAAAATGTACCAGCATCACGCATAGTACTTTGTCAAGTAAAGCCCATTTCGGGGCTTCCCAAGAGGGTTTCCTTCATAATCAATCAGCTCGTAGGCCCCTTTCTGCAGGACTCTCTTGACAATATAAGGGCCTAGCCACATAGACTCGAGTTTTCCTACGCCTAGCTTATCTTTCGCTTGATCATAGAGTAGGACCAAGTCTCCCTCAACAAAAGAACGCGGATGGACGGTCTGATCGAAGTGAGTCTTGACTCGCTTCTTTTGTGTTTCGATGGCCAAAGAGGCCAGGCGATGAGTCTCATCTAACCGTTCTAGGTAAAGAAGGCGTTCTTCTAACGGGGTAGTGTCGGGAAGTAGTTCGATGGCTAATTTCAATGAAGGGATTTCACATTCAATTGGAAGGGTAGCCTCTAGTCCATAAACTAGTTGAAATGGAGTGAAACCAGTGGCATCTTTCACGGAGGTTGGGTAAGCCCATAAGGCAGGGAATAACATCAAATGCCAGTTAGATTTATGCACACCAACGATACGTTGAAGCATTGTAACCAAGATTTTATTGACAGCTTCAACTTGACCATTGGACTGAGGGTAGTATGGAGTTGAACTATCATGTTGCAAGCCTAGCTGGGTTGTTAATTCCGACATCATATGATTACAGAAATGCTTTCCATGATCAGTGACAATGGCTTGAGGGACGCCGAATCGCGAAATAACATGATTGAATAAAAATTGCGCTGCAGTGTGACCGTCTTCAGTTAATGTAGGCATCGCCTCGGCCCATTTAGTAAAGTAATCGACGGCAACGATGATAAACCCATGCCCCCCGGCCGAGCGAGGGTTACAGGTCATATAATCGATGCCCCATTTTGCAAAAGGGCCGACGGAAACCACAGGGTGCAACGGAGCAGAAGGCGCTCGCATTTTCCACTGGTATATCTGACACTCATGACAAGACCGGACGGCAAGGATGCAATCCTTGAAAATAGAGGTCCAAAAATAGCCAGCATGAAGGATTTTTTGGGCTGTAGCATATCCGGACATATGTCCGCCACAAGCGCCAGAGTGGCAGTTATTTAGAACCCGTTCAGCTTCCTCTAGAGTAAGACAACGCCGGAGAACGGAGTCTGCACCAAGACGTTATAATGTATCTCCAATGATACGGTAGGGTTGAGATTGATGACGAATCCTCCGCCGAGCGTCTTTAGACACACCCGGACGGAAGGAGGACGTTTGCAGATATGTGATTATATCTCCGTACCATGGATCGAGGGTGCTAATGAGGAACAGGGTTTCATCTGGTATTTGGTCTTCTGCAGGCGAGGTTGAGGAAGACGATGGCAAAGAGCAAATTAACTCAGCGAACACAAGGGATTTCTTAGACTTGGCAGTGGTAAATTCCAAGTCAAACTCTTGGAGGATAACAATCCATTTTGAGTATTTGCCCCCCAGTAACTGGCGTGACAATATATACGTCATGGGGTTGCAGTCAGAAATGACAGTAGTAGTACGCAAAAGAATATAATGACGGAAACGTTGTACAGCACAAACTGCGGCTAGTGCCAACTTTTCGATATAAGCATATCGAGTTTCCGTATCTAAAAGGTTGCGGCTGAGATAGTAAATAACATGTTCAGTGTTATCATCATCAGTTTGGACAAGAACCATGCCGATAGTGGTATCGGCGGCAGCTAGATACAAGGTGTAGTCGCGATAATAATCCGGAGGACGAAGCAATGGAGCAGAAACAAGTAAACTCTTGAGACGTTCAAAAGATTCCTGAGCTGTGGCATCCCAATGGAAAGGGATATCATGCTTCAGTAATCGCGTAAAACCTTTAGCTACTTCGGCATAGTTGGGAACAAAACGGCGTAAAAAATTGGCTTTCCCCTGCAAACTTTGTAACTGATGCAAAGAATTTGGGGGAGGGAGATTGACGATAGCTTCGACTTTAAGGGGATCCAAACGGATGCCTTCTTTGGAAACGATAAAACCGAGAAGTCTACCAGATTCAACGCAGAAGACACATTTGTGGGGATTTAGCCGGATGCGGTAGTATCGACAGCGAAGAAAGATTTCGCGAAGGTGTGTAGGGTGGTCTTCACGTTTAGCTGAATGAGCAGGAAGATCATCCAGATAAGGTTGCACAATATGCCGAATGTCATGAAATGCATAAGACATTGCGCACTGGAAGGTAGCACCGGCATTTTTAAGACCGAAAGGGAGCTTCTTATAGGCAAAAGTCCCCCATGGGCAAATAAAGGCCGTTTTGTGTTGATCAACAGGAGCAGTATTGATCTGGTTATAACCGGAGAAACCGTCCATAAAAGAATACATTTCACTTCCGGCACACTCGTCAATGATCTGATCAATGAATGGTGTGGGAAAATTATCTTTAGGACAGGCTTTGTTTATATCACGGTAATCAACACAAACCCGAATTGTACCTTGTTTTTTAGTTACAGGGACAATGTTAGAGACCCAATTTGTAAGAGGAATAGGGTAAATAAAACCGGCGTTAAGAAGCTTTTCTACTTCGGCCTTAATCGCCGCAGCCTTCCTAGGATGTACAGGGTGTAGACGTTGACGAACAGGCTTAGCATCTGGGTACGTGATTATTTCATGCATCACTATGCTAGAATCAATGCCAGGCATTTCTTCATAGGACCATGCGAAAACATCACGAAATTCGCGAAAGAGTTCGGAAGAAAGTTGAATCTCCTCTGGAGTACAAGTGACTCCGATATGAATATGCTCGACTATCCTGGGTTTAACTGAGATGTCGAGGGGTTGGGTTCGTGTAATGTTTGCCATATTTCCTTCAGAAAAAACCTGATCAATTTGAATAGGCATTTGAAGGATTTGTGATGGTAGACAAGGAGCAAACCGTTCGAGGCATGTCAGGAAATGCTGCGAGGCAGGGAGAAATGAGGAACGATGGTGAGAACTATACCAGGGAGGTTCCTCTAGAGACATAGTCTCAATAATAGCTTCGTCGGAGAGGAATATTTCCCCTAGAGAATCCAAAGAAGCCTTATCTAGAAGTCCTAAGGATGGAGTAAGCGTAGAGGAGGGAGCCGAGGCAGCAATGATTTCAGCATAATTAAACTTGGCGGGACTCAATGGCATCTGGTCGCCCCAGGAATCTACTTGGTCTGTAGGGGGTATGAGCCACGGATCAGAGCCAGTAGCGATCATATTGACAGAGGCGACTTTTATAGGAGGGAGTGGAAAAACACCCATAAGATCAGGATCTTTGAAAAGTCCAGCTCCCAGAGTCTTAGGTAATTTGGAAGTATGGTCCACGAACGGGATGGTGCCTTCGGAAGAAGAAGCAAAAAAGGAGAGCTGGTCAACGGTAACGATCTTCCCTTGATGAGGAAAACGGATGATTCGGAAGAAAGATGAAGCAACAGCTTGCATTGCGTATATCCAGCTACGTCCGAGAAGGAGGTTGTAGGTTAGAGTAGCATCAACGACTTCAACTTCCATCTCGACCGTCTTCCCTTCCAAAGAGATTGGTAAACATTGGAGTATACCGTAAGGACGGGACGCTCTTCCATCAAAAGCTTCCAAGGTGGTGGGAGATTGGCTCAACGTCGGAGATCCAATCGCTTTCCAACAGGCAACGGACATGATGCAAGTTGAGGCACCTTCATCAATAACTGTACGATGAATCGTCTTGGAATCAATAATTACCTGTATGAGGAAGGCGATTTGGGGAGGTAGTCTTAGAGTGTGGCGTTCTAAGTCAAAGGTTATTAAATCCGAATCGGCCGGGTCTATGCCCCCAATGGCAGATAGCATGGACTTCCTCTGCGAAGGGCAACTCTGGAGAACCTCTAAAGCGGACATAGCCGACGGAGTCTGTGCTAAGTCCTCAACGATGTTGTAGTGCTGTGCAGCACGAGCATTCGGATTATACGAGGATTTCCGGAGTACTCCTTTTGGAGGGGGTCGAAGAGGCGTTTCAGTGGTAGGTCTCTCAATGTGGAGCGGACCTGAACTGAACGGGGGAGCACTTGGGAGAACCTCAGGCTCCTTCCCGGCAGATGACGAATAATCCTTCGTTCGAGTACTGATATTAATGGGTATTGTACCAGCCATAAACACTTGAGAACCAAAGGAAGAGGGAGGCTGAGTAGGGTCAGCCACCATTTGAGTTTTTTGAGTGTGTTGGGTGGGAAAGGGCTCCTTGAGCACTGCAGGAGTCCCAGAGGTGCCTTTTAATAAACGACTAACTTCGGACCGCCTCGGGCAATCCTGGGTAAAGTGATTTTCATCGCAAATAAGACAAGGATATTTGGGTTTGCGTTTAGCACCGTCCTCAGGTTGAGGTTTTGGGGTTTCCTGCTTAGGTTGCTCCGTCTTATTTTTCGCTTTCCCTCTTTTCTTCTCTTTCGAAGCCTTGCTTGCCGTATTAGATTGGACAGCATTAACCTCAGAAGTAATATTCGAACCTGGCGATGCCTGGGAAGGTTGTCCATTCGAAGCAGATGTTTTTTGCTTCGCAGGGTTCGTCGAACTTTTCTTTGAGGATGAATTAACCGAACCAATGATACCGTCAACAGTGGGTGTTGGCGGGGCTTTAGATGGTCCTTGTCTTGGGACATCAGGCAGATAATCATATAATGTACCTGACTGGGAATAAACCAAGTCAAGGTACTGAGCCCGAGCAATAGCTTGCTCTTCGGTGACACACGCCCCCATGGTGATATCCCGAGCTATCGGAGGCACGAATGAAGTCGTAAACCAATCGGTAAGAAGCTGGTCGGGAATCCAAAATTTGATCATACGTCTACGCCGTCTCCATTCATGGATATGATCAGAGATATGCGTAGCCGTCGTTTGTCTTAAGGAAGTGAGGAGGTGAGTACCCGTTTCGTATCGAACGGGTAACTGGAAGTGAGTGAGAAATGCCATAGCCAAGGAATTGAAATCTTGAAAAGACCCGCGATGAAGTTCGATATACCACTTAGCGGCAGAGCCAGTGAGAGTCCTTTGAAAAAGGCGAAGCCGAATTGAATCGTCAAGCCATGAATTAGATGAACACCACAAATGATAGGTCATAACATGGGCTTGCGGGTCTTCATTGGCTTTACCATCGAATTTTGGACAGTCACCAGGTATTTTAGTTGGAACTGGAGGCCAATAAGGATTATGAAGAATAGGATCATTGGTTAATTTGGATGCATCTGGTAATTCCAAAGTCGCTAAGAATGGTAATTGAGGATTGAAAGGCATCTGGGGCTGTTGGTAGGGTGAAGCACCAGGATTCCAGCCAGGTGGTGGTTGCCCCCATAGAGTTTGTCCGGAAGGATTTACCCCTATAGTGGATTGACCATAAGGATTTGTATAGTGCCCCCCAGCATAAGGATTACGAAATGATGCTGCAGGTGTGCCGTATTGCTGTTGATAAGGTTGCGAGGGATTTGCTTGCGGTTGCTGGTAGTTCTGGTACGGGGCAAACGGAAATTGCCCTTGAGGTTGTTGGTAGCCATACAGTGGTGGGGCTCCGAATTGAGTTGAATGACCAGGCTGGGTTGGATAAAAAGTTTGTGATTGAGACCCGGCCTGCATTTGAAGACCAGATGGGTATTGGGGTCCCATTTGGGGCCACGGACCGGATTGAGCAGCGCCAATAGACTGTCCTATAGGGTGGGCTATCTGGCCAGAAGGAAAACCTTGTTGATGGTGAGGTTGGCCGATCTGTCCAGAAGGTTGTACCTGCTGATACTGAGGTTGGCCTACCTGCTGGAACTGTTGTTGCGCAGTTGAAGGTTGTCCTAGCAGACTAGATGGTTGAGGAGGCTGGGCAGTTGGTTGGCCCAACTGTGTTTGAGGCTGACCAATCTGCCCAGAGGGTTGTGAATACTGGACAGTAGGTTGACCGGGTGGTTGAGTACCTTGTCCAGACATTGGACTATACTGGACATTGGATTGGTTCGGGTTAACAGTTTGTTGACCACTTTGTCCAGCGGGATAGCCTTGCTGGATACCAGGTTGGACTTGTTGAAAAGACGACTGACCTGAGCTACCAGAAGGTTGCATATAAGAAGAGGAAAAAGGAGCAGCAGTAACGAAAGGGTTTCCATAAACGGATTGCCCTAGTTGGTCTTGAGGGGGTTGTATTGGAGATTGCGCGGATAAAACTTGACCACCATGGAAAGAGGTGGAGGTCCAATCAATTGACAATGGGACCGATACCTCAACAACCGGTTGAGATGACAAATATGGATCATATGGCTCCTGCATTGGGACATTTGTCATGGGGTCAAAAACTCCAAACAAAGAGGCTGAGGGACGACTATAAATAGAAGTCAAGGGGGCTGCACATACCGTTGGAGCGGTTGTGACGGAGGTAACAGATAGACTGCGACTTGGTGGAGTAAAAGGCTCCATAGTAGGAAAAGTGTGTGATGACCAAATGGGACCTGTGAACGGAGTTCCAGAAGGCGTAGCATCTCTCAAAGCTTTATAGCCCAGTGGTAAATTTGTAGTAGTAGGCGTACTACTAACATGTATAGGGTCCGTTGAGGTGGGAATGTCACCGCTCGTTGCAACGGACTCATCGGTCGTTGTAGGAGACAAATCATCCATGTCGGATGAAACTGGTGGGACTGACCCACGAGGAGAAGGATGGTCCCAAAAAGGGATACCGCCCTCAAAAGGTTCCCACGTAGGGTTCCAATGAAACTGGTAAGTCTCGTCACCCGGGGCACGAGAACTAAGTGGTTGTATACTTAAAACCACAGGAAGACTCACCACCGGTGTTTCGGTAGAAGACGAAACTGATAATTCTGCCAGGATGAAACTTGAGAAGTTTATCGAGATAACTCCTACTTCGGACTGACACAAATGAAAGCTAATTGGGTAGATGTTATCGTGGCCAATAATTTTTAAGACACTGAACTTAACCTTTTCATTTTTTAAGAGTCGAGAAAAGGGTAAAAGATGACTCTAGTCTCCTTCGAATATTTAATGAGCACGAAGTGACAAGACGCTCACAGGCACCTTTTCGTTTAGGGAGTCCGAAAAGGATCAAAAGTGACTGCTCTGGAATTCTAGGTAGAGGGTGTGCCAAACTTTTCGCAAAACCACAGAATACTTTTTAGGGTACGGGTGGTCGATCTTCATGAATGCTGTGTTCACTGCATTGCGAATCGTAGGGCGGCTGACACGGCTTCCTATGGATAAAGGCTTTATTCCTATAGGGGTCTCCCAATATATACTCGACGGTACGTGGGAGCACAGTCCGTATTGGCACCTATCGTTTCACCGTGGAGGAATCACCCAACCACTCGACGATAAACTACCAGGTTTAAAGACGCCGGAACACGTCTCTAAGCTAGACCTCTAGAGTGTTTGCGTTATGTTCCAATGCGTTGTTATGTTCATTGAGTTCATTTTAGAGTTTATCTTTGATTATGTTTCAGTTTTTTGGTCCTACCGTATGTGATATCTCCAAAACTTCTTACATGCAAACTATATGCCAAAATTAAATCATTTGATTCAATGAATTCTATCTACAGGAAGGTTGAGATCTTTTTCACAAACGAAATGATCACTTCAACAAAGATCCTGATGCAACTAATAACAAGAAACGAAATTTTGTCTTTTTCTTTTTAATAGCAACAAATAACAATAAATGCTAACTACTATGATGCAAGAGATTTTTTTCTTTCCTTTAAGATGGCATGATGCATGTAAACAAATTCTAAGAGATATGCACAATCCAAGTTCAGTCAATGAAATAGAACCAATCCTAAAACACAAAATGAACCATGCAAGCAAGGAAAAACACAAAGACTAGTGAAATCCAAAGAAGCTAGAAGTGAAGTATTCAGAGTATAGAAGATCAAGCTTTAACAAATCACTGAATAAGTGCAGAACACAATCAACAAGCTGACTGGATAATCAAGAGACCGAAACTTCCCACAGAAGGCTAGACATGCAAAGTCACTGGAAATAAGCACACAGCTGAGGGATACAGGCTAAGACCAGTCAAGCAGAGGTTCAACACAGTTCCAGAGGCTGAAAGAGATATATAAAGAGACTGAATGAGCTTTCCACCCACACACAGGCAAAATTTACAGAGCTGGTGCGACTGTCAGCCTGCAACTTGCGCTACCACAGAATTGGCGCGAGTTGCTTTTGAGCAACGTGCGCCAACTGGCGCGACTGTCAGAGAAATAACTGCGCCAATTAAGCTTGCCAACTAAAAGGATAAAAGATACGACCTCAGGTCGGGTTGACAGTGCTCAGATGGGTCAAACAGTAAAGAATCAACTCAAAACTGACTCAGGAAGCTCATGCACTCAAGCAAGCAGAAGAAAATTAACATGCAAGATAGAAATCAAAGAGTTACTCCCCAACGGAGTCGCCAATTTGTTGGTAAGGTAAATCCCCTCTGCAGACAGAGGCGATCCCACTAGCCTATCACAGAACTAGCCACAAACAAACCACGCTGCTACGCAAGTTCCTAGTTATGCATCAAAGGTGAATCAAGAAGACTAACCTGGAGTCCAACGCTATGATTGAAGCAGAGTTGATATCCTCGCTCCCTTGCTCCAACAGATCATAAACGAACACCTGCACATGCAAAGGAAGAGACAGATACCAACATAGAAACTACCGAGGCACAAATATATTTCAGTCAGAAAGGAAATAAATCAACATATCACCATGACAGATAATGAGATTGGAACTATAATAGCAGTCGCTCATCAATTAATAAACAGGAAAAGTTACAACCATTGTTCTGACGTCGACCCTTCTCCTGGCTGGGCGAATAACTATATGTGTCTTGACATGCATCTCCTCTCCGGCAGCATAACCTCTCTAGCACTCACTAGCATTCCTCCAAGAACTTAACATCTAACACTCCATGACCAATAATCATCACTACTATAACTCAATCACCAAATCACTAGCATAACACTAACACCAACACTCTAGCTTGTCCAATGCATAATGACAAGCTTATATAGATGGAGAAGGGAGGAGGATGCAATGAACCGGGACACCTTTCACGGATTTAGCAAAAGCCATAAAGATGGATAAAGCTCGACAAAAGACTGATTTTTTATCCTCAGAAAAGCTCCATGTAATGAAGGAAACAACAGTCGGACGTGCATTAAGGCAAAAAGCATGACTAAATTTGGTTGGCGCGACTGTTGCTCTAAGACAGAGCGCCAATGGTCGCGCCCCCTTTTGAGGATCTCCATCATTGGCGCGGGTAGAATACTGTGGACTTGCGCCAATGGAAAAATAGCACTTTTTAGGGATGATCTGCAGAAGGTGTCTTTAGGGAACATGGAGTACATACTCAGGGGAACATAATGCAAGTGTTTTTAGCCTTTGTCACTTCTTATAACTCCCGGGATGTGTCCTCCAAGGTACGACAAGAGGAGTAACAGGGATGGTGACAAATTACTGTGTAACACCTGGTGATATCTTGACTTCAAATCGATCTTGCTGAAATATTTTTCCCCCTTCAGTTGGTCCAAGAGGTCATCAATCCATCGGATTGGGTACCTATTATGGACAGTGATATTGTTCAGTGCCTGATAGTCAATACAGAGTCTCCAAGTCCCATCCTTCTTCTGTACCAACACGATCGGGCTCCCACAGGGCGATGAACTTGGACAGATGTGACCTTTCTGTAGCAGCTCCTCAATCTTCTTCTTGATTTCACCATTCTCCAGAATGGAGCACTGATAAATTGGTCCATTGGGCAGTGATGCACCTAGGGTCAGATCGATGGAGTGCTTGACCTAACAGTGCAAAGGAACCCCTACGGGGGAGGTGAAGATGTCCTTGTACTCCTCCATGACCTTGTCCACCTGTAGTTGTCATGCGGAGGGGCCCTTTCTGGAGGTCGTGGTCACCATCTTCTTATTTCCTTGAGGGCGTATCATCAGGAAAACAAATTTCCCGGTTTAGGAAACGAGCTTACTACATTATTTTGCAGTAATCAAAGAGATGGCGGTAGGTGGTGCTACCTCCAATATCCTGTACAACTTATTTCCAAAAGTAACAATAACAACATGGGGCTTTGATTCATACATAGCATGTCGCTTCCATAAGTATGGTTGTCCTAATAATACATCACAAACTTCAAGGGGAGCAATGTCACACAATACCTCATCCATGAAGGGCTTGATGTTGTATGGAAGGCGACACTGTTGGCTCACGCGAAGATCCCGCCCTTGGTGAAGCCACCTAATGGTGTACGGTTGTGGATGTGTTGTGGTCGGTAAGCCCAGCCGCTTCATGAACTCTACTGAAATGAGGTTCTTTTGGCTCCCATTGTCAACAATGAACTATAGCGAGGAGCCCTTTACCCACATCTAGGAGTGGAAGAGACGCTCTTCCTCCTCTGGATCTTCAGGTTCCTCCTTCTGGATCTTCATGGTGGCAACGGTGGCGTTGGGCTCCACATCAATAATCTGCTTCCCTTTGTCATTCCCCTTGTCGGGTTCTAACTCAGAGTCAGAACATGCATCTAATTCTAACACCTTTAGCTTAACCACTAGTGATTGTTTGGCTTGACACTCACTTGTGTTGTGAGTGGAGCTCTTATGGAACTCACACCACTTTCCTGTGTCCTTTTTTGGCTTCACGATGTTATTATTTTCTTGCAGCTTTGGTGGGTTATCTTGGGCCGCCCTACCTCGGCTTTGTCCTTTGTTCTGCAATTTGGGGGCACCTTTCCCTTGCTTTGGATTCGCAGATCCAAAGTCTCGATTGTTTTGTTTAAACTTTTGCTCGACCTTGATGGCATATCAGTATGTCGTGCCAAGCGAGGGGATGTTCAGGAATTCTATTTCTTCCTGGAAGTACTTGTGTATGCAGCCATGGTATTTGAGTACCAAATGATACTCTGAATCATTGATACCCAACTTTGTGTGAAGGGTATGGAAAATATTGGTAAACTCTAGCACGTCTTGTTCCCTTCCCTGCCGCAGTGTGGTCCACTTTATGTATTGATCCTCATAGCTTCCGATAGGGTAGTACTGCTCCTTGATGGAATCCTAGAATGAATCCCAAGTTGGTGCGGCTGAAAATAGTGAGCCTGTACTTTCATCCTTCTGCTCGCAATAGGTTTCCCACCAGTCCTTAATGTGGGGAGCTACTTTGAGAAGAGCGAAAATAATCTTTTCTTGACTGGAAAAATCATGAACAAAAAAATAACCCTCTAGCATGTTTAACCATTTATCGATGGCATCTCCATCTATCTGACCCTAGAATATGGGGATTTCAAAATTCACTTGTACCTTAAATGGTGTGGCGTTTCTAGAGTAGCTGTTTGAAGCTGATGTGTCTCCCCTGGGTAGTCGCTGAAGGATCTGGGCAAAGTTGTCCATCATCACATTCCTTTGTCGCTCAAGGGCTTCTTCGAGCAATATTTTGATAGGATCTCCTACCCCCTCGTCTTTCTTTTCATCCACCATGGGAGGCCATCAAGATTTGTGAGGCTGGTCTTGCAAAGGTTCGACCAGTTCAAGCCCTAACTCCTTATATCGTGACCTCGTTGGGGACATGCAAAGAAAAACAGAGAAAAAGCAGACTGCTTTGATACCACTAATCCAGATTTAAACAGGAACGCAACAAATTATAGAGATAACCATAAACACAGAGATGAAGTGGAAATAATACTTCATTTCATTAATGTAAAATACTGAAATATGCTTACAAACAGCAATGGAAATAAACCAGCTAGGGCGATGGTAGCTTATCTCTGAGAAGAGATGTGGTGGCTACATGCCTCTGAACTGTGTTACAATGAGGCTCAAAGGCCTATTTATTGTTGAGAAATAATGGAAAACCCTACACATCCAAAAAACTAACCCTAGAAGATGAAACACCAAATTGTGGGCCCCATTTGGGTAAATTGGTACATCAACTTCCCGGGGTCATAACTTTGGCATATGACCTCTGTTTGATGTGCACAGTATCTCGCTAGAAATATCTATCTGAGAACTACCACTTTAGTAAGAGAAACATCGGTCCATGGACCCATGTTGCTCCCAGTTTTCCCAAAAAGACGTCATTTAGGGCCTCAAAGTGGCTCTGGAAGTTCAGGACCCAAAAAACTACTAAAAATAGTAAATTGTGCTATAATTAAGGAAACTAAAACGCTGAAAGAAACAATGGTGGGGGTCCAAGTGGACTTGGCAGGTGGCCACCAATATCCAAATGGATCATTGCAGGCCCTCCTAGTTGTGAGTCACTCGAGTTGCATGGACAAACTGTAGAAGTAGGAAGACTTAGACTTTTAGTAATTTATAGAAAAGGCTAATACTAATTTCTTATAGAATAAGTCATTTTTGTTTGCATAGTAAAATATCACCCCTAGAGACTAATTTTTATATTATTTGTCTATATTTGTTATTGAAATAGTTATTTTCTGTTGTAGTGAATGAGGATCTTGTATCCATGAGTAGATTTGGTAGAAAGTGTTGGGCATGGCCCAACTTGGTCCAAGTTTTGGGTAAAAGACCCCGCAAAAGGAGTGAACCGCACGGATTTGGCAAAGATATATTCATTTTGTGGACTTTTAGGGATTTTGGGATGGAATAAATCCCTTATTTTGTAATGAGTATCAGGTAATAATCCTTGTTTTATGGATCCATGGTATGTGAATCATGGTTTTTATATAGATGAAATGTATAAAATGATACGTAATACCTTAGCGAAAGGAAATAATGAAGCAAGTAATGAAATATCATTGAGGCTTTGTATTTCGCATCTGTAGTATGTAGTTTTGGATAAGGCTCCACAAATGAATGCACATATACCTTGAAGAGTCTGTAACTATGTGCACAGACAACCTGAAGCTGAGTGTGCAAGTCAGATAAGTGAATGTAATTGAAGATCTGTTTAATAAAGAAGAAATTTCGGTGAAGTACTGTATCTCTGTATATGTTAATTGTCTATTGTTATGTATGCGATTATGTATGATTTTTACTGAATTTTGTGAAGACCTGTAAGATATAATGTTATGTGTTAGAGTTTATGTGTTTTTGTAAACTAATCATTTGCGCGAAGTTATTATGCATGTGAAGTTATAATATTGATATACAGTAGAAGTAAATACATGGTGCCACTTCACGAATATCCATTCGGTTGCAGAAACTTGGTTTTGCAACCTCCCTTAACTGCTTCGGGTGAGACTGTGACCTGCTTGCATGTCACTGTTGAAAGGGATAATAGTTGAGGTTTTTTTTGGTGTGCACCACACTTTCAACCTGGTTCAAGCCCCCTTAAACAAATAAATGGTTCCATTATTGGGAATGGGATCTTCTTAAAGGGATATGATTTTGCGTCCATCAAAGAAAGAACTCCAGGAGTTGGTCGAATAGAAATAAAGAGAATTTGCAAAAAAAGAGAACATGATCTCGTGTTTATCTACTAACTCTTGGTTGCAGAGATATATATTTGAAGATAAATACGATATCTTCTTTGGTTCGTTCCACATTGAATTGCTTGAGTGGATACCTAAGTTAGCTAAACATAAGAATTGTTTCAAAGGCAACGAACCTAAGAAGTGGAACCCTGATTTTCTACACTGGCTCAAGAGAATTGATAACAATATCTCAAGGGTTGTTGATTTTTGGATCGATAGCATTTTAGGAGGATTTGTAACCGAGTTCGTGATCAATCAAATCATGTCCTACAGCAATGCTGAATGAAGATTATTCAAAGGACCATGAGTTAATTTTTAAAATTCTCTGAAGATTAGGATTAAAATGTTATTGTGTGAAAAAGGGATTATGCAGATGCAATCATATTAATGTTTGGGAAAAAAAGAAATAACCAGAACTAGGATCTATGCGAAGTGTAAAATGATATAGAATATATTTAAAGAATTTTATTGAGGCTAATTATAGACCTTTGTTGGGGTCTGAGAACAAAGAAGAAAGAAGTAACACTACAACTCCATGATATTATCCCACCCATCTTGAAGGTGCGTTGAGGTTATGGGATAGAAAGAATCAGGGTGTTTTTGAGATTCCCCATCCATCCATCCCCCTCACACCCCATCCCCCTCCCCATACTTCCCCCACACCTCCACCTCCACCTCCATCTCCACCTAGCCCGCTGAAAGCTACCTATATTATAGGACTAGGAATAGAGGACTGTGACCAGTTTTGGTTCGTAGCTGATGCAATATGGAAGGAAAGATAGATTAATGATAATGTAAAGAAGGCACAACTCATCAAGTCACCAAGGGAGAAGGCACTAACATGGTATATGAAATACTCCACGAGTAAGCTGAATTCTACATTTGATGAAATTAAGAAGGCCTTAGTAGCAGAGTTCAAGAAGCCAAAATCAGAATCGTAGTGTATCACAGAGTTGAAAGAGATCAAAAAAGCACCGACTAAATCTGTGTGGGAATTGGATCAGCAATTCAAGGTTTTGATGGGTCAAGTGAGCTTTGAGATACCCCAAATCAACATAAGTAATAGCTCATATCCATTTTATTGCCACGTATTAGGTTACCATTAACACAACAGAAGATCGAGACAGAAACTGAAGCATTGGAGATTGTGATGAAGTTGGAAGCCTCATCAATTGGATATACTCACGCAGGAGTACATCAGATACAGAATCAACTAGCTACATTGACTTTGGAATTACAAGATCCGAAGAAAGGTAAATAAGTTAGACTAGAAAGATTAGAAGTTTGGTGTACGAAGTGTAAAGTGGAAGGTCATTATAAAGATCAATGCCCAGTATTCAGAGATTATATTGCAAGTGGAGTGCCTAATCTAGTAAATGTAGGTCTATGGTGTGAAATTTGTAGGACGTGAGGTGAACATCACTCTGAGGACTATTATCTACTACATAAATATATACAAACCCCAAAACAATTGTTTTGTAACTTCTGTAGATCAGTATGCCATGATGAGAAAAATTTCAGAAGTTATGACCTAATGATGGAGCACACTGCTGATAGTTATAGACTACAAGCTGAAGGAAATCCACATGAAGAGAAAGGCCAGCACGATGAACGAGGAGGAGGATATTGTCGAGGATGAGGACATATTATCTACTATAGTTGTGGATAGGTAGGACACTTTGTGAGAGACTGTCAGCACCTGACGACAACCAGCAATTACTATAAGGATTTTGATCATGTCATAGAAGAATGTCTCGTACTCATCACACAGTTGTAGGATAAAAGAAACCAAAAGCTTGCAGGAAATGTACAAATCATGATCGTTGAGCCAAGAGAAGATAAACCACAAATCGAAATTGTAACAAGAAGCGGAACCGCGACTAGGAATGATAGGGCCCATGGAGAAAAGGAAGTTGAAGCCACATGGATAAGGAAAACCGTTGAAAAGGCTCCTATACTTGATATCTTGAAGGATAAGAAAACATTCATGGAGTGTTATAGCGCCATTTACCACCCTTGGTAGATTTTATGCTCTATGATATGGCCTAGGGAAACCCTTCCCTACCAGACTTGGTCTATTTTCTAAAAAAACAATGTCTTAAATCCCATACGCGATTATGCCCTATCGAAAGCGCGTGTACACGTGGGTCAGTATATACCCAACCTATTATATATTTTAAAACATTAAAAAATATATAATCTCCCTTAATTCAAGTGGGGTTTATGGGTTTGACTAGATACCCACCTACTATAGTCCATGGCTCAACTGTTTCCCAACTAAAAAAACTAATTTGGAGAAGTATAAATACATCTCCATGGGAAGGCCTAATGGAGGAAAAAGGATTAGATATTGATATTATAGTTGATTACATCCCTAATTAAGTCTGAATATATCCCTATGCCTTCTTCACTCCCCATCATAGGAAACTCCTGTTTCCTTCTTAAGATGTTCATCATCCCTTCGTGACATCCTTGTGTATACTTATGGAGGAGGATTGTTGAGGCCTGGGTAGGACAGATCTGGAGGACGGTTTCGCTTGGACCCGGTGGATGACTCAAGATGTAGTTCTTCTGTATTTTATTTAGATTATATTAATAAAGAGGCATTGTCTCGTTCCTGATTATTATGGTCTTTATGCATTAATTTATGTCATGAATTTCTTATAAAATCTCATGTTAATGCTTATTTTATTACATGCTTATATGATCTAACCTTGATATCATGAACATGCTTTCAGTTATTTTTGGTGTATATTATTTTCCTTGAATGAATTGTAGGTCTTAAAGCTTAAGGAAGAAGAAGAGGGTTTGAACCCTACGAGAATAACCTCAAACATAGGACCTATGGGTAAGACCTTATGTACCAAGTTTCATTGTTTAAGTATTAGGACTGCTTGTTTGTGTGTCTCTTTATTTTGTATGCCCTCCACTCTATTGGGGTTTCCAACCCAAGACTCTAGGGTGATTCTACCCAAAACATGGAGGTGAGGCGAAGATTTATGGATGATGGGGCCTTGACCTCTACGGCGCAGCCGACTCAGAAGGATAACCGTGAAATAGTACCAGTTGTGACACAAGAGGTGGATCCAAATGTTTTGAACTCTTTTCTACAACCCTGCATGAAGTTGTTGAGGAATCAGAAGGTTGTGGAGGGATTACAGGAATTGATAGACTCCTGTACTTATAGGGAGATACCTCAGAGAAAAATGCGCACAGTAAATAATCTGCATAGACACAAGAAGAGAACAGGGAAAGAAATGATGCTTACAACATAGATTGGAGAGTATGACATGGACCAGGTTATCTTAGATTTTGGATTTGATGCTAATGTCTTGCCAAGGTATACTTGCGAATCGATGGGCAAGTCGAAGCTGCAATGGCCTACTATTCAGTTGAAGATGGCAAATCAACAGAAAATATTACCCTCAGGAAGGTTGTCTAATGTCACAATGGACATCGATGGAGTGTGCATTACCACTGACTTCGAAGTGATTGAGATAGTAGATGATAGTAGTCATTTCCCTGCATTTCTTGGATTGGATTGGGCATTTGACAAAATGGCTATAATTAATCTGAAGAAAAGGCAAATGATATTCAAAAGCAATAATATGAGGGTTATTGTTCCATTAGATCCATAAGAAGGGGCGAGGTATACAAAGCCTGTCAGAGAGGAATATAGCATGGATGATGTTGATAATATCTATCATATCACAGCGAAGGAAGAAGAATGGATCAATTGCACTGCATATGGAAAGTTGACTTGGAAGCAAGATAGTTCCTATACCTCGAATTCAGAAAAATAATTGGAGAATTGGAAGAACAGATTGCATGAAGTATCTACAAGGAAATGTGCAAGGATCACAAAAGTAGTGCATTGCATGACAACTGAGGTACATGATTTACCTTTATATGATGGTTTGCATGGTGACATGATTTACCAGAATGTCAGAGATTGTTAGCATTGGATCAAGCATTGAGGGCTATGCCTGCTAGATGGTGGGGTACACAAAAGAAGAATATAGGAGATTGGAAAAAATGTAGAAGGTTAATGTGGGTAAGATTTGGACAAGTAGAAACAAAGCTCACAGACAAGTCTGATAGACATAATGATCCTCATAGCTCTGTATGGAAGCTTGGAGAGAAATTCTACAAGAAGAATGGGTGCATGGTTTCATCCATACCCTGGAAACAATCCTTCAGAACTAGTATTTGGAAACTAAACTTCAACATGGCACTGCTAGCTGGGTGGAAATGGTGGATGGATTTTTGATGACACTCAAATTTGAAGATGAATATCCACATATAGATGCAGTGTTGAATATAGTTAAGAAGAAGATTTTTGAAAACGAAGTTCCAATTATTTGACAACCTCATTGGGATGCGCAGATCTGAAATCTTACAGAATGCTATAACCTTACTGCAGAAGAGGACGAATATCATTGCAACATTGATATCAAAGAGACACAAGGACATCGTGAAGTGAATGGAACTAAGATAAAGATGCTAGATATAATGCAACCATTGAAAACAAATAAAGTAAATATAGGGATAGAAGTTGAATCGAAGTATGCGACCATAGCATATTACTGGGACTTGAGGATTCCAATGGTGTTGTGGGCATACAGAATGACACGTAATAAATTGACTGGGTAGAAACCTTTTAGGCTAATATATGGACAAGAAGTAGTTATTCCAACGGAATACATTGTGCCAAGTCTGAGAATTGCAATTGTTACAGATATGGCAGACCCCGACATGATGAATGAGAGAATGTCACAGATACTACTTTTAGAAAAAGATAGATTCATAGCAAGATTCCATCAGTAGGTACAAAAAGAAATGGAGAAATCATAGCATGACAGGCACATCAAGAAGAAGATATTTCACGAAGGGGGTCTTGTATTATTATATGAAAGTAAGTTCACGAAGTTCTCAGGAAAATTTAAAACACACTGATTGGTGCCATATATCATCAAGAACATTATAGATGGTAGTGTTGTTCAACTCATGAAGTTAAATGGTCAGATGATTCCATGATGAGTGAATGGTAGTAGACTGAAAATATACAGGGATGATTATGTCCCTGGATCATCACACTGAGGAATGAAGGGAAGGAAGTCTTAGTTCCACCTGCAGTTGAAAGTGGATGCAAGACTATTAAATACTTTGCGGGAAGGGATTTTGCCAAAGGAAAATTTATGTGCGATACTCATGAGTATGACAAAGTCCGTAGGATATGAAACGAAGAAGAGGTGATTGCACCAAAAGATAATTTAGACAAGGTTAGACGGAAATATAATAGTTAGAAGGAAAAAGGGCACCGTTAAAAATAAATTATTGTTGAACGGTGAAGGAGAAAATCATTTATGAAGCATACCTGGATGCATCTATCCCATACCTGCATTAATGAACAAAATATAGAGCCAATCATGAGTCTAGGAATTCAAAATTGTTATGAAAACTGCATCCCACACCACATTTGATACTTTATTGCCTAAGAGAGATCGAAAATTTCTCCTAAGTGAAGAAGAGCTATTGTATGTCTGAGAGGAGCTAGGAAGAGTTGGTCATAATATTCAAGAAGAAAGGGATATCTAGTATCATGGAGTGACGAGAAGGAAAAAATGCAGGAGAAAATGTACCTATGTCCCCAACGCGCTCAAGGTCACAAAGGAAGGTGACACAAGCACAACCATAGTTGTAGCCACATAAGAGATAGGAGAAGAAACCAATTGAGGTATTCGTAACATAATTGAGAATGTCACCACGGAATAAGATGTAGAAGGAAGTTTGGTCGAAGAATGCGGAGGACAAGGGAAAAATACCCATGCAAAACGAAAAGAGATCGATGCAATAGGAGGGACCTCAGCAATTCCACGATAGTGAGGAAGAAGATTAGTTTCAAAGGAAGGAGGCATAGGATCTAGAGACTCCTTTTGTGCTACTAGCGTACATGTCATTGAAAAAACTAGGTGCAAATCTGGTTAAGGAGCCAAAATAAGGGGAATTTTCTACTTATACATCGATGTTGCTAGAAGAGGTGCCTTTTGAAGGAGAGGTTTTGGGGAAGATTTCCCAACTCAAATCAGAAGACTGGGATTTCAATGAAAAAATCAAATTCTCATAATTTGAGCCTAGTAGCTACTTAACTACCTAGAGAGCGGAGTTACAAGATTGGAGCCGCAACAATGGGTTGTGGGAGTGTAGAGAGTAGGAATTTTGAACATGCTGAATGTGCCACACTTTGGTCGAAGCCCATGTTGAACCTTAGTATTACCTTCCACTTGACATTTGTTCTCACCTTTTTCTCTTGGTTTCTCACAGGACTACAGATCCAATCAATGATAAATGCTAGATTTTGTCTTAGGAAAGCATTAAAATGATCACCATATTATATTTTCGTGTTCTTGCTATTTTAATAGATTTTTGAAAATTAGCTACATAACAGAGCCTATTTTGCGGCTAATTGTGGGTTCCATAGCTACTCTCATGGTTTGGCATGTTACAGTTGTCAAATGAAGAACTGGGCCACATGGGTATCTCTAGAATCATCTCTACATGGTTTCTATCCTACTCACTCGGTCCAGATCGATAAAAAAGCATGCCTAAAGTCATGGTCAAAGATGGAGTCAAATACGTTATCTAGTAGCAGTAGGACTCTTGATATTTCATAGTTAATCAGGAGTCTAACAGTTCTATTGAAGAGTTAATGCAGATTAAGCCACTTGTAGCTTATCAGAAGTTGAGGAGTTAATGCAAATCAGGCCACCTGTAGCTATTCAAAAGTTTAATAGTTTCATTACAATTCGAATTAAGCCATTTGTAGCATGTATTTCTATAAACAACCAAGATAGATTCGGATCAAGCCACCTGTAACAAGATTTTCTCTTAGACAGTTGTGTTGCTTTTCTATAAATATCGATTAAATGAGACCGAGAAGTAGTTATAAGCTAGAAGGGATTACAGGATTTTTGTTAAAAAATTTGTTCAGAATTTGTTTTGTTAATAATACAAACTCTATTTTGTCAATGGCAGTTTAAAAGTGTATCTTTAATTAGCTGTCATCCAGCCACATCAGTTGCAGAGGCCCCCTGCACTGAAGGAGGTTTTTCACTTTTTGTTTTCATTTTAATTTCTACTACTCTGTTTTCTGCAAGTCCATTTTCTCTAGTTTTGTTTCATTTCAATTTGTAACCAATAGTGTAAGGATAAAAATCACAACTGTGCAAGTCTTATTCTTCTGAGATATTGTATGAGAAATGACTGAATGAAAAATGAAGAAATGAGAATACATAGTTTCTTAGCTTCTTACTATTTCGATTACTCATTTTCTTAGCATAGAACTGTCAATTATCTGTATTAATAGATGTTCTCAAAACCATTTCGAAATAATGACAATTCTAACTTAATTGGTTGAATATCTAATTCATGTAGTGATTGAGCTTACTCAGCATATTGTTAGTTTTACAATCTCTCATCTTTTCTTTTATGTTTTAAGGTCATTACTTAGTTGCATCACTTGACATTCCAAAAAATAATTCAAGGAGATTGATTCTATCATGTTCCAAAATTGAATGGTTGAATGGCTAAATGAATGCAATTATTTAATTACCTTCTACATCAGTATTACTTTTGGTTGTGAGAATTAGATCCATGGATTAGGACTAAATGGTAGATAAGATAGATACTCTGTTTCCCTTATTAGGTCTTAACTAGTTAAACATGATTCTTGGTCCATTTTTAGGAGATTAGACTAACTTAGGAACCTATCCTAAGTCCTTGCTTTAAAAACTCATTAGATCCATGTAAATCTCTCATAGATTGCATATTCTTAGACATCAAATAATATATACCCCCAAAACAAACATAAAAATGCAAAACAATGAAGTAAGAGAAAAGTTAACTAAGCACATATAGTGCATCACACTTCATCAATATACTAACATCGGTTGATAATTCATGCAAGATATTTAGGACACTAAATTGACTCAACATTTTGGTGTTGTTTCTGGGGAAGTGTTATTAGGTAACCTTGTCTCTTACACTCAAAAAAAAAAAGATACGCATAGAGAAATAGACTCTAGGGGTAGATTTATAGCTAGAGGCAAGAGTTCAATTCCTACAACACCACCTACTCCACCAAGACTAAGAAGAGATACACCTCCATCTCAAGCTCATATTCCTAGCCATAGACCTCCGAAATTTCTAAGGTTAGAAATTCAATCAAGAGGATCTCTTACTTCATGTACTGAGGCAGTCCTAGAGGAGGAAAATCTTGGATCTCGAGCATAAGGAGTAGCCTTTTTCACCTCCATAGGGGAACATATTTTAGTAGAAGAATTAAGAATACCTACTGGAGAAGAATAAGTAGAACTTCTCTTCCACATACCATTAATAGAGGAACCAAAGGAAGAGAAATTAACTTTGTAGGTTGAATCTTATGTTGACTTTGAAGAAACTATAATGGCAGAAGAAGGAGAGATGGATAATTCTCATTTTTTGGAGGAGGAGGAGGTAGAGGAAATAATGGAGAAGGCAGAGGAAATAATGGAAGAGGTAGAGGAAATAGGGAAGTTAATAATTCTTTTGGATTCCCTATAGTTGATGAAGAAACAGATGCCACAATAAAAAATATCTCACCTTCTTTCCTCCCAATTTTTCATGGATTAAAAAGTGAAGACCCTGAAACCTTCTTATTTGAATTTGAAGTCTTGTGCAGAACTTATGATTATTTACAAGACTCTCAAAAACTCAAATTGCTCCCTTCAACATTGAAAGGAGCTTCTTTAAAATGGTTCACAAGGTTGGTCACTCAGTCCATTAGAACATGGAATGACATGAAGAAAGTGTTTTTGGATAAGTATTTGGATTATTGCATGCATATCAATCACAAGGATGAAGTGTTCAAAATGATGCAAAGAGAGCATGAAAATTTAGAGGATTTAATTGAGAGATTCAACTATAACTTAAAAAGAGAAAAAGTGGATAACTTAGATCAAGATACTTTAAAGGCTCTTTTATTAGAAGCCATCATAGATGAGTGGATAGATATCCTTAACATGATGGGGAAGGGAGATATCTCTCAACTCCCATTGAGTGACATAGGAGAATTATGTGTTCATATCTCAAGAGGAAAATCCAAAACTGGGAAAGGTCTAAGAGATCCTTCTCTTGTTAGGGTGAATAAATCTGCAACCGGATCAATGAGTAGGGCAGAAATTTGAAACATGCTTGACGAATTTAAAACAGATATTCTAGGGAGCCTTAGTGAACATATAAACACCATTAAGTTACAAAACAAGCAGAAAACCGAGACTGATGCTCTGGCTATTTTCTGTCCCAAATGCAGAAAGAAGCACACTTTAAGAGAATGCCCTTTAGATGCAAAAGTCACAGAGACTTGTGTGTTTTTTTTAGAAAACCATGAGACGAAAAGTTGTCCTTCAATCCCTGGTCTTAAGGTTGTTTTTCAAGAAGAAACAATTTCGAATCCAACAGAGTCTCTTTGCTTTGTCTCTAGAAGACCTTGGCAAGGGCAGCAAAATTAGGGTTTTAACAACCAAATGTATATGCAGCCCACTCCAAATTGGAATTCTTGGCAACAACCTTGGCCTCAATCTTAATCTCAAACTCAGCCTTGGGCTCAAGGAATGCAGAATCCTTATAGAAGATTCTCTCCATACTATCAATATCCTCCATCATATCCAAACTATCATCCCCAACAAATTCCTCAACAAAATCAACAACCCCAACTTCAAAACCAAAACCCTCAACTTTCATTGCCATTTCCACAAAGACCAAATCAGTTACCTGCCCAACCATTACCTAACCCTAACAATAAAAATCCTTAGAATACCTATATGGTGGAAGGACAACAATTTCCAACTTACATGATCACTCCATTAGATCTCAATGATTTCCAATTGAGATTTGATAGGATATTAGAAAATAAAAAACCTTCTGTGGTTATTCAAGAACAAGACAATTCTGAGGAAGACTCTCTACAACAAAATAAAAGTTTTGAAGGAACATCTCCTCAAAACCAGAACATTGAAAATGAAAAACATAAAGAACCAATAAACTCAACTCCTATCATAGAGCAACAACCAGTATCTACTTCTACACCTCCTTTTCCAGAAAGATTACAAGTTGATAGAGGGGTAGAAAAGCATATTACGTTGCCTAACTATGGTTTTCTTGTTGAAAATTGGCAACAAGAAATTGCTAAAAATTGAAGTTCTAAAAATAACACTGCTAAAAATAGCAATTTGGGCATCAATGCTAGATTGGTCAACAGGGAATGAAAAATGGAAGTGCTAAAATAGAAGTTCTATTTTTAGCAGTTCAAGTTGGATTCCTATTTTTAGACAACCCTGGCCTAAAATAGGAAGTAAAAATCGAATTTGGTCTTACTAGTAGTTTGAATATTAATTAATTAATTCTCCATGAGTTAATTAGTTAAGGAAAATCAAATTTGAAGTCTTTGTGAGAACATGCAATAATTTCTCCATTGATTGGGGAATGTGTCCTTGATTTGCTCCATTGACTGAGGAATTAAGGATGAGTTCTATATTGAGAGGATCAGGTGTCTTAGTTTAACTTAGTCAAGTTCAGTTAGATTAATTTAACAAGTTGTTAAATTAATGAGATATAGTTTGTTGATGCTTGCATGCATGTGACAACTATTATTTTAGATAATTGAGTATTCCCTCATGGATAACTGATGCATGTTAGTTCTGACAGAGACCCAGTTGAGATCAGAGAAGGGACAGTGTACTATCAGTTGTATGAATATTTTTCCTATAAAGGAATCTCATCCATGATGAGAATTTATCTCCTTCAAGTTTGTGTAGTTATTTCAGAGATCAGTGTTGTGTGTGAGGTGAGAATCACACACGTTGCAGTTGGAGGACCTAGGAAAATCTATGCACAGAAATAGGAGGCTTGGAGGGTAGTGGAGAAGGTTTGTGAAAAGCCTCTCACTGTCTATGAGCAGCAAAGGGATTGTACTGAGAGATGGGCAGTTTCCGAGCTAAGGCTTTGTGTAATCCGGACATATTTCCACATGTATGATAATACAGAGATGGGGTTTTAGGCAGGTGCTTTCCCCAGGTAAATTCTTTTGTGTTATGTGTGATTGATTCCTTCTTATCAGTTATATGTGTTCATGCTTGATGTTGCTCATGGTTGATTAAGCTTCCGCTAAATTGCTTGTAGAAGTAGATCAAGTGTTTTTCTTTAGTATATTACATTACTAGGTGATCTACAGTGGGAATTTCTACATGGTATTGGAGCTAGCTGATTTGTAGAAAAAGTTCTACATGGCATCAAAGCTAGCTGATTTGTAGGAAAAATTCTACAAAATTCTACATGGTATCAGAGCACAGGTGATCAAGGAAGAACAATATACAAGAAGAGGAGATTTCAAAGTTTTGAGTTTTGGGCCAAGCGTTTGCAGGGTAGATCTGAAAATTTCTATACAAAATTTTCAAAAACAAATAGCATATTTAGATTCCTTGTGGAAAAATACCCAAAATCAAAAAAGAAATCGGCTGAATCGGAGTTCGGAGGAGGGAGATATCGCTGATTTAAAATCAGCTCTTTTTCCAAAAAATTTCGTGACAGCAGGAAATATGAAACAGATTGGTGTGCTAGCCAAGAAACTATATGCACTTTAGGTACAAGATGCATGCAAAGCCTTAAGTGATCAGGTGCTCATGTCCTAAGTGTCGGAAAATGCTCAAAATTTAAAGTGATTATAACTAGTTCAAAGTTGGATGACTGGAAAGTGCTCGTCTTCCCAATTCCAGCGCCGCAAACGGTTCGAAAAACGGTCGCCGTATGAGGAAGTTATGGCAAAAAGAAGAATTTGTCCATAACATTAGAAATTTTAATTTTTCAAAAAAATTAAAAAAGGAATATTCCGCCTGGCACGAAATCCGAGGCAACCACCAAACATTAAATGTAACTACAGTTAAGTTGGCGGAATTTTGGCAGGAGTACCAAATTTGGTGGACCCGCCATAATTGGCGGAGCTAACTGGAGTTAACTAAAGTTAGCTGGAGTTTTTCTAGGGGAAAACTTGAGAAACTTTAAATGGCCATAACTTTGGCTAGGAAAGTCGGTTTTGGATGATTTTTTTTTTATTTTGGGTATTTTCAACCTTTTGAAGCCACGGGTGCAGGTCTTACAGCCATTTGAGGTCATTTGCAGAGGTTTTGGAGCCGTAAAAGTTCCAGGAGCCACTAGGGCCAAATCAGTTTGGGAGCTGCATTGGGAATTGTGCAACTAGTGAATGTGGAACAAAGGTCATTCCTGAAGTTTTCCGGCATTCTGAATCCATTTCTGCAGCTCTTTTTTCCTTTTCAGGCATTATTTTCACTGTTTAGCTTCAGGGAAGCTTTCAAGGCCACTAGGGCCATTTCAGTGCATGAGCTGTTTGGGGGCTATGTTCATCCATTTTTGGTGATTCAAAAGCCTATGTCTGCTGTTTTCGACCTTCTGAGTCTAATGGAAGAGGTTTCAGAACCAATTGAGGTCATATTCACCTCGAAATTCTCCATGCAAGTTTAACGGGCCACTAGGGCCAATTGGGGAAAGTACTGTATAAGGTACAAAATTCACTGTTTAGTGTTTGGAAAAGAGCATGTTTGGCTAATTCCTATCTTCTGATTCTATATTTACAGTCAGATCTGTCCTTTGAGACACCCATATTTTTGTATTAGCCTTTGTAGCAATTTTAATACAAGAGGACAAGCCTAGTTGGAGAGGTTTGGTCCAGCAGATGTAGCCCAGAGGGGGGGTGAACTGCTTTATCATTTTGATGTCTTTATTTGCTGAAGATGATATGCTAAACAAAACTGATATAAAATATTAAACAACAAATAAATATAACTTGCATACACACATAATCACCTGTTCAGCTGCAGAAAGTTACTTGTCTTATTCTGCAAGACCTTAAACTTCAAGTATGTGTATGTCAAAGACTTCTAAGTGTTTACTTTGTTATTTCTTTAGGCAGAGCCTGTAGAGGGCCAAGTAGCCTCTGGAACTCATCCTCTTTTTAAAGGTGACATGTCCAGTGAATGCCCCTACAGTCTATATCTGTATAAGAAATAAGAATTTTATACATTTTTAGAGGTCATTTGGAGTGTCTAGCTCACAGTTGAAATTATTGGAAATGGATACCTTGCACCCTTAAACAAGTACATTTCATTTTCAGATCAGATGGTCGAAGCCAGGTTTTCTTGACTGACATCACTAGCTTGATTGTGTAGCTTGAAAGGTGTCTTGAGCAGTGTTGAAGATTGACTGCTTTACTACTTTTTGTTTGAGTTTGCTGAAGCTCTTTTGTTCATTTCTACAATGACAACTTCCATAAGTGAGTTCTCAAAATCGTCCTCCTTCACAAGATTCTTTGATGAAGGCTTGAAGCAAGAATTTTTCATCATGATGAATATGGTGAGAGAAATGTATGAGGATGAAAGAAAGAGCTCTAGACTTCAAGAGCAGTTGAATTCCATGAGGGAAGAGAAGCAGTTGCTTTCTGACCAATTGCAGGAAATGGAAGGCCAACTTCATATTGCAAACATGAAGCTGGAAAGGATGCATGAGTTGGAGACACAACTACTTGTTGACAAAGAAGCCTTAGCCAAGTATCAGCTTGAAGAAGAGGTAAAAAATTCTAGTTTGTCTTCAAATTCTGATAAGAATGTTTATGTTGGTTCTTTTGAGAAACATACCAGAGGCATAGGGTCCAAGTTGATGTCCAAAATGGGATATGAAGGAAAAGGATTGGGAAAACATGCACAGGGTATAGTTGAGCCAATAATGGTTGAGGTAAGGCCTAAGAATTTGGGTCTTGGCTATGGACAATCTTGTGGAGAAAGTTCTAAAGCAGTCATGAAGGCAATTGAAACAGTTCCTAGAAGGAGTTTCATTTCAGGTTCTCTATCTCATGGTTGTAAAGGTTGTATCCTTGATGAATGCAATAGTTTGAAACATACCTTCCAGGAAGAAGGTGTGCATAAGCATGCACTTGAACAAGAGAATTGTGAAAGCTCTAAAACCATCGAAGGGATTCATGGTGTTCCAAAAGGAGCTTCGTCTTCGTTTGATTCATCTCCTCATGAAGTTAATGAAGGTGAAAGGGAAAGGTATAAATCTGATTTCAATCATATTTCCTTTGATCATGTAAAGCATGGAAAATTTCCACACAAGCATTGGAAAAGAATTGCATGTTCTTTTTGTGGTTTGTTTAACCATAGTGTTTCTAGATGTTGGAAAAGAATGGAAACATGTAGGAAACTTTTGAAGGAAAGGAGGCAAGAAGCCAAAGTTCCATTGAACAATGCAAATCATGCTGTCAAGAAAATGAACATGTGTTTCACTTATTGCCATAAGCATGGACATACTGTTGAAAGGTGTTGGACTCTGAATCCAACAATGCTTCCCCAAAAGTTGAAGAAACTGGAGAAAGAGTATGGCAAGAATGGGAAGGAAGTTTCCATCATTGATATGTGTCAGGATGATACACATGTTGATATTGATGTGCAGTTAAAGGAAGCGCCTTTGAAATGGATTGGTAAGAAATGGTTAGAATTCTTATCCAATTAAAGTTGCATGTCTTTTGATTGAATGCATTTCTTTGTTAAGGGAATGCAAGTTGCAGGAAGAAAAAGCTGAGTATGAGACTCACTCTATTGCAGCGAAAGTTATATTCATTTCAGCTTTAAAAGTACATGTACATGTGATCGAGGATATTGTACTTATGATTGTACTTAAGAGAAAGTTGAAGGATAAACTGCATGCATGAGAATGATATGCATGAGCACAGGGATCATGATGATTTTCTTGTATTTTAAACATGTATGTGTGATTAACTTGAAGGGTTGATTACTTTGTTTTTAACCATGCATGTAATGTAATATTGACTTGGAAAAAGTTAATTTGATCTCCAAGATTGTAAAGAGGAGAAATGATGAGGTGTTTCATCTTTGTAAAAGCCTTCTCATTTGGGAGGCAACTCTTCTTCTGGAGCGAAGGTGCCATGGATGGGCATCGTGACAGCTGGCAAGCGCATATGTTCAAGGGAATATTTCAGCTCATATATCAGAAAGTTTCATTGCTGGTTTCTGCAAACTTTCGGTTTGTCTGGCGAACAAGCTTGGTCGGGATTCGACGAGTACTTGGTTTATGCAGCAACATTCGCCATGACGACAGTTGATAGGGCAGGACATTTTGGCATCAGTATGCTCTTTTGGCTGAATGGAAGAGGATATTTCTGTTCCTCAAGTGCTGTACAGTTCAGTTCAGAGATACAGTGAGCTTTTGGGGACCAAAAGCCTTCTCATTTGGGAGGTGTGATCAGGTGCTCATGTCCTAAGTGTCGGAAAATGCTCAAAATTTAAAGTGATTAGAACTAATTCAAAGTTGAATGAATTGAAAGTGCTCTTCTTCCCGATTCCGCACCGCAAACGGTTCGAAAAACGGTCGCCGTATGAGGAAGTTATGGCAAAAAGAAGAATTTGTCCATAACATTAGAAATTTTAATTTTTCAAAAAAAATTAAAAAAGGAATATTCCGCCTGGCACGAAATCTGAGGCAACCACCAAACATTAAATGTAACTGCAGTTAAGTTGGCGGAATTTTGGCAGGAGCGCCAAATTTGGCGGACCCGCCATAATTGGGGGAGTTAACTGGAGTTAACTAAAGTTAGTTGGAGTTTTTCTAGGGGAAAACTTGAGAAACTTTAAATGGCCATAACTTTGGCTAGGAAAGTCGGTTTTGGACGAATTGTTTTTTGATTTTGGGTATTTTCAACCTTCTGAAGCCATGGGTGCAGGTCTTACAGCCATCTGAGGTCATTTTCAGATGTTTTGGAGCCGTAAAAGTTCCAGGAGCCACTAGGGCCAAATCAGTTTGGGAGCTGCATTGGGAATTGTGAAACTAGTGAATGTGGAGCGAAGGTCATTCCTGAATTTTTCCAGCATTCTGAATCCATTTCTGCAGCTCGTTTTTCCTTTTCAGGCATTCTTTTCACTGTTTAGCTTCAGGGAAGCTTTCAGGGCCACTAGGGCCATTTTAGTGCATGAGCTGTTTGGGGGCTATGTTCATCCGTTTTTGGTGATTCAAAAGCCTATGTCTTCTATTTTCGACCTTCTGAGTCTAATGGAAGAGGTTTCAGAACCAATTGAGGTCACCTTCACCTCGAAATTCTCCATGCAAGTTTAAAGGGCCAACAGGGCCAATTGGGGAAAGTACTGTATAAGGTACAAAATTCATTGTTTAGTGTTTGGAAAAGAGCATGTTTGGCTAATTCCTATCTTCTGATTCTGTATTTACAGTTAGATCTATCCTTTGAGACACCCATATTCTTGTATTAGCCTTTGTAGAAATTTTAATACAAGAGGACAAGCCTAGTTGGAGAGGTTTGGTCCAGTAGATGTAGCCCAGAGGGGGGGTGAACTGCTTTATCATTTTGATGTCTTTATTTGCTGAAGATGATATGCTAAACAAAACTGATATAAAATATTAAACAACAAATAAATATAACTTGCATACACACATAATCACCTGTTCAACTGCAGAAAGTTACTTGTCTTATTCCGCAAGACCTTAAACTTCAAGTATGTGTATGTCAAATACTTCTAAGTGTTTACTTTGTTATTTCTTTAGGCAGAGCCTGTAGAGGGCCAGGTAGCCTCTGGAACTCATCCTCTTTTTAGAGGTGACATGTCCGGTGAATGCCCCTACAGTCTATCTCTGTATAAGAAATAAGAAGTTTATACATTTTTAGAGGTCATTTGGAGTGTCTAGCTCACAGTTGAAATGATTGGAAATGGATACCTTGCACCCTTAAACAAGTACATTTCATTTTCAGATCAGATGGTATCGGAGCCAGGTTTTCTTGACTGACATCACTAGCTAGATTGTGTAGCTTGAAAGGTGTCTTAAGCAGTGTTGAAGATTGACTGCTTTACTACTTTTTGTTTGAGTTTGTTGAAGCTCTTTTGTTCATTTCTATAATGACAACTTCCATAAGTGAGTTCTCAAAATCGTCCTCCTTCACAAGATTCTTTGATGAAGGCTTGAAGCAAGAATTTTTCATCATGATGAATATGGTGAGAGAAATGTATGAGGATGACAGAAAGATCTCTAGACTTCAAGAGCAGTTGAATTCCATGAGGGAAGAGAAGCAGTTGCTTTCTAACCAATTGCAGGAAATGGAAGGCCAACTTCATATTGCAAACATGAAGCTGGAAAGGATGCATGAGTTGGAGACACAACTCCTTGTCGACAAAGAAGCCTTAGCCAAGTATCAGCTTGAAGAAGAGGTAAAAAATTCTAGTTTGTCTTCAAATTCTGATAAGAATGTTTATGTTGCTTCTTTTGAGAAACATACCAGAGGCATAGGGTCCAAGTTGATGTCCAAAATGGGATATGAAGGAAAAGGATTGGGAAAACATGCACAGGGTATAGTTGAGCCAATAATGGTTGAGGTAAGGCCTAAGAATTTGGGTCTTGGCTATGGAAAATCTTGTGGAGAAAGTTCTAAAGCAGCCATGAAGGTAATTGAAACAGTTCCTAGAAGGAGTTTCATTTCAGGTTCTCTATCTCAAGGTTGTAAAGGTTGTTTCCTTGATGAATGCAATAGTTTGAAACATACCTTGCAGGAAGAAGGTGTGCATAAGCATGCACTTGAACAAGAGAATTGTGAAAGCTCTAAAACCATTGAAGGGATTCATGGTGTTCCAAAAGAAGCTTCTTCTTCGTTTGATTCATCTCCTCATGAAGGTAATGAAGGTGAAAGCGAAAGGTATAAATATGATTTCAATCATATTTCCTTTAATCATGTAAAGCATGGAAAATTTCCACACAAGCATTGGAAAAGAATTGCATGTTCTTTTTGTGGTTTGTTTAACCATAGTGTTTCTAGATGTTCGAAAAAGAATGGCAACATGCAGGAAACTTTTGAAGGAAAGGAGGCAAGAAGCCAAAGTTCCATTGAACAATGCAAATCATGCTGTCAAGAAGATGAACATGTGTTGCACTTATTGCCATAACCATGGACATACTGTTGAAAGGTGTTGGACTCTGAATCCAACAATGCTTCCCCAAAAGTTGAAGAAACTGGAGAAAGTGTATGGCAAGAATGGGAAGGAAGTTTCCATCATTGATATGTGTCAGGATGATACACATGTTGATATTGATGTGCAGTTAAAGGAAGTGCCTTTGAAATGGATTGGTAAGAAATGGTTAGAATTCTTATCCAATTAAAGTTGCATGTCTTTTGATTGAATGCATTTCTTTGTTAAGGGAATGCAAGTTGCAGGAAGGAAAAGCTGAGTATGAGACTCACTCTATTGCATCAAAAGTTATATTCATTTCAGCTTTAAAAGTACATGTACATGTGATCGAGGATATTGTACTTATGATTGTACTTAAGAGAAATTTGAAGGATAAACTGCATGCATGAGAATGATATGCATGAGCACAGGGATCATGATGATTTGCTTGTATTTTAAACATGTATGTGTGATTAACTTGAAGGGTTGATTACTTTGCTTTTAACCATGCATGTAATGTAATATTGACTTGGAAAAAGTTAATTTGATCTCCAAGATTGTAAAGAGGAGAAATGATGAGGTGTTTCATATTTGTAAAAGCCTTCTCATTTGGGAGGCAACTCTTCTTCTGGAGCGAAGGTGCCATGGATGGGCATCGTGATAGATGGCAAGTGCACATGTTTAAGGGAATATTTTAGCTCATATATCAGAAAGTTTCATTGCTGGTTTCTGCAAACTATCAGTTTGTCTGGCAAACAAGCTTGGTCGGGATTCGACGAGTACTTGGTTTATGAAGCAACATTCGCCATGATGACAATTGATAAGGCAGGACATTTTGGCATCAGTATTCTCTTTTGGCAGAATGGAAGAGGATATTTTTGTTCCTCAAGTGCTGGTACAGTTCAGTTCAGAGATACAGTGAGCTTTTGGGGACCAAAAGCCTTCTCATTTGGGAGGTGTGATCAGGTGCTCATGTCCTAAGTGTCGGAAAATGCTCACAATTTAAATTGATTAGATTTAGTTCAAAGTTGAATGATTGGAAAGTTCTCATCTTCCCAATTTCTGCGCCACAAACGGTTCGAAAAACGGTCACCGTATGAGGAAGTTATGGCAAAAAGAAGAATTTGTCCATAACATTAGAAATTTTAATTTTTCAAAAAAAAATAAAAAAGGAATATTCCGCCTGGCACAAAATCCGAGGCAACCACCAAACATTAAATGTAACTAGATTTAAGTTGACAGAATTTTGGCAGGAGTGCCAAATTTGGCGGACCCGCCATAATTGGCGGAGCTAACTGGAGTTAACTAAAGTTAGCTGGAGTTTTTCTAGGGGAAAACTGGAGAAACTTTAAATGGCCATAACTTTGGCTAGGAAAGTAGGTTTTGGACGATATTTTTTTCGATTTTGGGTATTCTCGACCTTCTGAAGCCATGGGTGTAGGTCTTACAGCCATCTAAGGTAATTTGCAGAGGTTTTGGAGCCGTAAAAGTTCCAGGAGCCACTAGGGCCAAATCAGTTTGGGAGCTGCATTGGGAATTGTACAACTAGTGAATGTGGAACGAAGGTCATTCCTAAAGTTTTCCGGCCTTCTGAATCCATTTCTGCAGCTCTTTTTTCCTTTTCAGGCATTCTTTTCACTGTTTAGCTTCAAGGAAGCTTTCGAGGCCACTAGGGCCATTTCAGTGCATGAGCTGTTTGGGGGTTATGTTCATCCGTTTGTGGTGATTCAAAAGCCTATGTCTGCTATTTTCGAACTTCTGAGTCTAATGGCAGAGGTTTAAGAACCAATTGAGGTCATCTTCACCTCGAAATTCTCCATGCAAGTTTAAAGGGCCAACAGGGCCAATTGGGGAAGGTACTGTATAAGGTACAAAATTCACTGTTTAGTGTTTGGAAAAGAGAATGTTTGGCTAATTCCTATCTTCTGATTCTATATTTACAATAAGATCTATCCTTTGAGACACCCATATTCTTGTATTAGCCTTTGTAGCAATTTTAATACAAGAGGACAAGCCTAGTTGGAGAGGTTTGGTCCAGCAGATGTAGCCCAGAGGGGGGGGTGAACTGCTTTATCATTTTGACGTCTTTATTTGCTGAAGATGTTATGCTAAAAAAAACTGATATAAAGTATTAAAAAACAAATAAATATAACTTGCATAGACACATAATCACCTGTTCAGCTGCAGAAAGTTACTTGTATTATTCCGCAAGACCTAAAACTTCAAGTATGTGTATGTCAAAGACTTCTAAGTGTTTACTTTGTTATTTCTTTAGGCAGAGCCTGTAGAGGGCCACGTAGCCTCTGGAACTCATCCTCTTTTTAGAGGTGACATGTCCGGTGAATGCCCCTACAGTCTATCTCTGTATAAGAAATAAGAAGTTTATACATTTTTAGAGGTCATTTGGAGTGTCTAGCTCACAGTTGAAATTATTGGAAATGGATACCTTGCACCCTTAAACAAGTACATTTCATTTTCAGATCATTAAGGAGCAAGGCAAAGGTTAGATACTTGTTGGTTGAGAGGAAGAGTGAATTAACTCTTAACATGTAGTGCCAGAAGAAGTCTCAAACAACTGTGGAGGAGCCACGATTGGTGTAGAAGCTTCAGGAGGTTGTGGAGCAGCCACAACTAGAGAAGCTGAGAGGAGATCGAGTAGAGACATCTACTCATGCAGAGACCTCTAGTAGGGGGAAACATCGAGCCAAGTGGGTAGAGGGATCACATGCAGCCATACCTCCAAGTAGGAGGTGGGGTGATGTAGAGTGATCGTCCTAAGGAGGAGGGGCAAGATCCTTGAGGTTCCCAACCTCTTGGATGAAACCTTGCTATAGGAGCCCCGATGTGGAGTAGCAGGAACTGACTGATCGGGTAGAGATAGATGCGGATGGAGTGGCAGAGAGAGCTACAATGCAGGGAATCCTAGGACAGCGCAGAGCATGCAGGCTACAGCAATGCGAGAGGCACAAGTGTGTTTCACAGTGCAGGGTAGCACAAAGAAGGGTGCAACGGTGCGAGATGCATGTAGATGTTGCAGTAGCATAGAGGTCAAAGAGGGAGCACTTGTCAGTAGCAGATAGAGCTTCAGCATCAAAGTATGTTTCTAGCCCAACAGAGAGGTCAGTTGGCAGTTTTTTTTGTTTCGAGAGTTGTTGGAGCAGCCACACTTGGTAGATGTGTTGCATGCAGAACATTCCAGAGGTACATGATCGGGTTTGAGAGGAAGCCTTTCTTGTTGAGAGGGAGTGTTGAAAATTGGCAACAAGAAATTGATAAAAATAGAAGTGATAAAAATAGAACTTCTAAAAATAATAGTTTGGGCATTAGTGCTGGATTGGGCAATAGGGAATGAAAAATGGAAGTGCTAAAAATAAAAGTTCTATTTTTAGAAGTTCAAGTTGGATTCCTATTTTTAGACAGTCCCTGCTCTAAAATAGGAAGTAAAAATCAAATTTGGTCTTACCAGCAGTTTGAGTATTAATTAATTAATTCTCCATGAGTTAATTAGTTAAGGAAAATCAAACTTGAAGTCTTTGTGAGAACATGCAATAACTTCTCCACTGATTGGGGAATATGTCCTTGATTTGCTCCACTGACTGAGGAATTAAGGATGAGTTATATATTGAGAGGATCAGTTGACTTAGTTTAACTTAGTCAAGTTTAGTTAGATTAATTTAACAAGTTGTTAAATTAATGAGATATAGTTTGTTGATGCTTGCATGCATGTGACAACTATTATTTTCAGATAACTGAGTATTCCCTCATGGATAACTAATGCATTTCAGTTCTGACAGAGACCCAGTTGAGATCAGAGAAGGGACAGTGTACTATTAGTTGGATGAATATTTTTCCTATAAAGAAAGCTCATCCATGATGAGGATTTATCTCCTTCAAGTTTGTGTAGTTATTTCATAGGTCAGTTTTGTGTGTGAGGTGAGAATCACACAGGTTGCAGCTGGAGGACCTATGAAAAACTGTGCATAGAAATAGGAGGCTTAGAGGGAAAAGGAGAAGGTTTGTGAGAAGCCTTTGACTGTCTATGAGCAGCAAAGGGATTGTATTGAGAGCTGGATAGCTTCCGAGCTAAGGCTTTGTGTAATCCAGACATATTTCCACTTGTATGATAATACAAAGATGGGGTTTTAGGCAGGTGCTTTCCTCGGGTAAATTCTTCTGTGTTATGTGTGATTGATTCCTTCTTATCAGTTATATGTGTTCATGCTTGATGTTGCTCATGGTTGATTAAGCTTCTGCTAAATTGTTTATAGAAGTAGATCAAGTGTTTTGCTTTAGTACATTGCATTACCAGGTGATATACAGTGGGAATTTCTACATGGTATCGGAGCTAGCTGATTTGTAGAAAAAGTTCTACATGGTATCAAAGCTAGCTGATTTGTAAGAAAAATTATACAAAACTCTACATTTGTAGATGAATTCAAAAATGTCTGTATCAAAATCCCTTTGTTACAAGCCATTAAGGAGATTCCAATTCTAGATAAACAATAAAAGAGTTGAGCATGAAGAAACCGGGAATAAAAAAGGAGAAGTAAAAGGAATTCACCTAGCAGGAAAAATAACAGACATAATGATGGGAAAAATTGCCGTACAAAAATATGTAGATCCAGGAATTCTAGTTGTAAAAACACATATCAATGGAGTTGAAATCCCAAATACACTGATTGACTTAGGAGCAGCAATAAACATCATGAGCATACAAACCATGGAACAACTCAAACTTCCCAATCTTATTTATACACCTACATTACTACAATTGGTAGATAGATCTATAATTAAACCAAATGGTGTGTTAGAAGATATTTCAGTGTCCTTAGACTCTTGGGAGTACCTTGTTGATTTTATGATCCTAACCCTAAAGAAAAATCTAGGAGGACATCCACTTATATTAGGAAGACCTTGGCTAGCTATAGTTGATGCTTTCATTAGCTGTAGATCTGATGATATGTATATCTCTGATGGTAATTCAACTAAGAAATTCACTTTATACCCTCCAGCAAGAACAATCACAGAGATAGATGACAAAGAATGGATTGATGATGAAAATGATATTCAGCCTCTCTTTACTATTTCAACCATTAGTGAAGATAGTCAAATCTTGAATACAATGGAAAATTTTGAATCATCTCCAGAATATGAACATGATAAATTGCAAGAAAAATCTAATATTGATTATTTTTCATCTAGACAGATGTCTCTTTATTCCATGGAAGAATTTGGTAGCTCTACAGGTTAAATCTTTCCAGGGAAATCATTGAACATAAACAATAACTTGGAAAAATTACAACAGGAAAAGCTAATCAAAACTTTACAACAACATTCTTCTGAATATGAATGGGAATACACTGACATGAAAGGAATTAGTCCTAAGACTTGTATACATCACATCTACATTGAGGAAATTTGTAAACCTATCAGACAACCTCAAAAAAGGATGAATCCAAATCTTACAGAAATTATGAAAGAAGAGTTGCAAAAATTGTTGAATGTAAATTTTATCTACCCAGTTTCAGATAGACAGTGGGTTTCTCCTCTAGTGATTATGCCTAGAAAGAGTGGTAAATGGAGGGTATGTATTGATTATTGAGAATTGAATAAAGCTACACTGAAAGATCATTTTCCTTTGCCCTTTATAGATCAAGTGTTAGATACATTAGCAGGTAAGAAGTACTTCTCATTCTTGGATGGTTTTAGTGGTTACAATCAGATTCAGGTAGCACCTAAAGATCAAGATAAAACCACATTCACCTGCCCATGGGGAACTTATGCCTACCAAGTACTCCCTTTTGGATTATGCAATGCACCTGCAACATTTCAAAGAGCAGTACTAGGAATTCTTTTTCTGATCTAATACATGATTGTGTAGAGGTATATATGGATGACTTTACAGTTTATGGGAATACATTTGAGGAAGCATTAGAAAATTTGGAAAAATTTCTTAAAATATGTAAGGAAGCAAACCTTTCACTAAGCCATGAAAAATGTTTTATGATGTTTATAGAAGGGATTGTTTTAGGACATCACATTTCAGGAGATGGAATTAAGGTTGATAAATCTAAAGTTGAAGTCATCTTTAAATTATCAATTCCCAGTTGTCAAAAGGATGTTAGAAGTTTTCTAGGATTCACAGGATATTATAGAAGGTATATAGAAATTTTTAGTAAACTAGCATCACCACTCTTCAAATTGCTCACCAAGGATTGTGAATTCAATTGGAATTCTTTTTCCAGTTGGCATTTGAGACTTTGAAAGCAAAAATTTCTGAGGCGCCCATCTTAAGAGGTCCAAATTGGAAACTACCTTTTCATATTTCAACAGATGCTTTAGATATAGCTCTAGGAGCTGTATTAGGACAAAAATATTTGATCCCTTATGCCATCTACTACACAAGAAAGAATTTGACTCCCAATGAGTTAAATTACACTGTAACTGAAAAGGAATTCTTAGTTATTGTTCATGTTATCAACAAGTTTAGACATTATATAACAGGCTATGAAACCTTCGTTCATACAAATCACTCTGCAATTAGATACTTAATGAATAAATCGATTACTAATGGTAGAGTTACGAGATGGTTATTACTCTTGCAAGAGTTCAACATCACTGTTTTAGATAGACTTCGAAAAAAAAATAAAATTGCTGATTTCTTGTCTATAATTCAAAATATCAAATATAACACTCCAGTTGAAGATAAATTTCTTGACGAATATCCTTTTGCTATAACTAATCAAGCTCCTTGGTTTGCAGATATTGCTAATTACTTAGTCACAGGAAAATTACCTTCACATCTGTTTCCTAAGGAGAAAATAAAAATTATTCAAACAAGTGAAAATTACTCATGGATTACTAATGAATTGTATAAAACAGGTTGAGATCTAATGATAAGAATATGAGTTCGAGAAGATGAAATTCTTGAAATTATCAAGGCATGCCATGATGAACCTTGTGGTGGACACTTTGCTGACAAAAGGACAACCTATAAAATCCTTCATTTAGGATATTATTGGCCCTCCATCTTCAGAGATGCCAAAGAGTATGTCAAAAGGTGTGACAACTGTCAATGGATAGGGAAACCTGCTACCTTGGATGAAATGCCACTACAAACTCAGGTACTCATTGAACCTTTTGAAAAATGGGCCTTGGATTTTGTTGTACCAATTAAACATAAGAGTTGTATTTTTGTATGCACTGATTATGTCACTAAATGGGTAGAAGCTAAAGCATTACCTTTTGCTAATGAGAAATCTGTGGTTAATTTTATTTTTTAGGACATCTTCACTCGTTGTGGTGTTCCAAAAGAAATAGTGACAGATCAAGGATCTCAATTTACATCTAAAATGGTGGAAATACTTGTAGAAGAATACAATATAAAACATAGGAAGTCTACTCCTTACCATCCACAAGCAAATGGTCAAGTTGAATCTACCAATAAGGTGATTGAAGGAATTCTCACTAAGACTGTACATATACACAGAAGAGATTAGGTAGAAAGGCTTCCTAAATCCTTATGGGCCTACAGAACTACATGGAGGAACACAACAGGACATACTCCCTATGAGCTTGTTTATGGGAAACAAGTCTTGTTCCCTATAGAGTTCAAATCGAAACCTTCAAGATTTAAGTCCAATTGGGACTGGATTTATTAGAAGCACAGAAACATATATTGGAGCAACTCAATGAGCTTGATGAAATCAGGAAAGATGTAGTTCAAAGAACCAGTTTAGTCCAACAACAAAGGGCTAAATGGCATGATAAGTATATCAAGGAGAAGAAGTTTCAAGCAAGAGATTGGGCACTTTTGTTCAATTCAAAATTCAAATATTTTCAAGGGAAATTTTAAACTCATTGGCTTGGGCCATATGATGTTGAAGAAGTCTTTAATAATGGAGTGTGAGAATAAGAGAAAGGTACCTCTTCTTGTAAATGGTCATCAGTTAAAGATATATCATAATCCAATTTCAAGGGAGGATTTTGTCAAAATTTTCTAAGATAACACTGAGATGAAGTTGGTGAAAAATAATTCTTCTTCTCCACTAACTTAGTTTTCCTGTATATATATATATATATATATATATAGATATAATGGATAAGTCTGAAAACCAAATGATCATTGGCTTACTTATATAGGAAAAACAGGGTGAAAATCAGAGATTTCTGACATCCTATATTTCCTATTTTCTTTCTGTAATAAGTAGTGACATAAAGCTACATTCATTTGCAGTTCCTAATCTGCAAATTCATTTCATTTCATCTCACTTCACTTTCATTCCATTTCACTGTTATATTCTATTTTCTTTTCATTACACTCCATTTTCATTTTATTTCACATCCATGTTCCATAGCCATATTTCATCTTTGTCATGTTCTGTAGCTAATTCCATTCCGCAGCCAGTTTGATTCTGCAGCCATAATTCCATTCCACGGCTTTGTTCCAAATAAATGTTGATTGCAGGGAATTAAAGAATTTTTTTGAAGACTAATATGCTAAGAAGGGTATCTACGAATCAACATCAAAGAAAAACCAACAAACAATAAGGTTAAGTTCCAAGAGGTAAAAGTGCAAAAATTTATTTTAAAATAGCAAGGTTAGAACATAGAATATGTATAATATGGGCATTCATATGTCTCCATGAAAAATCATCATTTGATTTGATTCCCATCTCTATCGTACTACATATCCGCCACACCATCTGTCTTCCATCACATAACGGTCCATAATTAACTCCCTCATTATTTTTTACGGTCATGACTATGACGTGACATATTTGTCCACATCTCTCTAAAACCCTTACCATCTACTTATTTCATGCAAACTCGCAGTTCTTTTCACCATACTCACAGTCAATCCATTTCATAAACCAGGAAGGGTAATTCTGAAGGTTAAGGAATTTTGTGAAGCAGAAGGCATGGGACTCATTATCAAGTCAGAACCGGTAGGAGAAAAGTATATGGAAGGATACCCATAGCTCAAGGAAATGTTGTAGAAGGCTGGATGGCTCAAATTCATCAAAAATTTTGATGGTTTTCATAAAGAGATCACAAAATCTTTTGCTAGATATTTTGATGGTATAGAGGTAGAAATTGGAGATATTAAGTTTGTAGTAATAGAATTGTTTATAACAGAGGATACAGAAATTCCAAGACATGGTGAAAGATGGTTCAAAAACAAAGAATTCCACAGTGAATCATAGAAAGTAATCCTCAGGAACCCAGGTATGGATGTCTCTATTTTTAGAAAATGAATTCCCATTTCAGCGCTTAAAATTAAATGGAGGAGCATGCTTTTGATATTACAGAAATTTATCACATGTGAGGGGAGATTCGGGTGCATGTATGTCTACCATATATGTTTACTAATGAATTTCCTAGAAAATGGAGAAATCAATCTTCCTTTCTTTCTGCTAGATAGTTTAAGAAGGATGACCTCAAATGTGTAGAAGAAAATAGAGTTCATAGACACAACCATGTACCATCATGGGTTGATAAAGATACTTATTGAGTTTCATTTAAAAAGAATAGGAGATACCCTGGAGGATTTCCTCATTAGAAATCATTTTCAAGAAGCACCAGAGTCACCCAAAGAAGATAATGTTAGAAAAAGAAGAAGAAAGAAGATTGGTATAACCATTAAAGACAATCCCAAGTCTTCATCACAGAAAGATGATGAAAAATTAATATCTAAAGAACTGATAGAAATTAGGAAACAAATCAGAGCAAGAGGAAAGATAAGAAAAGAGAAAAATATCACAGAGAAAGAGAATGTAAGTCATCCACAATCTAGAAGAAGCTCTAAACTCCAAGGGTTGGCAAAGAAAACACCATCAAAAGGGACAGAGTTCATAAACTTAGAAGAGGAAAATCCAGAAACTTCTCCTATTAACATCTCTTCTCCACACAGTCCTCAAAATTCTCCTGACCATCATTTTGAAGGCAGCCAAAGCAGACGATCTCCAGGCATAGACCCAGTACATTAACAAATATATGATTATATAGAATCAATGGAGAAGAAAAGTGCCTCAATGAATCCAGAACCCTCTGCAAATCCACAAGAACCTCTAATTGACTCTCTCAAATAGGAAATTATGAATTAGAGATATTGAAAGACATATAAAAAAGGAGAATGAAACCTTGAGGGAACAAAGTAAATTGGACAAGGTTATTCATGATAATACCATTTTGCATCTAGGACTGTGGTATAAGAAAAATAGGAAGTTGAAAAGAAAGAATAGAAGTCTGAACAGAATAGTCATCAACCTCAAATACAGGCTTCTTATGAGGAAACCCAGAATGACAGTCACTTCAAAGAAGAGCAAAAGAAGAAAATTGGATGTACTAGCAGAAGTGTCTGAGAAAATGCATTAGAAAAGAAGAACTCACATTTTTGGAAAATTGCATGAGGACATGCAATGATTTTGCAGTGGGGGTATGTTGAACCTTAGAATTACCTTCCCCTTGACATTTGTTCTCACCTTTTTCTCTTGATTTCTCACAAGACTACAGATCCAATCAATGATAAATGCTAGATTTTGTCTTAGGAAAGCATTAAAATGATCACCATATTATATTTTCATGTTCTTGCTATTTTAATATATTTTTGAAAATTAGCTACAGAACGCAGCCTATTTTGCAGCTAATTGTGGGTTCCATAGCTACTCTCATGGTTTGGCAGGTTACAGGTGTCAAATGAAGAACTGGGCCACATGGGCATCTCCAAAATCATCTCTACATGGATTCTATCCTACTCACTCGGTCCAAATCAACAGAAAATCATGCCTAAAGTCATGGTCAAAGATGGAGTCAAATATGTTATCTAGTAGTAGTAGGACTCTTTATATTTCATAGTTAATCAGGATTCTAACAGTTCTTTTCAAGAGTTTATGTGGATTAAGCCACTTGTAGCTGATCAGAAGTTGAGGAGTTAATGTAGATCAGGCCACCTGTAGCTGTTCAAAAGTTTAACAGTTTCATTATAATTCAAACTAAGCCATTTGTAGCATTTATTTCTATAAACAGTCATGATAGATTCAGATCAAGCCACTTGTAACAAGATTTTCTCTTAGACAGTTATGTTGTTTTTCTATAAATATCGGTTAAATGAGACCAAGAAGTAGTTAGAAGCTAGAAGGGATTACAGGATTTTTTTAAAAAACTATGTTCAAACTTCGTTTTGTTAATAATAAAAACTATGTTTTGTCAATGGTGGTTTAAAAGTGCATCTTTAGTCAATTGTCATCCAGCCACATTAGTTGCAGAGGGCCCTTGCACTGAAGAAGGTTTTTCACTTGTTGTTTTCATTTTAATTTCTACTACTCTGTTTTCTGTAAGTCCATTTTCTCTAGTTTTGTTTCATTTTAGTTTGTAGCCAATAGCGTAAGGATAAAAATCACAACTGTGCAAGTGTTATTCTTCTGAGATATTGTATGAGAAATGAATAAATGAAAAATGAAGAAATGAGAATACATAGTTGCTTATCTTCTTACTATTTCGATTACTTATTTTCTTAGCATATAAATTTCAATTATCTGTATTAATAGATGTTCTCGAAACCATTTCAAAATAATGACAATTCTAACTTAATTGGTTGAATATATAATTCATGTAGTGATTGAGCTTACTCAACATATTGTTAGTTTTACAATCTGTCATCTTTTCTTTTATGTTTTCAGGTCATTACTTAGTTGCATCACTTGACATTCCAAAAAATCATTTCAAGGAGATTGATTCTATCATGTTCCAAAATTGAATGGTTGAATGGCTAAATGAATGCAATTATTGAATTACCTTCTACATCAGTATTAATTTTGGTTGTAAGAATTAGATCCATGGATTAGGACTAAATGGTAGATAAGATAGATGCTTTGTTTCTCTTATTAGGTCCTAACTAGTTAAAAATGATTCTTGGTCCATTTTTAGGAGATTAGACTAACTTAGGAACCTATCCTTCCTTTAAAAACTCATTAGATCCATGTAAATCTCTCATAGATTGTATATTCTTAGACATCAAAGAATAGAAACCCCCAAAACAAACATAAAAATACAAAACAACGAAGTAAGAGAAAAGTTAACTAAGCACATATAGTGCATCACACTTCATCAGTCTACAAACCTCAGTTGATAATTCATGAAAGCAATTAGGACACTAAATTGACTCAATAGCCCATTTGATGAGCCCCAATTTTTGGTACAATTTGGGCTCATTTGGCCTACTTGCTCTGCTCAAACCATTCATTTTTTATTGCTTATGCATTCATTTCTTAGTTTATTCGTGTTGTTTGTAGGAAGAAGGGTAGACATTCTATCTACGTGACTAATGCATGATGCTTTCAGGTTTTTGGCATTAAAAGGGAGAAAAGACAACGAGAAAGGAGACAAGGAGACAATAAGGTGGCACTGCTGGTTTTTAGGAGAGGATGTCCACGGTCTTGGGGACATTCCTCGTGATTCCCACCATAGCTCCGAGCTCAAATCCATCTCCCCACCGAGCTTAGAAGCAGCCAGCTGTTCTACAGGAACAACAGTTATAACTGTTCTACAGGAACAGTAGTTATGACTATCCTACAGGATCCGCAGTTAAACTTCAGTTGGACAGCCGAGCTCCTAAAATCAAGGACACCTGTTGGATGATCGTTTTGGCATAAATACTGAGGCCGTAGCCTTGGATAGAAGCTTTTTGAACCTTGGCATTATTCTTGTAATTTGGAAGTACGAGCTACAGCTCGGTTTTGTAAGCCATTTTGGCATGTCATCAGACTTTCGTTTATGAATAAAGGCAGTCAGATTTTGGTTTCATTCTGAGTTTCTAAGGGAGCTATAGCTCTCAGGTTAGGGCCCAACCTGAGAGCAATAGATCTCCTCAGTGTTGTAATGTGTTTGCATTTCGTTCCAGCACTTTGAGTTTGTTTACTTTTACATGCAATTCGAATTTCCAGTTTTTTAACTTAGTCTTTTTCATGAGCTTAGATAGGATTAGTTTATGGTGAATTTGTTTCAGGTGCTTAAGTTCAATAGGAGGATAGTTATAAATCATTGGAGCTCCAGCAAAAAGGTTGTAAAGGCTCACTGCCATCTCTGTTAGAGATTGGGGTGCAGCCCATAACCAACCACCAAAAAGAAAAGCAGTTCTTCTCATTTCCATGCAAGCTGCAACATAAACATTTTCATTGAAGATCCATCCATGTATTTTTTGACATTGAACCATACTTCTTCATTCCATTTCCACGCATAAGTTTCGTTTCTTGGTTTTCCATTGCTGCTCATAGGTTTCATGGCACAGTTATCATAGGTTAATGAATTTCTCGTTTTGGTGCATAAGTCATTTGTTTCATTTACGCTGCTCCTTATCACTCCACTTTCTTCTTCTTCATCTTGACTTCTCCTCAAGCCCTACTCAGCCTCTGACCAACGCATTTACCCTCCAACTCATCCATTATTCGCTTAGCTCCATTTACTTACACTTTCGTTGATCCCATCCTTCCAAACATCAAACCTCTGCATGCACTTTTCCTCCATCTGATTTATCTGCTCCTAAGCCATCACCAGCTCCATCTCCATCTCACCTATCCTTCCACACCACTCCACCATCTCCCAAAACCTCCACGGCCAATCATCCTGTAGAATTGCACAGATTTCCTGTAGAAACCCCTGAGTTTCCTGTAGGATCCCCTGCAGACTTCCTGTAGAAACCTGCAAACTCGGTTGCTGAGCATCCGAATGTGGTAGGCTTCTGTGGAATGATGCTGGAGACCCTCTGGGACCTCCCTTAGCCATCCTGACCTTGCCCATGCTTTCCTTCCATTCCAACCGCTCCTGCACAACCAAACCCTAATCAAAAGCATCATCACAATAAATCCAACCACTTAATGAAAAAGTACAAAAACATGATTTTTCAGATGCAAGTAGCTTAGATGCATGTATTTCAGTTCACTGCAAGTAATGGCATTATTGGTAGTTGTTTCATTCACAGTTTTGCATAGTTAGGGTCTAGCTAGTCAAATTAGGGTTTCCTAGGGTTTCCATGCTTTATTGGTTTTCAGTTTCCTTCTGCAATTAGACTAGTCTCCTTTGAGTTAGCTTTCGTCCATCATTGATAAAGCTTCTTCTGTGAGCCTATAGAAGTTAGCTTGAGCCCTAGCGAACTTGTGCCAGCTGACCAAGTGACAGCTGCGACAAGAGCTAGTACTTGTGCATACAGCACCGTCGCTTCCAAGTTTGTACGAACTACCGGGTTGATAAAATTAAGAGACAGGAAGCTCGAGGAGTTGTAGCATTATTGCTACAATACTGGAGCCCACCATCTTTTTGGCGCCGTTGCCGGGGAAGCGTCAGAGTATTAGTTATTGTTGCTTTTCTTCTATTTTCTTACTCTTGCCTTCTGCTGAGTAGTTTACTTCATTTCCATTCTGCAAACGTAGCATAGACATTTCCTGCTTTCATAGATTAGCATTTCCTGCTTTCATAGATTAGCATTTCCTTTATGCAAGCATAGACTAGCATTTCCTTTCTGCAATTTCATTTGAGCAAAGTAGATTAGTTCTTTCCTGCTTTTAGTTCATTTTGCATCTTTCATAGTTAGTTGTAGATCAATCTATCTCAGTTTTGCAGGTACCAAAAGAAAAGCAAAGCAAAAGCAATCAAAAAGAAAAAGAAAGTCTTTTCCATTTCATGCCTCGTAGGAACCGAGATAGATCAGGCAAATTCCTACCAAACACCCCCACCACATCACTGAGTCACCCTTCTCTCTTCTTTGGTGACAGTGACCCAGAAGAACCTATAGATGAACAACCTGAGATATCCAAAGACCCTATAGTAGAAGAAGAGTTAGAGAACAATCCATCTGAAGCTATGGCTGACAATAGAAGAGAAGATGAGAGAATAGAAGGTGCCTTCCCCATCCGAGAGACCAATGGAGAGATGAAAATGAAGAACATTAGCCCCTCTGCCTTACCTCACTTCCATGGACTAACCACTGAAGATCCAGACACCTTCCTGTTTGAGTTTGCTGTCCTTTGTAGAACCTATGACTATACTGAAGATGAGCAAAAGTTGAAACTTTTCCCTTCCACTCTCAAGGATGCAGCACTACGCTGGTTCATGGGCCTACCTGGGAATAGTATCACCACTTGGGCTTAGATGCAGCAAGCTTTCAACACCAAGTACCGGGATTACTGTAGGTCCAAGGAAACAAAGGGGGAAATCTTTCAGATGTCCATGGGAAATGATGAGTCCTTAGAGGATTATGAGGAGAGGTTCCAACTAAGCTATAAGCGGGCCAGGTGCACACTTGACCCTGAATCCCTCAAGTTGGTCCTACTCCGAGGAGTCCCTGAAGACTTGTTAGATACCCTTCACATGTTAGCTGGGGGGGACATTTACCAACTGCCTTATGAGGACATCAAGACAGTGTTTAGAAACCACTCCAGGGCAGCTCGGAAATGAGGTAGAGGAAACCACCTCTCAACTAGTGTCCCTTTCTCCAAACATGAGCTTGCAAATCAATTAGAAGATCTTAAGAGTGAGGTGAGACAAACCATTGCCATGCAGCTTGACACATTCAGGATTCAGCAAAAGAAAGAAGAGGCTGAGAGAGCCTTGGCTGTCTTCTACCCTAGGTGCACAAGGAGGCACCCTAAGAACGAATGTCCATTGCATTCGGTTGAAGTGTGTTTTGTTTGTGAGGAGGACCATCCCACAAATCAGTGTCCAACCTTCCTTGGGTTTAAAGCCATGTACCAAGGGACAGAAGCTCCCACAGAGCCTCTCTACTACCTCAACCAAAGGAGGCCACAGGGATCTAGACCTTATCAGCAGGGGATGCAAGGGGCATCTCAAGCTTATTACAGCCCCAACCAATCGGCTCCTATGCCTTCCTGGGGTCCCCCTGCTCATCCTTCATGGTCCATGCCTCCTCCATGGTCTTATCCACCTCAGTACCCCACTCAACCTACTTCTCATTCATATCACTCACATACCCAGCCTCAGCCTCAATGGAATGCACCTCAGTCGGGGTGGAGGCCCCAATACAACACTCCTCCTGCCATCTTGCCTCCACCACCAGTTCAACCTCAGCCATTACCTCCTGCTCCTCCAAGGCAGCCTCAAATGCCTGCTCAACCGAACCCAAACCCCAACAATAGACAGGCCCAGCAGGTATACACTGGGGAAACCTCATGCCCTACCTATGTTGTGGAGATCCAGGAGATCAATCTTCGATCTGGAAATACTCTACCAGATCGCCAACCTCCTCCCCTAGAGGGTGAGGAAGATAAATAGGAAAGTGAACCAAAGGCTATTCCACCCTTTCCTGAGAGACTAACAGCCACCACACAACCCAACCCAGAGGAGGATGAGCTTCTGGGTGAGCTCAAGCAGTTGTGTGTAAAAATACCACTTCTCCAAGCCATCAAGGATGTGCCAATATATAACAAGCTGGTTAAGGAGAAGTGTTTCAAACACCCAGGCAGACGGAAGAAAGATGCCTCAACTATCAATGTCATAGGACAACTGTCTGACCTTATGCTAGGACAAGTCATCTGCCCAAAGTATCTAGATCCTGGAAGTCCTGTAGTAGATGTTCACATCAATGGCACTATTATACCTCACACCCTGATTGATCTGGGGGCTGCCATTAATGTGATGACCAGGGATACCATGCTTAAGCTTAATCTTCAGGGTTCCTTGAGGAAGACCTCGACAGTACTGCAATTGGCAGATCGCTCCACCGTGACTCCCAAAGGGATTGTGGAGGATGTCTTGGTCTCTATTGACTCTTGGGAATACCCTGTAGACTTCCTGGTTCTGCAACCAAAGGCCAAGCTTACTGGATATCCTCTCATTTTGGGAAGGCCTTGGTTAGCTACTGCAGATGCTTACATAAGTTGTCGTGCAGGAAACATGACCATAAAAAACGGTCCCATGTCCAAGCAGCTAGTCCTATACCCTCCTGCCCAACCCTCCTTGGAGCATGACTTACTACTCTGGTTGGAAGAAGGAGAGGAAGATGAGGTGTACTCAGCACCTATGTGCACCTTAGATACCACTAGAAAAGACCCCCCAACCGAGGATGACTTGATTGAGACCTTGATCCGGAATCCACCTTCCAGTGCACTACCTTTAGAGAAATTGGTGGAAGATGCCCAAGCTAGCACCTTAGTGGATCTTTGTACAACCAACCCTGTTACTCCCAGAGTCAAGAATGTGGAGTTTGGCCCTGAGAAAGCATTGAAGATCAGCTCCTCCCTATCTCCTTCTCAGGAAAAGGAGCTGTGTAGTCTGTTGGCCAACCACCTTGATGCTTTCGCTTGGAGCTATAAGGAAATGAAAGGAGTCCATCCTTCGGTCTGTACCCATCATATATACATCAGAGAGGATTGTAAACCAGTTAGGCAACCTCAGAGGAGAATGAATCCAGCCCTTAAGGACATTGTCAAGGAAGAATTGCAAAAACTGTTGGATGCCGGATTCATTTACCCCATCTCAGATAGTGAATGGGTGTCCCCTCTAGTGTTGGTTCCCAAGAAAAATGGGAAATGGAGGATCTGTGTGGACTACCGAGAACTGAACAAAACTACCAAGAAGGACCATTTCCCTCTACCTTTCATAGATCAAGTGTTGGATGGACTGGCAGGAAAGAAGTTCTTCTCTTTCCTGGATGGGTTTAGCGGGTACAATCAAATCCAAATCAGCCCGGAAGACCAAGATAAGACCACCTTCACTTGTCCTTGGGGTACCTTTTCCTATCGAGTCCTTCCCTTTGGGCTATGCAATGCTCTTGCTACCTTTCAGAGAGCTGTCTTGAGCATCTTCTCGGAGCTGGTCCATGATGCAGTAGAAATCTATATGGATGACTTTACTCCTTATGGGGCCAACTTCAAGGAAGCATTGTCCAACCTGGGAAAAGTCCTAACCAAATGCACCGAGATGAACTTGTCCCTTAGTCCTGAAAAATGTGAATTCCTAATGACTGAAGGGACCGTGCTAGGCCATACCATTTCTTGCCAAGGATTGCAGGTGGATCCTAACAAAATTGCTCTCATCAAGAGGGTTCCACCTCCTCAAAAGGTTAGGGATGTCCGGAGTTTCTTGGGATTAGCAGGATACTACCGGAGATTCATTAAATATTTCAGCAAGCTAGCCTCGCCATTGTTTGGCCTGTTGGCAAAAGATGTGGAGTTTAATTGGACTGACGATTGTCAGAGGGCTTTAAATGAATTAAAGGACAAGTTGGTGTCAGCCCCAATCCTGAGAGGTCCAAACTGGGCCCTACCTTTCCACATCCACACTGATGCCTCGAACAAAGCCATAGGTGCAGCTTTAGGACAAGTTGAGCAGAAACTTCCATATGCCATTTACTTTGTTAGCAAAAATTTGTCCAAAGCTGAGCTGAATTACACTGTAACCGAGAAAGAATTCTTGGCTGTGGTCCATGCATTGAACAAGTTCCAACATTATATTACTGGTTACCAGACCTTTGTACATACTGACCATGCTGCTATCAGATATTTAATGAATAAACCAGATGTGAATGCTCATATTATTAGATGGTTACTTTTATTGCAGCAGTTTGATTTGACCATTGTTGATAAACCAGGTAGAGAAAATGTAGTTGCTGACTTTTTATCTAGATTGGATTTGTCTGCAGATGAGGATGGAACAGTGGACGATCAGATGCCTGATGAACATCTGTTTGCTATTTCAGCACTCTCTCCATGGTTTGCTGATATAGCAAACTATCTTGTTTCAGCACAGTTCCCTCCACACTTATCTTCCAGAGAGAAGAGCAGGATCATCAGAAAAAGTGCCTCATTCACTTGGATCGGGGGCAATCTGTTCAAGCTTGGCCCCGATCAGATTTTAAGGCATTGTGTAAGGGAGGAGGAAGTCTTTGATATCCTCCTCACTTGTCATGATGGGCCTTGTGGAGGGCATTTTGCAGCAAAGAGAACTGCCTTCAAGATCCTGCAGGCAGGCTACTATTAGCCCACACTTCATCAAGATGTCAGAAGGTATGTCAGTCAGTGTGACCAATGCCAAAGAATGGGGAAACCGACCCAAAGGGATGAGATGCCTCTCCAACCTCAAGTGACTCTTGAGCCATTTGAGAAGTGGGGCATGGACTTTGTGGGCCCAATCAACCCCTCTTCGAGGCAAAGGACTTACATCATTGTGTGTACTGACTATTTGACAAAGTGGGCAGAGACCAAAGCAATCAAAGCAGCAACAGAAGAAAAGGTGGCCGAGTTCCTAAGAGAGAACATCTTCTATAAGTTTGGCTATCCAAGAGAGTTGGTCACCGATCAAGGGAGCCAGTTCACCTCCAACCTGGTTTAAGATCTCCTAGCTCATCACAAGATCAAGCATAGGACTTCCACCCCTTATCACCCTCAAGCAAATGGGCAGGTGGAAGTCACCAATAGAGCATTAGAAGGGATCTTGACTAAAGTGGTGAGTAGCAGCAGAAAGGACTGGGCAGATCACTTGGTTGAAGCCACATGGGCTTACAACACCACTTGGAAGACCACCACTGGCTTCACACCGTATGAGCTGGTCTATGGGAAGAAAGCTTTGCTGTCCATTGAGTTTGAATACAACACTTTGAGGATGGCAGCTCAGCTGGATCTAGATCTCAGCCATGCACAGCAAGAAAGGCTGTTGCAGCTAAATGGCCTGGATGAGCACCGCATGCAGGCCCTCCTTCACTCAGAAGTGGTTCAACTTCAGAGAAAGGTGTGGCATGACCAACATCTCCATGACAAGCAATTCCAGCCGGGAGATTGGGCTTTGTTGTATGATTCCAGATACAAAGATTTCAAGGGGAAGCTGAGAACCAGATGGCTAGGACCATATACAGTGGAGAAATGCCATGACAATGGATCTGTCCTCATTCGAACCATTGATGAGGAAGCCATTCCCATGCTTGTCAATGGGCATCGATTGAAGATCTACAGGAGACCTCTCTCAAGACAAGAGTTGATCAAAAATATGGAGAAATCTGTATTGGTCATAGAGAAGGGTTCTGCCTCTGCCTCTGGCACACCCTGAAGAAAAAATATCTGAAAAAAAAAAAAAAAAAAAAAAAAAAAAAAAAAGGAAAAATAAATAAAGATCCTTGGGTGAAAACCTCTCTGAGGCACCCAAGGCAGGTAGTAGGGGTGAAAACCTCATTGAGGCGCCCCTATTGTCTTTCAAAAAAAAAAAAAAAGGAGAAAAGATGAAAAGATCCTTGAGTGAAAACCTCTCTGAGGCACTCAGGGCAGATGGCATGGGTGAAAACCTCTTTGAGGCGCCCCTGTCATCTTTCAAAAAAAAAAAGAAAGAAAGAAGAAAAAAAAGAAAAGAAAAAAAAACAATAAGCAAGATATGGTAAAGTTGCATGCAGGTTGCAGATGCTCTATGGAGAAGAGGAAGCCCTTCAACTCACAGCCAGGGGTCCTTATCACACTGTCAAGGAACCTCACCAGCACCTCCTCCAAGAGTACCCATGTTTTTTTCAAGGTATGTGCAATTTTATCAAGGTTTGAATCTTCTACAGGAAGATACTGTCTTTCTACAGGAAGATACTGTCTTTCTACAGGAAGGCGCAGTCCTTCTACAGGAAGGCGCGGATTTTCTACAGGAAAGTGCAGACTTTCTACAGGAAGGCCGAACTTTCTACAGGAAGCTCTGTGTTCTACAGGAAACTTCCTGTAGGAGTTTTGGACGGCCAGAATTCATCTTAAAAAGAGATTTCGCGACCATGGATTGGTGTGGATGCATGCAAGCCTCTGTTGGCACCCCTGCACATTGCTGTCACCTTGCTCCACCATCCTTGTCGACATGCGACCAAGTTCCCTGCACAAACAAAGAAGATCGATGAGTTCTCGCGGGAAAGCAATTTTCACAGTCAAACAAAGGCTGGATCTCATACCGCAGGCATCAAAAGAGCTCCGGGAACGTGATGGAAAGGCCAGAACCGCCATCGTGCAGCATGCACCCAAGGAGAAAGGACTGTTACGAGACCCCTCGCGGGGATCCTGTAACAGTTCAACCTGCTCGAGTGGATACCAGTCACAGCACCGCCATCTGAAATGAAACGCAGGCGCATGCAAGTAAAACATCCACTCCATCGTCGGCAGCGTGTAATCACAAGCCTCCGGGTCTGTGTAAGTCGCATGCAGCAGGTAGATCTGCTCACCATCGTCCAGGAACTGAAAAATCATGTGCAGCCATGCAGGTAAGTGTCTCAACCCTTCCTTCCATCAAATCGCATGAATCTTACTTTGAAATTGTTTGCATGGCGTAAAATTGAATGGTTGAGCGGCCGTATGGCCAGTCGACTGGCCATGTCGGCTAGTTAAAGTGTAATTGGATGTGTGGGTGGCGGCCACGACAAAGAGAATGAACTGCACGCACGTGAGAACACTCTCGTCGAAGCATGAGTTTAACAGGAAAAGGCGGCGGCAAATCTGTGGGAATGAATGCGGCAGCAAACGAATACGAAGGCGGAGGATGGATGACGTCGCCCAACGGTCCAGCGGGGACAGCTCATCCCCCGCGCCACGGATTGCGCCGATTCAAAATCTAATCAGCTAAGATCATGTGCCTACATTTATAATCCAACACTTCAAACTCGGGTGGCTATTATGATCTCCTCTGCACTTTGATACGTCGAGCTGTTGGCTATCAGAACGCCGGTAAAGCACACCTCGAGCGCGGCCAACTACAGTCCTCCCTGAGAATTGCGCACGGCTTCTACAGGAACGCAGTTCTACAGGAGCGCAGTTCTACAGGAACGCAGTCTACAGGAACACAGTCATCTACAGGAAAGCGGGTGCCTCACAAAAAAGGTGGCCAATTAAAGAGGTAACCCTGAACTCTTAACGTAGCTGGTTATTAGAAGTGGCAAGACCATCGTCCACAGTCGAGTCATAAAGATATTGGTGGAATTGTTGTTTGTTGTGCCTATGCTACCGTTCTACAGGATGTTGGTATAAGTAGACTGTGTTGAAATTTTGTATGTGCATGCTCTGTCTTCATAGACCAACTCTCTTTTGCATTTGCCATCTTTGATTAAACCGACCGTGTTCATCATGCCGGGTGGGTTCATAAGACGGGAGCCCACTGATTCAACTAAACTAAGGAGAAACCCGGCAGTGGTAGAGCTCTTCACCAGAGCACAATGGATGCCTTTTTGTGATAAGCTGCAGGGTTACGATGATGAAGTGGCCGAGGAATTCTTGCAGGCTCTGAAGCCTAAATCTCAGACACTGGCCACGGTAAACTTCAGAGGTCTAAGCCTCAAACTCACCCCAGAACATATCAGTCGGATCACAGAACTTCCTATGGGTCTGCCGTGGGATAAAGAGGAGAGAAAGCTGAGTCAGCAGGCAAAGAAGGAATTCTTCCCACCTGAGGAAGAATTCTCGGAGGACAAAAATGGGGTACGAAGAACGAGCCTGTCACCACCTTGGAATGAAGTCAGTTTGCAAATCATGAAATATATTACTTGTGAAGGTCGTTTCAGCATCGTGTATGCATATCACTTTCGGCTGCTCACTGAGTTGAGGCACCGAATTGACCTTCCTGTAGAACAAAAACTGAGCATCCCCTATTACCTCCTGCAGTCTCTAATGGAGTGTGCTACAAAGCTGAAAGAGGGAATACCAGATCAGATAGCCCATCATGGGCTGATCAAGCTGCTTGTGGAAGATGCATTGCACTCATATAAGGTCCCCCTCTCATGGGAATCCTTCCAGAATTTAACAAAAGATGGGGATATTAAAATGTTGATTGAAGAAACGGGTTCATCCAGCAGTGAGGAACACGAAGCAGTGGCCGAGGAGCAGAGAGAAGAAGGCCAAGAAACCCCAACAACAATACAGAAGGAAGAACAGAGGAAGAAGCATGAGGGAAAGGAGGACAAAGAAAAGGGTGGCACACCTATCTTGTCAGCAAGGGAAAAGAGGATGAAGAGAAAAATGGACAAAGCAGAGGTGGTCCACGTCAGCCCAAGTACCTCAACAGCACCTGTACCCAAGGCAAAAAGCAAAACTCAAGCAGGCAAGCAAGCGGAAGTGGAGACACCTGTGTCTACAGGAAAGCAAAAACAGGCTTCTACAGGAAGCCCGAAAACACAAACTCAGGCTTCTACAGGAAGCCCGAAAATAATTAAGGAAAAGGCTTCTACAGGAAGCCCAAAAACAAAAACAAAGGCTTCTACAGGAAGCCCGAAGATCAGTGAGAAGCAGGCTTCTACAGGAAGCCCAAAAGCAAGGACCAAGGCTTCTACAGGAAGCCCGAAGATCGTTGGAGAACAGGCTTCTACAGGAAGCCCAAAAACGGAGACAAAGGCTTCTACAGGAAGCCCGAAAGTGCAAACACAGGCTTCTACAGGAAGCCCGAAGACAGAGACAAGGGCTTCTACAGGAAGCCCGAAATTGGAAAAAGGGGCTTCTACAAGAGGCCCGAAAGTCATTGAGAAACAGCCTCCTACAGAGAGTCTGAAGACAGAGAGAGGACCTTCTACAGGAAGCCCAACAGCGGGAAAGAAAGAATCTTCTACAGGAGGCCCGGAAGTGGGCAAAGCAGGGTCTTCCACAGGAAGCCCGAAATCTGAAAAGGAGGGGCCCTCTACAAGGAGCTCTGAGAGAGCAAAACGTAAGAAAGAGAAGGCTGGCACTCTCGAAAAGGAGGCAGCAGTGGCGCTGGCTGCCCTCAGTACACCTCCAAAACCGAAGGAGAAAAGGGAGAGGGAGACCCCTCTACCATCTGAAGCCAGGAGAAGCAAGAGGATGACCACGGGCAAGCCACAGCCTCCACCCAGCAGCCAAACCATTTCAGGGGATGTCCCTACTTCAACCAGTGCAAGAACCCCCTCTAAAACATCAGCCACCCCCGAAAAGGGGAGCCCAAAAATAACTTCCTGGACACGAAAAATAGGCCAGTCACCTTCCGAAGCCCGGCTCAAGGAACTAGGAAAGGGGGAGGAAGCATCACCTTCGTCACCACCAGGGGCAGCAAAGGCAGGGCCGCTAAAATCGGGAAAGGAAGAAGCGCCACCCTCGGCAGAAAAGGCAGAACCACCAAAAACAGGGAAGGAAAAGCGTGCTCCGGGCTCTAGTTCTCGGCCAAAGACGAGGAGCCAGGGCAAAGTTGCTCAAGGATGAGCAAATAGTTTAGCTGGGGGGTGATGATGAGCCCCAATTTTTGGTACAATTTGGGCTCATTTGGCCTACTTGCTCTGCTCAAACCATTCATTTTTTATTTCTTATGCATTCATTTCTTGGTTTATTCGTGTTGTTTGTAGGAAGAAGGGTAGACATTCTATCTACGTGAATAATGCATGATGCTTTTAGGTTTTTGGCATTAAAAGGGAGAAAAGACAACGAGAAAGGAGACAAGGAGACAATGAGGTGGCACTGCTGGTTTTTAGGAGAGGATGTCCACGGTCTTGGGGACATTCCTCGTGATTCCCACCATAGCTCCGAGCTCAAATCCATCTCCCCACCGAGCTTAGAAGCAGCCAGTTGTTCTACAGGAACAGCAGTTATAACTGTTCTACAGGAACAGTAGTTATGACTGTCCTACAGGATCCGCAGTTAAACTTCAGTTGGACAGCCGAGCTCCTAAAATCAAGGACACCTGTTGGATGATCATTTTGGCATAAATACTGAGGCCGTAGCCTTGGATAGAAGCTTTTTGAACCTTGGTATTATTCTTGTAATTTGGAAGTACGAGCTACAACTCGGTTTTGTAAGCCCTTTTGGCATGTTATCAGACTTTCGTTTATGAATAAAGGCAGTCAGATTTTGGTTTCATTCTGAGTTTCTAAGGGAGCTATAGCTCTCAGGTTAGGGCCCAACCTGAGAGCAATATATCTCCTCAGTGTTGTAATGTGTTTGCATTTCGTTCCAGCACTTTGAGTTTGTTTACTTTTACATGCAATTCGAATTTCCAGTTTTTTAACTTAGTCTTTTTCATGAGCTTAGATAGGGTTAGTTTATGGTGAATTTGTTTCAGGTGCTTACGTTCAATAGGAGGATAGGTATAAATCATTGGAGCTCCAGCAAAAAGGTTGTAAAGGCTCACTGCCATCTCTGTTAGAGATTGGGGTGCAGCCCATAACCAACCACCAAAAAGAAAAGCAGTTCTTCTCATTTCCATGCAAGCTGCAACATAAACATTTTCATTGAAGATCCATCCATGTATTTTTTGACATTGAACCATACTTCTTCATTCCATTTCCACGCATAAGTTTCGTTTCTTGGTTTTCCATTGCTGCTCATAGGTTTCATGGCACAGTTATCATAGGTTAATGAATTTCTCGTTTTGGTGCATAAGTCATTTGTTTCATTTACGCTGCTCCTTATCACTCCACTTTCTTCTTCTTCATCTTGACTTCTCCTCAAGCCCTACTCATCCTCTGACCAACGCATTTACCCTCCAACTCATCCATTATTCGCTTAGCTCCATTTACTTACACTTTCGTTGATCCCATCCTTCCAAACATCAAACCTCTGCATGCACTTTTCCTCCATCTGATTTCTCTGCTCCTAAGCCATCACCAGCTCCATCTCCATCTCACCTATCCTTCCACACCACTCCAACACTCCACCATCTCCCAAAACCTCCACGGCCAATCATCCTGTAGAATTGCACAGACTTCCTGTAGAAACCCATGAGTTTCCTGTAGGATCCCCTGCAAACTTCCTGTAGAAACCTGCAAACTCGGTTGCTGAGCATCCGAACGTGGTAGGCTTATGTGGAATGATGTTGGAGACCCTCTGGGACCTCCCTTAGCCATCCTGACCTTGCCCATGTTTTCCTTCCATTCCAACCGCTCCTGCACAACCAAACCCTAATCAAAAGCATCATCACAATAAATCCAACCACTTAATGAAAAAGTACAAAAACATGATTTTTCAGATGCAAGTAGCTTAGATGCATGTATTTCAGTTCACTGCAAGTAATGGCATTATTGGTAGTTGTTTCATTCACAGTTTTGCATAGTTAGGGTCTAGCTAGTCAAATTAGGGTTTCCTAGGGTTTCCATGCTTTATTGGTTTTCAGTTTCCTTCTGCAATTAGACTAGTCTCCTTTGAGTTAGCTTTCGTCCATCATTGATAAAGCTTCTTCTGTGAGCCTATAGAAGTTGGCTTGAGCCCTAGCGGACTTGTGCCAGCTGACCAAGTGACAGCTGCGACAAGAGCTATTAGTTGTGCATACAGCACCGTCGCTTCCAAGTTTGTACGAACTACCGGGTTGATAAAATTAAGAGACAGGAAGCTCCAGGAGTTGTAGCATTATTGCTACAATACTGGAGCCCACCACCATTCAATACAATATGTGTTTGACAACTCCTCGCATTCGTGTATGATGATTGCATTTGGTTGGGGATGAGGATCCCGATTGATGATATGCTCATTAGAAAAATAACAATGTTGCCATATCAAGGAAAGGACCCCATACATGAATTCGTGGGTTAAAAAAAGACAAGGAGATGACCCAGATGATGAAAGAAAAGTTCAATCTAGTAAAGAAATCCCATGGATATGAGATAAAATCCATTGAGGATCAGGGTGTGCGCTTCACCGCACATATCTTAGTAGAAAAAATCATGATGAAGTGCAGGGCTAATGACGTTCCTGCAACAGTAATGCCATTAGCAGAACAATGCAATGCAGGGGTCCAGTTCAACTGGGATTCTTATCTATGTAAGGAGTTTTAATGGATTACAAGAAGGCCATAGGAAGAATGCAAGACTTTCCACTATGCCTAGTTGTTAATTCTTATTGCACTTATTTCCTAGAAGGAGCTGGAAGATTCTTAATTTCTGACCGTTGAGGTGGATGTATGCGAAGCAGTGAGGTATTCTTCACTATGGTTTATGAAGGAGCCAATCGGCGCAGCAGAGAACAAGATGTTCTTTGTAGTAATGGTGATAAATTTTCAGATTGTCATCGAGCCTGTACAAACAATATTTTCATATAGCGAGTTTAAGGCAGACTTTCGTAGGACATATATGAAAGCGATGAGGGATCCAATAGAGACATGGCATCCATTAACATACCTGGTAATGAGAGATGATCTCCTCACGGTAGTGCAGAATTGGTAGGAGGAATGGATGACTCCACCTGATGGAGTAGTTGGAGGGCAGGGCGCAGAAAAAGGTACCTTGTAGGGTGCAGGTACAAGTAAGGAGAATGTCGATGAGGAAACATAAGAAACAGGGGGAGGGCAGGAACACGAAGAACACTGTGGTGATGCAGAGGTATCATAGGATTCACCCTTTTTGATAAAAATGCAGCTAAGAAAGAAGCATAAGGCATATAAGAGTAAGGGCGTAGTGCAACTTGTCCTCACTAATGGGGACATCGATGAGATAGCAGAGAAAATCTAGGAGATTAACACAAAGACCTGGGACAAGATTGATGATCGCTCCAAAGAGATCTTGGTTGAGGTTTAGCAGGGCATCATGGAGCTAAAGGCATTGCCACAAGCAGTGAAGGAACCAAAGAAGGCAACCCAACCATTGTAGCAAGAACAGAGACTAGAAAAAAGATTTGGAGCGAGGATGTTACATGTGCCAGTTGGGGCACTAAAGTTTGAAGAAGCAGTAGATAAAGAGTGAGCCAGGGCATGGCACAGTTTCCAGGTGAATGTCTTTATGCTACCCCTCTAGGTGCTACATGAATTTCATCAAGGAATCATCGCAGAGATGAAGGAACAAGAGCAACATATGTCATTGTTAAAATAAAATGTGGAGTCATAGAAAGAAACATTGTAAAAAGAACTGAAGCAAGTGGCCAAGGAAAGAGAGGAAGCAAGGTAGCAACAAGAACAGTTGGAGAAGGCAATTGTTGAGACTTGCTGCACAATTCTGAATGTGAAGGTCCATGAGGATGAAGCACTAGTAGAAAAGGTCGTGAAGCTCGCCCTCGCAATCAAGGACTCAAAGAATGTTATAGCCAAGTTGGAATTTGATTATGAAGTGAAGATATCTAAGCTACAAATAAGGTTACAGCCACGTACTCCACCATAAGTTCAGGAGAAGAGACAAAGGGACCTCAACACAACATCGAAAGGCATATCGAATATGGTGGCATATTATGGAAAGTTGCTCGACAATACAATGAATATTTTGGCCTCGTTGTAGGAGATCCAAATGTCTTGAATATTGAGGAATAACTGCAGGCCAAGCAGAAGCGGTGCGATGAGATCTTGGTATATGTGAAGGCCTTACCAGTCTTGCAGAGGCTTGCCAGTGCCTCTGAAGGGAAGAACCTCCAGACACAAATAGATGATCTATAGAGGAAAGCACAGATCTTGCAAGAGAGGACGTAGATGAATGATTAAAGGAATTGAAGAAAAGGGAAGCATAGCTACTGTAGAAGACTGTTGGCCCTACTACAGAATCTTTGCTAAAGGAGGCGCAGTAGAAAGAAAAGTTGATGGCAGAAATACTCCAACATTACAATGTAGTATAAAACGAGATCACAACAAAGATCAAGGGCATTGAAGCTGAGTGACTCGGGATGAGTCACAAGTGATTTCTGAGGGCTTGTTGGGTATGGCCCAAATTGGTCCAAGTTTTGTTTAAAATACCCTGCCAAATAAGGAGTAGACCGCGTGGACTTTTAGGGCTGTTGGGATGGGATAAAGCCCTTATTTTTAATGAGTATTGGGAAGTATTCATTGTTTTATGGATTCATGGTATGTGGACCATTGTTTTTGTATAGATGAAATGTATAAAAGGATATGTAATAACTTAGGGAAAGGAAATTATGAAGCAAGTAATGAAATATCATTGAATCTCTATATTTCGCATCTGTAGTCTGTAGTTTTGGATAAGGCTCTGTAGCTAAGTGCACGGAGACTTTGAAGAGTCTGCAACTGAGTGTGCCAACCACCTATAGTTGGGTGCGCAGATCAGAGAAGTGAATGTAATTGAAGATATGTTTAATAAAGAAGAATTTTCGGTGAAGTATTGTATCTCTGTATAAGTTGATTGTCTACTATTATGTATCTGATTATGTATGCTTTTTACTAAATTATGTGAAGAACTATAAGATATATTGTTATGTGTTAGATTTTATGCATTTTTGTAAACATATCATCTGCACAAAGCTATTATGCATATGAATTTTTAAGATTGATATACAGTAGAAGTAAATACATGGTGCCACTTTGCGAATATCCCTTCAGTTGCCAAAACCTAGTTCTGCAACCTCCCATAAAAGCTTCAGGTGAGACCGTGACCCACTTGTAGGTATTTACCGAAAGTGTCAATAGTTGAGGGCTTTGGTGGTGCGCAACACACTCTAAACCTAGTTCAAACCCCCTCAAACCAACAGAAAGGTAATGGTTGTCTGGAAAAGATAAGAAATAACAGTGAGTAACCTTCAGAAACATGGAATATCTTGAATGTGTCTTGAAAGGAATTTAGAAGTTTATGATGGTTTTAGGTAGGGATTAGATTTCAACTAATGGATATATTTGAGTCTCTTTTGATTGAGACGTTGTTGGATATATAGCCTTTGTGTTCAACTCCTAATATATTGAAGTTGCAGCTTCATTTTACACATATGTTTCAGTTAAGGGGCATATTATATTTCTATTGAACCTACTATTTGACAACACATGCTTACATTAAACTTGTGAATCTTTTTATTATGGTTGGAAATTCACTTTTGTACTTTGAAATATTAAAAGAGAGTTTACTACTTAACCGAGTCTCTATGCCTAGTTTTTCGGATTAAGACAACTAATTCTCTTCGTTATGGAAGATTTTATGAATCTAAACTGAGTTTCAGTTTAAAAAAAATGGGGTGGAATGTTTTGAGTGGAAACTCCACCCTATTTTTGAAAGGATAAACAAAGTTTAGATCTAGAGAATATTACATAAATATGGAAAAATGTCAACACCTACATTTTTAAATAGTTCTCTTTGTTGTTATTAGTCCATTTGGTTTGGTTTAAGATTTTTTCCAGATTTCCATGGGAATATAGTATTCTATGATTTTCTTCGCTTATTTCTTTAGGTATGTTTTAGTGGAGAAATCATCTATTTGTGACAGAAATGTATGTAACTGTTATGCAAATATTTTGGAATTGATGTGTGAAAATGTTGGCAACCACATTGAACTTATTTTCACTCCTGTTAGAAAATATGGTTGTAAAGGAACATCACATAAGGTTTTATCTTATGTCATTGTTGATGCTATGAGATAGAAATTATTCCATAAATTAACTCGTTTGAGCCTAGATAGTAGATTATTTGAATCTTATCCGAAATTTGCAACAAGTGAACACTGTAGATCTATGTAATTTTTTTTCTTACACTTATTTTGGCTTTCCCAGCTGAACATGTGGGCATTGACCTAGTTATTCTAGATTTTTATGAAGACAAGGAAGTAGTTCCCCAAAATTCCTACTATGGTGGAATAAAAATTGGTGGGAAGTACACATGGTATAAGGTTACCTAGTACTGATGTTGAGCTCTCGAATGCATGTGATAGTTTGAAATATGCTAAGGTTCTTGCAACCTCCATGTATGTAATTGTTCACCCTAGAATAACTATGTGAATTATTAAATAAAAAATCCGTATTCACAATATTATGTATTTGAAAAGCATTCGATATTCTGTATAATAAAACAAACATTACACAACATTATTCAGTGCAACAACCATGATATTTCACAAAATACAAGAGTTATTAGCCTACAACTACACCCATAAATTTCATTAATCATTAGTAGATGACACAATTATTTGGCTCTTAGACATCCTAATTTGAGAGCTTAATCATTCATTGAAAATCAATTCTAAAATTACAATAGTTACAAAAATTATCAAACTAGAAACTTCATCATACTTTAACCATTCATTTCCTCTTCTGCTTTGATTTCCATCTATTGACGGTACTGGACCCACTAAGATGTCAGGGGATCTTTGTTGGCTTGAGGGGGCCCAACCCAGGTTCAGCCTTAATTAGCCAAACAAATCCCTACACTACTGGCCCTTTCGGCATCAGCCTGTGGAGCGTGGACCGAAGTCTCACTCGAAGCATTATGGGGGGATGTTGGAACCAAGTTTCCACACCTTGAGATGGTTGTGATGTCGTTTAATTCCCTCTATCCCTACCTTCGGGCAAGTTGCTTCGCTCTAGAGCTTGCAATACGAGCCTGCTATTCTAGCCTTCAGTACCTCCGCGAAAGGGTACGATTGACTTGCGAGCAGCCCTAGCCTACTGCCCAGGTAATTTCACACTGCTAAGGCAGCGAGCCATACAAATTCCCTAATTAATCTAAGTGACTTTCTTATCTTATCAAACAATTAGAGTTAACACCGTGTAAATAGATATTCGTAAATGCATTCAATTATTTAATGTAATTGCAGTCATTCGTGCATCATATAAGCACAATAAAGGAAATTCATACATAAAATATCCAGATGCATCAACAAAACAAAGACAAAGAAATTGCAGAATATCTCTCTTTATTAATATCTTCCAAGTGTTTACAGACTCTGTCCACCCTACGCACACAACTGCAGGGGTCTGCGCACTAAACTGTGGACTTCTACCCTAGGCCTTTGCGCACTCAGTTGCAGAGCCTCTACCTACGCTACAACCCAAAACTTAGACTTCTTACTTCAGATCTATGACTCTCTTACATTATTCCTCCATCTATGTCTCTAAAACTACTTAGAGCTTAGTTCTTTTTATACAATCCCATGGTCTGCAAACCATGGGTAGATCTCTTTACAACTGACTTTACTTTACAAAACTAAGGGCAGACTACCCTTTATGACACATAACAACTTTGCGCTCCACGACCACAAAATGCAAAGAATTTACAATTTTATTACAAAAATATTTTACTCAAACATGGGATTTTAGCCCCAAAACTACCCTTGGGGGATCCTGCTCCCAATAGGCCCCCAATGCAAACATCATGACTTGCCCTCGAGTCACTCGGTAGGCGCGAAGATCTTTGCGTGAAGCCCGTCCAGCTCGACCCATATGACTGCTACCTCGACTTTGCACTGAGTTGCCGCCTGCTTCGCATCTTCCACTGTCTTCTCGGTTACTGCTCCTATGCTGTCAACCTAAAGCTTTTGTTGTGTCACTTGTAGAGTCGTAAGCTTGCCTTCAATATTTCCTGTGACTGCGTAAGCTTCCTCTAGTAAGGGCTTTAGTTGCACCTTCATCACTTCTTCCTTGTGTAGCACTGCGTCCACCTATTCCTTCAATTGCTTGGCCTCCTGCAGCTTGGCTAGCTACTGTGTTAGCGCGACGGTTCACGATGTGCCCTTAACTTCATCATAGCACTGTTGTAGCTCATGTGCTTCCATCTCCAACCTCTGTACATTTGGGTCCTCCAGCAAACTTGTTAGGACCTCAAATGATTTCTGGAACAACTGCATGTAGTCTGCTACTGCATTTTCCACCACTGTGACTGCTTCTGTGATAGCGGTCGCCCGTTGTTCCTTTACTTTCAGCAGTGTTGAAGGCCGGGCCCTCAACTATGGCTCTGTAATCTACAGGTTCAACTCCAGCTGAACCCGCACCATCTCAGTCCGAGTGTCGCGCACCCCTGTGGCCAATTTGTGAATGCGTACCTCGACTGGCTCCTCCTCCAAAATGGCCAACTCAGGGACCATTTTGCGTGCCTCCTCAACAAACTGCAAGATGTTCTTGCTCTGGTTGGTCACCTCAGTCTTAGCAGTGATGGAAACATTTGTTTGTAGGGCAATCTTTTCATTGTTGATCTGTTGTTCGCTAATCACCTGGAGGGCGCAGTGCTCGCAGGCCCTCATTTCTGCAATTTCTCCATCCTACAAGAGGTGGAGCGCTTCACGCAGAAGCGTTACCAGGTTCAACCCAACTCCCTTCAAGGTGCTGACAGTGGGCCTGTCAGCCTCATTTTCCATTGTCAGCTCTCCATCTGGCAACACTATCACACTGGAAGCCTTCGTGCGCAGCATATCGACAGCCTCTGAAGTGTCGATAGCCAAGATGGTAGACACTGTACCATCCTGCGAAGTGCGAGTTTGTAATTCCTGCAACCCAGTCTGGATAGCCCCTAGTATGATTTGCTACTGTTGTTCAAATTGCTGCAGGGCCTCCATGGTGACATCTCTGACTGTGTCACCGATATCATGTAAGTTTCCCTCCGTCAATGTGATAGGGTCCAGTGAGGTCTTTGTCACCTTGGATTTCTTTCTGGACCCTCCCTTCTCCAGCTCTCTTGGGCGCTTAATGCGGGTGGACGTCTCCTGAGGGTCCATGCCATGTTGTTTTGTTTCTTCCTCTTCTATCTCAGGCGAAGGCGACTGCACCCTTTGTTAGAGCCATGCTCTGTTCCACCTGTCTGCTTACCTGCCTACTTTTCTACCTATTCCGCCTGGGCCTTCTCAGCGGCCTCCTTTTTCCTTTTCTCGACCAACTATGCCATCTTCAGCTTGGCCTCCTCCTTCTTCTTCTACGTGGTATACTTGCTTCCACCCACCGCCAAGTCCATGGTAGTGTGCCACTCCGCCGACCATTGATCAAGCACCGCATCAATGGAGTCATTTGTGGCTAGATACAGTAAGTCATACCACTTCTGCGTAGGGTCCTTCCACACCCTAATTGATACTCGATGGAAATCAGCTTTAAACTCGACATAGCTCTGTAGATTAGCGTACACCATGGGCGACAATCGTGGCTTGTGATTGATGGCCATCTTGATATTCATTTCCATCAAGATCCAGAATATCTTGTTGTCCTGAACTCCTTGTGCGTCCTTGGTCGCTCACAAAAAAGCGTACTTCGCTGCTTCAGGAAGGTCTGGCATGACAGAAGGGAACTAGTTGTTCTCTGGTAGCTCCCACACTACCAACACAATCGACAGAAAGAGCCACGCATAGTGTAATTTCTTTCTTTGCTCTTATGCTTCGCAGTAGTTCGCCAGGAACTCTCCGTGAAGGTAGTCCGACCAGTTAAATTGGACTCCTTTCGTGCATTGTTGTGTAAGCATGATGACAGGTGCCAACACCTCATCAGCACGACACTTCCGCATCACCTTCCCTGCAAGGATTTTCATTGCTACCTTCACAGTAGGGTCGCAGATGATGGAGATAGCTTACCCACACAGCTTCTTCACCAGCTTGAACTTTTCCTTCATTAACTCTGTGAGAGCCTACTCACCGCCCTTGCCACCGAAGATCATCGTTGGATTCTCACCTATATACAATAGGCACATTATTCGGTGAATTAACATATCTGTGATGGGTATCAACTCCTCCAACCACAAACACCCATTATGCACCAAGCACAGCAACTGCTTGATGACCAAAACTGTCACTAGGGTGCGGTTATAGTGCGGCACCCAAAGCAAGTTGATAAATCCTGCCTTCTCTACTCCCATGAGCCACTTCAGTGGCTCCAATATGGTCATCCCCGTGTTCATGTCTATGATGCGGTGCATCAGCTACTCGGTCGCCTGGTGCGGGAACTTCTTGTGGTCCGCCAAATACCAGTCTTCAGGCTTCAGTATCGGCACTCGGGCCAAGCGCGGACTATCTAAAGCAATTTTGTCTGGTAGTAGAGGGGTTTACAGGGGAGTCTTACTCTCATCAATGTCATTTGGGACCTTGGACTTAGGCTTGCATGGAGGGACATACTCCGGCAACCGTGTAATTGGGTCCGCACCCTAGGCTTCAACCTCCTCTACTTCCCTTCCCACATCCTCATCGTCCATTGGGATGTCTTTGATATCTTCCTCCTTGGCTTCTAGGTGTATAGCCTTGCCTTTCTCTTGTGTAGTGGGCTTTGGTGGGTTTTGCCTTGGCGAGGCGCGCACCGGTATGGCAGGTTGCTTGCCCTTCTTGTCCTTCATAGTCTCCTTTGTTGGGGTTGGATTCAGTCTCAGTGTTCTTGGTGATTTAGGGACCTTTGCCAATACTTCGACTACTTCTAGAGCAGCTACTTCGGGGGCAGCTGCCTCTGGGGCAGCTTTTCAATTTCTTGTGTTGGCTCTTCTACTACTTGCCCTGTATGGATAACTTATGGGGGTACTGGCATAACACTCTCTATCAGTGCCTGGAATGTCTTGAGCAAGTTTGTAAATGCAGGAATCTGTTTGAGAGCCTCGAAGAACTCTGGGTCCATAAGTGTCTGAGAGCTCAACAAATGAATACTCAAAATGCCAAGTGTTTCTTGCTGGACAGCCACCTGTAATTTATAGGGCATTCTGAATTCAAATCCGATCATTCCTCCCAAAATCGGTTCATTAACGCTGGATTGGTGGTAGATTTTCAAGGATCTAAGCCATAAATTTCGTCTTAAATGCTAGCCGCCAGCTCCATTTGGCCTCATTTCTATCGTCTTTTCATGAACAGTGACCGTAACGGTCACTTTCCGGCGAACCTGCATGATTTCTCCCTGGGTAGCGCAACTCCCTCTGCACTGTTGCGGACCCAGTGACACTCCATTTCTTCACACCATCTTCCAATCATGCAACTCCCCAACCCGGGTAGTGTAATTTATAGTCCCATGCCTCCTTTCAGCTGCTTAGCACACTAAGACTATCCTACCTTCATCTAGTCACATGGTAAGACCACCAGTGTATGGCTTCAAGCAACTGCCATTCACCTTTCCTGGGAAGGGTTCTCCATTTAATTTGACTAGTTGTACCGCTCCTCCATTGGTAGTCTCCTTAATAAAATAAGGCCCTAACCAGTGCATCCTGAACTTCCCTGGAAATTTATCAAACTTACTACCATATAGCGAAACCAGGTCATTTACCTTAAATGTGCACAACTTAATGTGTCAATCACGCCATGCCTTTTTGCGTTGCTTTTTGACCTGTAGGTAAAATCCAACCAAAAATCTCTCTTCTTCGAGCTCAGCTAGCTGTGTGAGCCTCTCCTCCAGGGCTCCGCGATCTGTCATACCTATGAGCGCTGCTACGCGCAGACTAGGCACGATGTATTCCATAGGCATTACCACTTCAACCCCATAGATGAGCCTAAAGGGGGTTTGTCCAGACAACTTCTTGCATGTCGTTCGATAAGCCCATAATACTACAAGTGTGTGTAGGTCCCAATCACTTCGTTGAGCATTGCAAACCTTGGTCAATGCATTTTTGAGCACTTTGTTGAACACTTCCATTGTCCCGTTAGCCTATGGGTGATACGGTGTGCTCTTCTGGTGGTATACCTGAAATTCCTCTGTCAGCCCGTTGATCATCTCATTCAGGAAGTGTGTTCCACGATCGCTCGTCAAGATCTTTGGACAACAAAATCATGTCAGTACATACTCAAATAGGAACTTCGCGGTAGTTGTGCCCATGCAATCCTTCATCGGCTGTGCCTCTGCCCAACGAGTCAAATACTCTATCGTGGTGATAATGTACCTTGCTCTCGTCTTTCCTTGGGGCTGAATGGGTCCCACAAAATATATCACCCACTTCTCAAAGGGTTGCAACATCATCTGTGGATTCAAAGGCATCTCATCCCTCCGCGATGGCCTGCCAGTCCTTTGACACACATCACATGCCTTGCAATATGCTTTTGAGTCCTGATGGAGGGTTGGCCACCACAACCCTGCACGTAGAATCTTCTGCACGGTTGCTCTCCTTGCATAATGTCCTCCCGCGGCACCCCCATGAGCATCTGTGAGGATTCTGCTTCTTTTGAACTCAGGTACATACCGTCGCAATATCTCATCAGTCCTCATATTATACAGATGCCCAGCAATGACAAAGAAATCTATCATGTGCACCACTAATTCCTTTTTCTATTGGACAATGTATCATTTCTATGCAGTACTTGTCGTTAGGAAATGTACAATATCCTCAAAATGACCATCTGCGACGTGCACTGCAAATAGCTACATGTCAGGCAATCCTTCTTCCAAGTTAGTGGGTTCCTCCCCTATTTCGATGCATGACAGATGGTCTGGTCTCGCGTTCAGTTGTCCAGGCTTCATGACAACTTCAAAATCATACTCCTGGAACAATAAGATCCACCTGCAGATTCTCCCCCCAAACACAAGCTTATTGATCAGGTAGTTCAGCACGGAGTGATCCATATACATCTTAAAATGCCCCTCGAGCAAGTAGTTATGATCCGGATCTTAGGGGGAGGCCCCCAAGATATAAAATATTGAAATGGATCTTATGAGGGAGGCCCCAAAGATCTAAAGAATTGCAATGCTAGAAAGAAAATGACGGAACACACAGTAAATAAAACCACAATTTTATTTTTATTAAAACTAATAATAACTATAAAGGCTATATTTTGGCGGACCATCTGCCCTTTTACAAAATGTGACTTGTTACTTATAGTCTTTTTCATTTACAATACCACGAGTCAATTCCATAGGTGAATGAATACCATGGGAAAATTTCACAATACCACGGTTCAATTCCATGGGTGAATGAATACCATGGGTGGGTGTCACAATACCATGGGAAAATACCATCAGTTGATGTCACTTACAATACCATGGGTAAATTCCATGGGTGGATGAATAACATGGGTGGATGAATACCATGGGTTGATACCATTTTCTATTCGGATCATTCCTCCTTCCTTAAGAAGCAATGGTACCCATTGCGTGAAGTTCCCTCCTGCGAAGCCTTTGTTGAATATGAAGAGCCACTGAAGGGAAGGGTTTTATGTGGTTAACCCATAACCATGATGAACGAAGATCCGAGGATAGAGATACCTTGTAATGCTTGTGACCAACTGTGATACTAACAACATGCGGCCTAGCAAATGGACTTTGATGAAGTGTGGGTTTGTGGATGACCCATAACCATGATGAATGAAGATCAGACGATAGAGATACCCTGTAATGCCTGTAACCAATTGTGATACAGATAGTGTGCAGCCTAGCAAATGGACTTCGATGAAGTGTGGGTTTGTGGATGCCCATAACCATGACAAACGAAGATCCAAGAATAGAGATACCCTGTAATGCTTGTGACCAACTGTGATGCTAATAGTGTGTAGCCTAGCAAATGGAATTCGATGACAAGGATTTTGTGCGGTTGACCCATAACTGTGATGAAGTACCAGGTGCCTACATAGCCTGGGGTGGGAGGGCACATCTCCAAAGAACCCAAGTTCAATGCTGCTATGTTGAAACTAATGAATGTGAAGCTGGTTCCTACTAAAGCGGGGTGGGAGGGCACGTCTCCAAAGGGAACCTGCTTCGAATGCTGCTCCAGAATTAAAATGGACATAAATCAGTCAATATAACTCAGAATATTTATTATAACATGTTTTTGGAAATAGAAGGACCATTTTGCATCTTCCCATGTGTTGCAAATCCTTATATGGACACTCTAGAATCTTATATTCGCGCTGCAACTTTTCCGCCGTCACAAAATTTTTGAAAAAATAGCTGATTTTAAATCAGCGATATCTCCCACATCCAAACTCCAATTCGACCCATTTTTTTTTGAAATGGAGCTATTTTTTGAGAGGAGCTTAGATCTACAATAACATTTCTGAAATTTTACACTAATATTGCAAAAAATATATAGGAGAGCCGTCGTCCACGAATTGTCGTCACAAATATTTCTGCAACATGGCTGATTTTAAATTAGCGATATCTCCCTCATCTAGGCTCTGATTCGACCAATATATTTTTTGAATTTGGGTATTTTTGTGCAAGAAATACAGATCTATTATTTCTTTTTGTAAAATTTTCACTAAAAATTTCAGATCTGGTCTACAAACTCTCCCCCCAAAAACATTCTTGCAAAAAAATGAAAAAAGAAAAATTCTTCCCGCTTGGCCCAAGAAAATGCTCTGTGGAGGACATAGCACATGCCTAAATTTTATTGAATATTGTTGCAAAATTTGAAACTAAAATATGCATCAAACCCTCATTCCAATGAAATCATAACTTGCTTTGATACCACTGATTCAGATCTTGGGGGGAGACCCCCAAGATCTAAAAGATTGAAATGGATCTTGTGAGGGAGGCCCCCAATATTTGAAGAATTACAATGCTAGAAAGAAAATGACGGAACACACAGTAAATAAAACCATAAAGAATTTTTTTATTAAAACTGATAATAACTATAAAGGCTACATTGTGGCAGACCATTTTTCCTTTACAAAATGTGACTTGTTACTTATAGTCTTTTTCAGTTACAATACCATGGGTCAATTCCATGGGTGAATGAATACCATGGGGGGGTGCCACAATACCATGGGAAACTACCATGGGTGAATGAATACCATGGGTGGATGTCACTTACAATACCATGGGTAAATTCCATGGGTGGATGAATAACACGGGTGGATGAATACCATGGGTTGATGCCATTTTCTGTTCAAATCAAGTGCCTATGCTTCTGGAGTGCATACACCATATCTATACCTTTGCGCTCGACGATGGAATAGTTCTTCTCTGCTTTGGATAATCTTCAGTTTATGAACGTGATAGGATGATCTAAGACTTCTCCGATAGCCTGTGTTATTACTTCTCCCAACGTTATACATGATACGTCGACATGTACATGAAACTCTTTCTTCCAATCCAGGAAGACTAGAATCAGCTCGGTGACCATCTTTTCTTTCAATATACGCAAGCTCTTCTTACAGTCATCATTCCAACAAAATATGACATCATTCTTCAACAATTTCTCCATAGGTACGGTGATCCAGGCATAGCCCTTGATAAACTTTCTATAATATCCCGTATGTCCCAGGGTAGCACGCAACTGTTTCACACTCCTCGGTGCTTCCAAGTTTAGTATCACCATGACCTTTGTGAGGTCTACCATTAGTCCCTATATGAAAACCACATGCCCCAATAAGTTCCCAAAAGGAACACAAAACAGATGCTTCTTGAGATTGAGTGCGATCTGGTATCTTTGATAGGTATCCAACATCAGGTGCAAACTCGCTACATGGCATTTAACCAACCCAAACACAACCTAGTCATCAAAATATACCTCCAGGAACTTATGAATAAATTCCTTGAATGCAACAAAAACTACATGGGAGAAGATTGTAGGCGCATTCTTAAATCCAAATGGCATTACAGTGTACTGAAAACAACCCCACTCAGTCGTGAAGGTTGTCTTGCTCTTGTCCTCTGACGCGATTTTGATCTGGTGGTACCTAGAGAACCCATCATTGAAGGAATATGCTTCCTGGCCACCTACATTGCCCAACACTTCATCAGTGAGCGAAGTCAAGAAAGGATCATGTACAGAAGCATCATTTAGCTTTCTGAGGTCCATGCATATCCTTATTTCATCCTTCTGCTTCTTTTCCTCTACCACCATTGGACTTACCCAGTCAGATTCTTCCACAGGCTTAATGATGCCTACTACAAGCATCTTTTCTAGCTCTAACCAAACCTTCTCCTTATATTTCATATTGAGACAGTAAGGCCTTTACTTAACTAGATTTGCATTAGGTTTCAATGTAATATTCATCATTCCTAGTTCCCCGATTATCCCTTTCAGGTTCGTAAACTTGGTAGGGAATAAATCCTGGTATTCGCAGAGTAATTCAGTGACCTTATCCACTGTCGTGTCATCCCAGTAGTCTCCAATCTTCGCGAATTTTAGCTCTACCTCAGTACCAATGTTTACTTGTTTCGTTTTCAATGGCATGGTTATGTCAGGGTTCTCAATCTGCGGCCCTTGAACCTTGTGGTGACCTTCTATTTCTGGAATGTTAATCTTCCGTGGAACCTCATCCTCTTCTTCAACAGTTACATTATAACATTCTAGCGCGTGACTCAGCGGGGTAGCTCATTGAGGTTGAATCAGGTCTAAAGGATCCTATGGTATCCTAAATATTGATTCTTTCACTTCTTGTAGCGCTTCATAAATACTGTCAAACCTATCCTCAAAATTGAATGTCATCATGAATCCCTCGCACAAGATATCCCATTCGCCTGTCCCATGGTGGAGCTTGGTTTCTACATACTAGTTCATCGGGACAATATCTAGGGTGTGAAAGAACAAGTGCACCAATTTAGGTTGGGTCTTTTCTCCATAAGCCTAGTTCCATTTGGCGAAATGCTTGCGCAGGTCATCCTGCCCATCATACTTGTCTATCATTCACATCTTCAGCTTCCCAAAGCAAGTTCTCATCATTCTCCTACATTCGCTCCAATCATCAAAGCTTCCCTTATGCGTACCCCACCATCTTGCGGCCATAGTGCACAGGGCCCAGTCTAATGTTTGGAAGTGTTGATTTTTTAGTACCTCCCTTTCAAATGCATCCAAAAAGATATCTACCTCATTCAGACCATCGTAAGAAGGAATATTTCTTACCTCTGAGGACACATAGTGTAGCGATCAAGTCATCATGTTGTAGTTGAGTGTAGTCACTTCATGTAACTGGTTTTTCTAGCGTTCTAACTCTTCATCGGAGTCTGAAGTGTGAGAACTCTCAAAATCCCATGTAATTCATCCATCCGTGGTGGGATTCACCCAATCTTGATCTTGTACCATTATCTTATAGATACAGTCCAAATTGTCATTGCTCTCATAATCGCAGACTGGTTCCATATACCATGATCCCTTAGCAGGATCTAGAGGTACTATTACGCGTAGTGATTTCTTCTCAAAGATCATCTTCTGCTTCTTGAGATTAATTACCCCGTTTATATCAGTGGCCCAGTCAATTCCTATGAGCGCAGAATAGGGATTGTTGTCATCCACTATCTCTATTACTTCAAAATTAGGGAGCACACTCGCTCCCTCAATATCCACGATCACCCCCTGTATCCACCCCATGGGGATGATCTTCTGCTGATTTGCCATCCTTAGTTGAATCTGAGACCATTGCAGCGTAGGTCTCCCCATTCGTTCCCAAGTTTGCTTTGGTAGGACGTTCAAGTCTGACCCCATCTCATACTCTCCTATCCATCTCATACTCTCCTATCTGCACGGTCAGTCTCATCTCTCGCCATGTCCTTGTTTTATGCTTGCCAATATTTCGTACCATGCACGGCTCACCCGACGCAGTTCTAGTGCATCTATTGATGAGCTCTTATAACCCTTTCACAGCCTTACTATCATGCAATAACTTTGTACAAGTCTCCAGGAAAGTTGTGAGCATAGAGGTGTTTGTCTCTTGCTCGGGCTTATCCTTGCTTCTTGAGGTGGAGGCCTCAATGAAGCTCTTCTTAGCTTCCATGAAGGTTTCACGTGCATGCTCCAAATCAAACTCAGCCTCCTTTTCCAAAGCTTTGCAAACCCATGTACTATCTTCTGGTTGTTTCCCCTTGCCATCTCTTGTCACGATTCCACTTATGAGCACTATATTTACATTTGGATCCTCTTCGCGCGGCTCAGACCTCATCATCTATAAGTTCTGAGTCGACGGAGGTGGTACCGCCCCTTTGTCACATATCCTAGCTATCAGCGTAGGACAATATTTTGTTTCATGATCAAACAGTGTTAAATACCTACACGATTGATGTGTTGGGTTAGTGAAATCATGGGCATAATGTCCTGGCCCTCCGCAATTGAAGCAAATCAACTGTCCCCAACCTCTACCAGGTCCTCCTCCACCTTGACCTCTTCCGCGCCCCTGAAATCCTGTCCACACCATCCCTGCACTCTAGTTAGGGGGTCGTGTTTTGCTCTAAACCCTATAAGTGGGAGTTTTATCCATCATCAATTCATAACTCCTACAAGTATGCTAATCATGTCCTACCGACCTACAAAAGTTGTAGAATAGCTGTTGTGGTGTCTATACAAACTTTTGTAGTAAGTGATAGTTATCCTTGGCATGTTTTTCGGCTACCTAATAGATAGTACACCATAATGCAGGCCCCGCACTAGGTCATGCTTGAGCTTCTAGCCTTAAAGGCATCGGTCTCCCTCCTACAATATAGTTCAGAAAGACTAGGCAATGGTCCTTGTCATGCCCCTGACTCTTACATTTCAAGCACCATACCTCCTCGCGCACCTCTGGTTGAACCGTCCTGTCCTGCTTCAGACTTTGCATCTCAAGGCATAGATTCTTCAATTGCACATGGATCTGCTGAACTCCTAGATTTGGATCTTGCATCAGAGTTTCATGTAGTCTCATGGCAATCTCCAAGGCCTCTGCCTAAGTGGTTATCTTCTGCTGCGACAACGCAGCCCTTAAGTGTGGCAGGAGTGAAGCAAAAAACCACTCATGATGTTGTCCGTCTGTTAGGTTCATGTTGGCTTCACAGATTGTACATTTCAACCTTTGATCTAGTTCCCAAGGCATCTCGCCTAGTTGCATCATGATTTCTTTGAATCCCACAATCGACTGTGCCTCAGATTTAGGCCTATTGAATTCTTTATTCAGTGTTGTCTGGATGTCTACCACTCCAGCATTCGTGTTATCATTATAGTACTTAATATACCAAGTTAGCATGCGATCTTGTAGAGCACTAACCAGTGTTTCCTTCTTTATAAGATCATCTGTAACACCTTCAGATTCCCATATGGCCCTTACAACAAACTAGAATTGGTTTGGGTCCTCATTTCCCAAGCCTTTAAACAAAGGTAGCTTCACTGTATTTTCCATACTGAACTGTGGTGGAGGTGGAGGTGGTATGGGTGAAGTTGGAGGTGATGGTGGTGAGGTCGGAGGTGGTGTGGGTGGAGGTGGTATTCATGGGAATCCTTGTCTTATTAACTGAATAACACTTCGCAAAGAAACCTTTGTTATTTCTTCCTCGTCACCTCGTGGAGGTGAAATCAATGGACTATACTTCGGACCCTTTTGTCCTTTGTTCCTATAAGTTTTTCCACTTCGTGTAGTTCTGAACATCAAGGTAGCTGGATAACCCATTTTTCACACAATAGCATTTTAATCCAAGTATTCAAAGATTTCATGTACTTACCTCTCTATCCTTTGAAAAAACACCGCTTTGCCTCACTATAGCTAACTGAGGTGTTGACCACAAATTTAGTCACAAATCCTCCTATGACGCAATCAAGCCAATGGTCAACAACGTAGGCAATATTATCCTCCGATGCTTCCAACCTTCGCACTAGCTTCGGGGTCCACACAATAGGACCGTCAAGTTTCCACCTTCCTTGGCTATCTTCTAGCTTCGTGATCCACTCATATAGCTCAATAGGGAAGGAGCAGAAAAAGATCTCGTGGATCTCTGTATATAGGTATGCGTCCAACCACTGTTCCTTTGTCAGTCACGGGTTTTTGTCCTCATGCGCCACAAATTCATGGATCTTCCTATCCAACCAATCTTCGATCTCCTTCTTAGATGGATTCTAGTGATACGACATCACACATCTCTTATGTAGATTCTGGTCCCAGCAACGGAACCATTTTTTGGCTTGAAGGGGCTTGACCCAGTTTCAGTGTTAATTAGCCAAACAAATCCCTATACTACAGGCCCTTTCAGCATTAGCCCGTGGAGCGCAGACTGAAGTCTCACCTGAAGTAGTATGGGGGGCAAGGATAATTTTAGGGGCGAATGTTCGCCCTTTGGCGAAATTAAGTGGTTTTAAATTTTTAGTGGGCGAATATTTTGTATCATAGTACATTTTTACAAATCACCTCAAATAGCCCACCTTATTTTAAGGGAGAGGGTAAAAAAGGTAAATTTAGCCCTTGAAATTAGGACTTACAACCTTCCATTCGCCCATTTTCAAGAATAGGTTTTATTTAAGTGAATCCTATGGGCCAAATACCATATTTATAAAAGAGGTATGGTAAATTAATAAAAATATAAATAAATGAGAGGTATGGTAAATAAATAAAACATTTTTTATATTTACTCCATAAGTCACCTTATATACATGTAAGGGTGTAAACAAATAAAAATATAAGTAAAGTGGAGGTATGGTAAATAAATAAAACGTCTTTTTATACTTACTCAAAAGGTATGGTAAATAAATAAAAATATAAATAAACTAGACGTATCGTAAATAAATAAAACCTCTTTTTATATTTAGTCCATAACCCTCATTTTATTTATGAAGGCTCAAGAAAGAGGTTTTATTTAAGTGAATCCTATGGGCCAAATACCATATTTGTAAAAGAGGTATGGTAAATTAATAAAAAATATAAATAAACGAGAGGTATGGTAAACAAATAAAACATTTTTTTATATTTACTCCATAAGTCACCTTATATTTACGAACACTCAAAAAATGGGTTAAATTTAGGTGAAACCTATGGCCAAAATACTATGGGACAAATACCATGGACTAGATTGTTATTAATACCATGCAGAAAACCATTATTAACCCTAATATTAGAATTAATAAAAATAAAAATGGCACATGGTATTGACCCATGGTATTCACCTGGAATGTAGCCTATTTAAATGGGGGAATTAAACCAGCATGTAGCCTATGCTAAGATTCACTAGGACTTTACGAAGTTTTATTATTTAGTGAAAGACTCGCCAAGATCTTACAAGATTTTATAATTGAGTAAAATATTCGCCATGCCTGGTGAGAGATTCGCCAAAAAATTATATATACATATTATATTATTGATAAAATCGCCTTCCATTTTTCCTATATACCATGTAGATTCGCCCATTTATTATATTTATAAATTTAGGGGGGGTTCTTAAAATTTTCCCTGATGGGGGGATGTTGGAACCAAGTTTCCGCACCCTAAGATGGTTGTGATGTCTTTTAATTCCCTTTATCCCGGCCTTCAGGAAAATTGCTTCGCTCTAGGGCTTGCGATACAAGCCCGCTATTCCAGCCTTCAATACCTCCGCGAAAGGGTACAATCGACCTTTGTGTAGCCCTAGACTGCCACCTAGGTAATTGCGCACTGCTAAGGCAGCAAGCCGTACAAATTCCCTAATTAATCTAATTGGCTTGCTTATCTTATCAAACAATTAGAGTTAACACTGCGTAAACAGATATTCATAACTGTGTTCAATTATTCAATGTAATTGTTGTCATTCACACATCATATAAGCACAATAAAGGAAATTCATACATAAAATATCTAGATGCATCAACATAACAAAGAAAAAGAAACTGCATAGTATCTCTCTTTATTAATAACTTCCAAGCGTTTACAAACTCTGTCCACCCTATGTAAACAGTTGTGGATTTCTACCCTAAGCCTTTGTGCACTCAGCCGCAGAGTGTGTACCTATGCTACAACCCAAGACTTAGAATTCTTACTTCAGATCTATCACTCTCTTACATTATTCCTCCATCTATGTCTCTAAAACGACTTAAATCTTAGCTCTTTTTATACAATCCCATGGTCCACGGACCATGGGTAGATCTCTTTACAACTGACTTTACTTTACAAAACTAAGGGTGGACTACCCTTTATGACACATAACACCTTCGCGCTCTGTGACCAAAAAATGCGAAGACTTTACCATTCTGTTACAAAATTTAACTCAAACATGGGCTTTTAGCCCCAAAACTGCCCTTAGGGGATCCTGCTCCCAACAATCTCCCCGGTAAGAATTCCCAACTAGACCTCAGACTGTTTGGAGTAGGAGTCCCAACGGTGGGTAGTAAAGCTATGCCTTGACTGCGATAGCACATAGAGGTAAGCGCGATATCTTTGTCGGAAGCAAGTGTATGACCTTGTAGTGAGTTAAGAGAGATTCATGGGGAGGTTCTAACACATGGAGGGGAAAAGGAAGTGTGCCCCTTAGAAGCCTGGAATAGTACACAGCCTGAAAGGAGCACACGAGTTGAATGAACTCACAAGCTCAAAAGAAGAATAGTCAACAATCCAAAGTGATAGGTTAAACCAATAACACGACTTCAACGATATTCATACAATCATATAAGAAATAGTTCATACACAAATGCGTAAGTTAAACAACATACATTGCTAAAGTAACCATAATACTTGAACTATAATAACAACATATGCATGAAGACGTGGTGGCTCTATTATATTATATATAAAGTGAAAGCTCCATCCATACATAAAACTATGATAGCCACTAGCCCCAAAAGTGGAACGTTACAATCAACACTGCCTTCTCCTCCAAAGAGATGTACTTGCTTTGCACTGTGGAGAAGCCAAGGCTCATCATAATACTCTCCAAGCCCTTCTGTAAGAAATGCCTAGAAAACACTTTGCTCCCAAAATCCTATTCTATGAGTTATGAGGTTCTATATTTAGAAAAGGGTTGGGTGACCCTTGAAATTCCCCTTTGTGACTCTTGGACTACCCTCATGACTCTTCAACTTCATTACATATAACCCTTTACATTACATGTGCATGTTTTCATTCCACTAATGACACTTGGAATCCAACTTTACATTACATTTTATTACAACAGACATAGCTCATAGTAGTGAGATGGCCGAGACAACTTATTAAAATTGGCAATTAGGGAAAAAATTCATGTGGGTCATCTTATTCATGGCTGATAATATTTTTATTAGATTCCTCTCATCGAGAGGTGTAGGATTGATATAAAGATCATCCTATTCCGATAAGTAGTCATGGAGATATGAATTTATTTTGATTATGGAATTATTATCAAGCCGACCTACAACTCATGTAGGCTCAAAGGCCCAACAGTTGCATCTATTCAAATACCGACGTTGTGTATAAATACAGGAGGAATTTTCCTCATTTTGACTCACTCATATCATCACATCTCTCTCTCTACTGCGCAGAAAAGAGTCTCTTCTCTATTGCGTAGAAAAGGGTCTCTCCCTCACACATGTGAAGTCGGAAGCTGCTAAAACTGAAGTTGCAACTGCAGAAGTAAAGATTGACCTATGTGTACTAGAAGATCTCCTCATCTGAACTATTTTTTAGATTCATCTGAACCTCCTCTGAAGGCTACAACTTTTGGTGGTGGAATCAAGTCAATCCGACGAACGGTTTGCAAGATATCGACTGCCCTAGTTTGAAGGAAGCTGCTGAAACTGAAGCTGCAACTGCAGAAGTAAAGATTGACCTGTGTGGACTATAATATCTCCTCATCTGAACTATGCTGGAGGTTCATTTTAGCCTCCTCTGAAAGCTGCAACTTTTGGTGGTGGAATCAAGTCAATCCGACGAACGGTTTGCAAGATATCGTCTGCCCTAGTTTGATGATGAAGCCGCTAATGCTGATGCTGCTGATCTAGGGTTTGCTATTGCTGATATGAATCAGATTTATTGTACTATTTCTCTCTACTGAATTATTGAAGATAAAATAAGATTTGATCAAAGGGTTTCCCCACACATTATGGGGTTTGTCCCTGGCTAGCCGCCACATCTTTTGTCTCTTGTCTTGGCTTGTTTTTTGTCGATCGTTTAATATTCTATCTACACTTTACTTTATGTATATGTGATTGCTAATCTGCGGAATATAATAAGAAAAAGAAGTAAACTGTTATAAGCATAGAACATACCATAACTTAACATGTGTTATAGACATTTTTGGGCCCTACAACCCCAAGCATGAAATGTCCATAAACCAAGGGCTCCTAAGTCCCTAAAAGTGTTGTTCTATCCCCTAAAGGAACAAGGTCAACAGATTACAGCTTCTCCCAGAAGTTCTCCATGAAAACTGCTCAGAATTGGTCAAAACGGGATCATTTCAGCTGCTCCACTGGCTAAGTGCGTTGCATCTCACCTAGATACACTGTGTGGGTGCGTTGCATTTCAAAAATCCCTTCTGTAGGGTGCGATGGGTGCGAAATGACAAATGGCAGTGTCATTCCGCGAGGTGGAGAGGCAATGGAAGCTTCCAGAATCTTCTCCTGTGACACTTGCCTCACTGAATTCGACCAAGGATGAGTAAGAGACCATCAATCTCCAAGTGGAAGCAAGAACTATAAGAGGGAAGACACTAATCAAATCTTGAGTTGACTCATCTCCATTACAAACATCTATATATGGATCCCTCATCCTAGAGATCTGGAGGCTGGAATTTTGCATATTGTAAGGAATTGCTGTTGGTTTCTTGAGACAAACATCAGATTGTTGGGTGATCTAAGCTTTGTTTGAGGTGAAGAGGGGCTTCTTTGCTGGGAGGTTGATGCTGGGTCTGAACAACTGGTTGTAACTCCTCTTGGCTCTTTTCTTGTTTATCAATAAAAGCTATTCAAGTTTTCCTCCATGCTTTTGTGTCATTGATGCTTGCTACATTTGTATGGTCAATTTACATCTAATCCTAGATTGTTTATGATTATAGATCCATGTCTTTGTATAGTGCTATGCTTCTGTGATCTTACAGGTACTTTGTGAAGCTGGGCATGCAAGGGAGCAGGTAGCTGAAGACTATCAAAGAAGAGAGGGACAAAATCAGGAGATTAGAGCAAGACAGAGGTTGGTCTTTCTGTTTATCTCTATCTATAATTCATAAAGGAAAAACGAAAGTAGTTTTTCTCTGTTTGTTTCTAAGGCAGCTGTCACACCTTAGTGGGATAGAGCAGTTCTATATAGACACTTTTCCCTGTAACAAAATGGCGACTCCGCTGGGGAGCTAATTAGTTTGTTTGTTTATCATTCTTTGTTGTCTGTTTCATAAACTTACAAGTAGCATTCGAACTGCATTTGCCATAACAAATGCAAAGTAGATAACTGCTACTTCAATCCACCTACTAGATCTGTTTATAATTTAAACAACTGATTCACAAACTATCTGATTGCCCTTGTGATAGCTCTTAGATCCTCCTTAGATCTACCCCTGATTGTTGCATTACTGATTGCTTTTTGCTCGGCCAAAACCCAAGAACTGAACTGCAAACTGTGACCCGGAACCCGAACAGAGTCTCGTTTCTGGCCCAGCGCAGGTACTGTTCAGAGATTCTGAACTTCACCGCACTTCCCGAGTGGACAAGCTGCACTGCATTTCAAATTCTCTATGTTATAGGTGCGCTGATCAGACTAGCTCTGTGCAGTTGTGGCTTCTGTGATTCATTCTTTCCAGTTCTATTCCTAAATTTTTTTGCCCGTGATCAGTATATGTCTGTTTGAAACCCCTTTTCCTTGCTGTTATTTCGCCTCCTTTGTACAAAAGAACTGTAGATGTTTTTGTGTGTTTTTTGAGTCATTTACAGTTCTCCATTGCAAAAGTAGCGTAATCGTACTATCGTCCTTTGATTTGAAACTGTCGCAAGTTTCGATTTCAATCGTAGGAAAGAGTTTGATTGCTGTTGATGGTTGATTATCTTGTTACTATTGCTTTTGGTCTAAATTTGTAATTTTCTAGTGTCTAGAACAAGTATTCATTTCAAAATCGTAAGGTGTTTTGATCGTCTCCATTTTTTGATTTCGAAAAGAAACTTGTTGATATTTGTCGCTTGAAAAGAAATTCAGATTTGTGCATCAACTTTCTTTTAGCATTCATATACTAAGAAAGTTGAAAACAAATACATGCATGTGCATTTGCATATAGACAGTCTGATTGGCTTGATTTAGGAAAGTGCATTTAGAGTGTGCTCTTTGCTCTTTGTGAAAAGATTCTGTCTTTCTTTTCCTTAGTAGCTAGGATTTTCATTGCACAAAGAAGATAAAAAGTTTGTTTATCATCTTAGATTGCATTTTAGGAATTACATATACATCTCGTGGTGAACCTGAAAGGAAAACTTCAGAAACAAGATCAACTTAAAATAAATTTAATGAATCTAACAACGCTTTGGAACTTAATGCACAACATTTAGAAGTCTAGGCTAGAGACATATTCCGGCGTCGTAAAGCCTGGTAACTGTTGTTCTCACTGATGGTTGGGTGATTCCTCCACTTTGAGACGATAAGTGCCAGTACGGACTTGTGCTCCCATGTACCATCGAGTATATTTTGGGAGACCCCAATAGGCTTAATCCTTTATCCATAGGAAGCCGTGTCTGCTGCCCTATCGATCGCAATGCACTGAACACATCATTCGGGAAGATTGACTGCCATACCGTAAAAAGTATTCTGCAGTTTTGTGATTGGTTTGGTAATCCCTCTACCTAGATTTCCAGAGTAGTCCCTTTCGTTCCTTTTCAGACTCCTTAACGGAAAAGGTTCATCTGAGCACTTGTCACTTCAGGCTCATTAAAAATCAAAGGAGACTAGTGTTGGTCGCTTTAATTGTTTTCACAATTCAAGCTCCACATAAATTGTCAACCCAAGGAGGTCTTCTTATTTCAAAGCTAATCACGCACTGGATATGCTCAATTTCAAAAGCAGCAACAATGTTGTAGTAAAAAAAGGACACACAATTATTAATCTCATCGATCTACTGATTCACACTCTACTTAATCAAAGCTGAAGTCAATTAAGTTATAGCAGAAATGATTTCTCTGTTGCAGTTACAATCCAAACAAAGGAAGATCAATCTACAAGGAAAGAAATCAATCAACCAAAGCAGGAACAGGACCTTATTCCTTAGTGAGGAACTTCAGCACCTGATGCCTGACACTTAATCACACTATAGGAAAAGTAACTCCAAGAGATCAAGACCCTATTCCCATGAACAGGAACCTTCAGCACTTGTTCTCTTGTTCCTAATCACACTGTAGGCAAAGGAAAACAATCAATGGGAGCAAGACCCTATTCCTTTATGCAGGAATCTTCAGCACCTGCTTCCCAACATCATTCATTCATGCATTCAATACATGGAGTGCTAAAGAAACAGAGTATTACTAAACTGTGTAACTAGTGTCCAACAACAGAATTAAGGTGAAGTGCAAACACAAAAAGAATTAAACAAACTACAGGAACCAAAAGGGTGAATCTTGTGAGGAAGGCGGGCCCTTTCCTTCTCACAAGATTCCCCAGGAGAAAGAATTAAATTGGAACGCTCAAAAGAAGAATTTATTCATCTGTCAAAGTAACTAGTACATTACAGATGGAGACTAGCTCCGGTTCTCACACAATACTCTCCTGTAGCTTACAATAATAACCCCCTTCTAATGATGATGTCTCCTCTTTTTAAAGAGGAGACATCTTTTACAATTTACATGAGAGCGAATCTACATTATCTCAATTCTGTTCTCTTTCCCAAAACAAGACTATTCTGTTCTTCCAAAAAAAAAGATACTGTTACAACAGAGACAATAAGAATGCTATCTTCAGGATAATCCAGGTAACCGTGTCTTCATGCTGCTGCTACTATTCCACAAAAAGGTCTTCCAGAATCGCAAATTACGCATGACGGGATTTGCGTGCTTGACGGCTGTTTCAGCAACTGAGTCAGCTGTTTCAGCAACGGCCGCTTGTTCCTAACAACGCATATAACTTATCTGCGATCTTTGGACTTGTGTTAGCAACAATACACTTCAATTAATGATAAAATATAAGAGTATTATGGAATTAAATGTAAAACAGATTAAACATATAATAAAGAAGAGGTTTTTATATACCTTGGGATAAAGTAGATGAAAATGATAATGGAGTTCATGGTTATAAGAGTAAAATGGTGTCAAAGTATATAGCAAAAATGATACATAGTGGAGTCCTAACATCCCCCCCAGCTAAAAATGTTGCATGTCCTCAGGCAACCCCTAGTCTGAATCAGAGTCTGAGTACTGGGACTGAGCATGCAAATTACTCAAGCAGTAGCTGGAGAAGGTGGCATCTGTAGGAAGTCTGAATCCTCTGTTGTTCTGCAATTGTTGTCATGCCAAGGCTTCATCTCTGTCAGTCAACTGGTAATGACATTGATATTTTTCTGAAGGCAGCCATAAAATTGGAAAACGGAAATGATACCCGATCCAGTTTACTCCACAATGTTGAATGCAACCAATGTAATTAGAGACCCTGGATAATGCAGCTTGAAGATTGTGAGGGTTAAAAGGGTGATAATCCTGTCTTTCTTTACATGACTGCTGCCAGAACATATCATTGGCCTTCAATGCAGCAGTACCCTTTGTTCTAATGTGCTGTTGACACTTAGAAAGTGTTGAAGCCTGTAATTGCTGCATATACTCGTGCATTCCTGGCTTCTGTAAGAATTCATAATATTGTGCTATGAACATGGCTGGGCCTAAAGGCTCTGGCCTAATCCACAGGAGTTTATTCTCCTCATTATGACTGCTTGCAGTGAACGCAGTTTGCCAAGTGAGCTGGTTAGACAGAAATGAAACAAATGCCTTGATTTGTATATCTCCTGCAATTGGAATAAGATTAACTCTTCTATTGTCGGGAATGGCCTCATTATGAAGATAGAGTTCACACAGCAGATGCTGGTCACTCTCGGAGGCCTCCTTAAAGGTCTCAACAAATTTCTCTGAAGTCATTAATTCATATGGTCTGCCATTTTTTATTGCTTTTAATTGAAAATAAACTAACCATTCAGAAAGAAAGAGAGAGTAGTTTACAGAAGGTTTGCGCGTAGCCATCAACCTCTGGACTAATGAAAACATCAAGGCTATCTTTGCCTTAGATTCCTTGGCTTCCTTTTTGGACTCCCTGTGCTGTTGCATCATTTGATCCCAACTATCCCAGTTGGCATATACATGGTTCTGCCATTGTAACTTATGTTGGCGTAATATTATATCTTGTTCTTCAGCATATTGCTTCTTCCATTTGTTCATCTGTTCCAATTGATTCCATGGCAGGGTCTGTGTCGTGGCATTAGAAGTAGTGGGTTGGGATGTTGTTTCCTCTGTCTGAATGGCTGCATTAACCTGCAAAGGACGAGATATCTGAGGTTTGATTTCTTTTTCTTGCTTTATAGAGAGCCCTACTGGTTCTTGTGGAGCAGTAGGGCATTCCTCTTTTATTCCATCTGACGTAGATGCCTCAGATAATTGAATTTTAACTATTTTGTAGCCTGCATTCTGGTAAATGCTGCCACACTCCTGGCACATGTATTCCTTGCATGGCTCCTTATTTTGCATTGAGGCTACATGTGCTAATGTATGGAGATTCAGTTCTCTTTCAAAAGCCTCTCGAGCCATGGTTAGTTCCTTCTTGTAAGCTTCTAATTCAGACTTCAGGAATTCATTCTCCTCCAATAGAGATGTCATAGTATGTAACCCTTGTGCGCTGGTTGACTCTGTTGGGGTATTTTGTTGATGCACAGTCGTAGCTGGTTCTTGTACCACAGTGGCTGGTTCTTGTACCACAGTGGCTGGTTCTTGTGTTTCAGCCACTGGGCAAGTGACTGGTTCTTGTGTGACAGTCACTGCTGATTTCCCACTATCGTCTTGCTTGGTGTATTCTTGTACCCCAGTGACTGGTTCTTGTGTTTCAGCCACTGGGCAAGTGATTGGTTCTTGTGTGACAGTCACTTCTTGAGCCATAAACAATGTCGTATTATCCCGGGGCACTGGTTCTTGTGTGGCAGTGCCTCCGGACGAGACGGGTTGGGAGGTTTGAGATGGGGATAAAGGTTTTAATAGAATAGTGGCAGGTTCAGGGGAAATGGAGGTGAGTTTTGTCTCAACAGTCATTTTCATTTTTCTTTTTGGTAGGAAGGCAGCAAAATCACTACCTTTCCTTTTCTTTGAAGGGGAGGGTTTCTTTCTGGGGAAAGGGTTTTTCGAAGAAGTAAGAATTTGAGATGTAGACCTTGTCCGTGGTCTGGAGACTGCGACTGTTGGGGTTCTTTTCTTTTTATAAGTGGGTGAGGAAGGGGGTGTTAGAGAGTCGTCACTAGGGACAGAAATAGTGGGGACAGTTGGCTCTGCTAAATGAGGCGAGCTCGGGGTTGGGTCAACTGGGGAATGTGGAATCTCGTCCTGTTGTTCTTCATAAGGAATTTCTGGAATATCATGAGAACTTTCGGGTTGTTGGGACGTTTGAGCCTGCTGAGGAATTTCAGGCGGCTGGGGAACAGGGAGTGGGACATGCAGAGGGGAATTTTGCTGAGCAAAACCCCTCTGTATCAACAACTGGCATAAACGGTGGTGGGTAAGGGATAACATTGGGAATTTAGCGTGTCTACAATAATAAGACATGTTTTTAATACAGCCAAGCAGATAATAGGGGATATTAATCAGTTGTCCATTTCTCAAATGATTCATCAAGACAAAATCATGATTGTACACTACCTGGTAACGCCCTTCACATGTTAAGTAGTGTTTGATGAACTCTGCCACCGATGGCCATGGTTGAGGAAGTGAGTGCAGACTAACCCCGCGGCCTCTGGGTTCCACTTGCTCATCTGGGTGAAGAAATTCTTGCTGGGCATTGAGAACAACCTGCTTCCTGCTGAACCAGCGAGTACCAATAGCTGGCAGCCCTGATACCTGAACTGTGTCCTCCTCTGTTACTGAAATGCGAACCCCTTGGACCACTGAAAAATCGCCTTGAAGGTTTTGTGCAAACTCTAAGACTTGTTCCTGGTCAAATTCCCCCAATCTTTCAAAATATACTGTCCATCCCGCTTGTTGGAAAATCTGATAGACTTCGGGAAACAATTGAAGAAGATTTATGGAGACGGGCTCATGTCTAATGGCCGACCCTCCCATGGCTGTAGCTTTGAGTTATACGCAGAGGCACAGACACAGTAAACACAGACTCTGATCGCACTAGTTGTTGAAACAGAGGCTGCATGGTCTAAATGACGGCGGAAATAGATATGACAAGGGACAGAAGCTTGGTTAATGCGAAATGATTGTTCAATTTTTGGGATTCCCCCCCCTACGTATGGTGTAATAATGATTGGGCGTGTGAAGATATGTAATCATTATGAATGAAATCCTCTCTTTAATATAATTTAACTGAATTACATTAAAACCTCATACCTTACATTTTTACCTTTGGTTTAATAATTCGAAGTGTCGGTTGCTTCAAAATAGCTTAATGTACATGGAAGAATCTGTAGATTTCTCTGAAGTTTAGAACAGGAGTGTAATTGAATCTGGTCCGTGCTGAATAATTTTTCGCCAAAAGGGTCTGAAGTATAATCGTGGAGAACCAAAAAGCTTATATAACAGCAAAGAGAAATACTGTTTTGATGATAACAAGTTGCTGAAACTGGTGTTTTAGCAACGGAAAAATGAACGATACGTTGCTGAAACAGGTGTTTCAGCAACGGGAAAAATCAATGATACGTTGCTGAAACAGGTGTTTCAGCAACGGGAAAAATCAGAGAAATGGGATAAATGACTTAGGTCTGTAAATGGGGAAAATATTTGATAGGGGATAATTTCAGTAGTAAGGGATGGGAAATACTGACTGAAGGAGGATATTTCAGGGATGGTAGGAGTAGGAATAATGGAAAAAAAAATGGAAATAATGTGGGTACGGAGGGATATTGCTAGGAAAAAGGGGTAAAATGATGGGAACAAGCTTCTGTGATTAAAGCTTCAGATCTTCTCATGATGAATCTGTCCTCCTAACTGCTTTTTCCAGAATCTGCAAAATTCAATTGTAATATGCCAATCCTTGACAGGGATTATTAGTGCTAAATCTAATCTAATACTAAAAATATAGTGCAGAAAATTAAATGCTGTGAGGAGCAGAAGACTCCCCTAGAAAAAGATAATGAATATCAGTCATGCAAGCAGTCTTGAAATCCTTTTTAGAAACAGGGCGCTGATATAGACGGAGCCTATGGCCATTGACTAGTAGAGGTGTTTTAGCATCATCAATTGTTACAAGTCTTACCGTTCCGTTTGGAAAAACATCATCCACTTCATATGGTCCAAGCCAGCGTGTACGTAGCTTACCCTGAAAATTTTCAAACCGAGAGTCATACAACAAGGCCCAATTACCTTTTTGGAACTGCTTGTGTTTGATAATTTTATCATGCCACTTCATCCTTTGTTGCTGTATCATGGTTGTTTGATGAATGGCATCTAATCTCTTTTCATCCAACTCCAGAAGCTGCTGCAACCTAGCTGTCTGCACATCAGTCAAATCAAGATTAACAGCTAAAGCAGTTCTTAAAGTTTTAATTTCAAATTCCACAGGAAAAACAACATTTTTACCGTAAACCAATTCATAGGGAGAAAAACCTGTAGTGTTTCTCCAAGTAGTTCTGTAAGCCCATAATGCCTCAGGGAGCCTTTGGGACCAATCCTTCCGGTTGTCCTTCACTGTTTTGGTTAGAATGGCTTCTAAAACTTTGTTTGTGCTTTCCACCTGCCCATTGGCCTGGGGGTGGTATGGTGTAGTCATTCTATGTTGAATATGGTATTTGTGAAGGGTAGATTTAAAACCATGAGAATTGAATGGAGGTCCTCCATCAGTAACTAGCTCTCTAGGAATTCCAAATCTAGTGAAAATCTCTTCAAATAAGAAAGCTAGGACAGCCTCTTCATTGGCTCTAATAAGTGCTTTGGCCTCCACCCACTTAGTCATATAGTCTGTACAGACTAATATATAGGTTCTTTGATTGGATGGAGGGTTAATGGGTCCTATGAAATCCAAGGCCCATCTTTCAAATGGTTCGGAAACTACCTGGGGGTTTAATGGCATTTGGTCTCTATGATTGGGTTGACCCATTCTCTAGCAGCTGTCACAAGCCCTTACATATTTCTTTGCATCCTTGAATAATGAGGGCCAATAGTAACCCATCCTTAGAATTTTGTGTGCTGTTCTCTTATCAGCGAAATGCCCTCCACAAGGGCCATCATGACAAGCTTTCAATATGTCATACACTTCATCTTCTCTAATGCATCTTCGGATCTCCTGATCAAGCCCAGTATAGAAAAGACACCTGCTTATCCAGCTGTACCTGGCACTTTGTTGAACAATTCTTCTCTTTTCTCTATATGACAGGTGTGCTGGTAATTTTCTGATAAAGTATATAGCATAAGGAAGATGGTTTTCCTCTTGTCCCAAAACCGCTCCAATTGCAATGTCTGAAGCATCAGAAGATATGTGAAAAGGAAGATTCCAATCAGGCCCCCTCAAAATAGGAGCAGTAGACAACTGATGCTTGAGTTCTTCAAAAGCTTTCTGACAAGAATTAGTCCACTTAAATTCAGCATTTTCATAAGCAACACAAATAATGGAGAAGCTATTTTAGAGAAATCTTTAATAAATCTCCTGTAATATCCAACATGTCCTAGAAAACTTCTCACATCAGTTTGAGTCTTAGGAACAGAAAGATTCTGAATGACCAATATTTTAGATGGATCTACCTGAATACCTTGAGATGAAATAAAATGTCCAAGCACTATTCCTTCACTCATCATCATATGGCATTTTTCGGTACTTAAGGAGAGGTGAGCTTGTATACATCTTTTAAGTACTTTCTCAAGGTTTTGTAATGCCTCTTCGAAAGACACACCATAAGGGGTAAAATCATCCATAAATATTTCCATAGAATCATTCAGCATGTCAGAAAAAATTCCTATAACAGCTCTTTGAAAAGTTTCTGGTGCATTGCACAACCCGAATGGAAGAACTCTATAGGCAAAAGTTCCCCAGGGGCTGGTGAAAGTGGTCTTGTCTTGGTCTTGGGGTGCAATTCTTATCTGATTATACCCACTGAATCCATCCAGAAAAGAAAAGAATTTCTTCCCTGCCAGACTGTCCAACACCTGATCAATGAAAGGTAAAGGAAAGTGATCCTTTTGAGTAGCTTTGTTTAAAGCTCTGTAGTCAACACATACTCTCCATTTCCCGTTTTTCTTAGGGACAATTACTAATGGGGAAACCCATTCACTGTCAGATATGGGGTATATAAATCCTGCATTAAGCAATTTTTGAAGTTCTTCCTTAACAATTTCTCGTAAATTAGGATTCATTCGTCTTTGGGGTTGAAAAACAGGTCGGCATCCCTCTTTAATGTAAATTCGATGAGTACATAATTCAGAAGAAATGCCTTTCATATCTGTGTAATCCCATGCGAATGCCTCCTTATATTCATGCAATAACTTCATTAATTGCTGTGTTTCCACATCTGTTAGATCAGGATTTATGTTTAATGTCTTGCCGGGTTCAATTTCGACTGTTATGCTTTTAGATGAGATCGTGGTTAAAGTCTGAGATGAATCTTCAGATTCAATCTTTTCTTGTGTATCAGTTTCAAAAATTGCAGTTAATTGATTGTGTGTTTCAGCAATGATAGAAGAAGGTTCACAAATAAAATTATTGATTATCTCATCCTCTGTATTGTTTTTAAGAGTTAAAGCTTGTCCTATAGTTAGAATAGGCTGAACAGCATTATCATCATAATCCATCCATATAGAATCTTCATTATTAACTACCAGTGTAGCATGAGGATAAAGAGTTAACTGTTTTGTTTCATAACCATTAGAAATTGTCATTGAACCAGATCTGCAACTAATAAATGCATCAGCTGTGGCCAGCCATGGCCTTCCTAGAATTAAGGGATGTCCCCCCAGTTTTGTTTTAGTCTGCAATACAACAAAATCAGCTGGGTATTTCCAGGATTCAACTGAAATAAGTAGATCTTCAACAATTCCTTCCGGTTTAATTGTGGAACGGTCGGCTAACTCTAAAATGGTGGGTGTATCTCTGATTGTTTTATTCAGCTGTAACAATTGTGAAGTTTCAAGAGTCATTATATTAATTGCTGCACCTAAATCTACCAGAACTCGGGGAATCATTGTTTTACCAATCTGAACTGTGACTGTAGGATGGCCGGGATCACCATATTTTACAAGAGGGGCTTTTCCGGACATTAATGCGGACAAGTCTCCCATCACATGTACTGTAAGGGGGTCCTTGGTTTTCTTACCAGGTTTCTTAACACAAATATCCCTTAATGTTCTGGCATAAATTGGTACATCTCTTAATGCTTGTAAAAGTGGAATTTTAATATACAAATTTTGCAATTCCCCTATAAAATTAAAAGCAGGTGTTTCAGCTGTTCTGGTTAGAACCAAACGCTCAGGGAATGGTGGTTCTGTTATTTCAACATTCTTGTTAGGAGGTGGTTGTGCTTCTTTATGTTTCTCGGTTTCGTTTTTATCTGAATCAGAAGAAGTTATGTCATCAATAATAGGCTCTACTATTTTTCCAGATCTCAAATGAATATCATTACATTGCATAGTAGGAAATATAGACTGATTCTGAATATCAATGACTTGCACTACTTTATTATTGGGGTTAGGATTTGGTTGCACAGGTAGCTGGGGTCTCATTTGGTTATTTGGCGGAGCATTTGATGGCAGAGGGAGTGGTTGTTGGAATTGAGGCAATTGGTTTGGATACGAGAGTGGTTGACTATTCCGATTTGGATTCCAAGGATTGAAAGGAGATGGCTGCTGTGGAGGCCAAGGAGTCCACATTGAAGGATCGACAAAGGGAGGGTTTTGCATTTGCATGGGTGGGAAATTCATTTGATTGAAGGGTGGGTATTGCATTTGGTTGAAGGGGGGGTAACTTGTTTGGCCAAAAGCAGAATAATTGTTCCAACGATTAAATGGCATACTAGAGTTCATACCTTGTCCTTTTGGTTGCCATTGTCTTCTTTGAGTTAGCAGGTAAACTGCTTCAGCTTCTTCTTCCGTTGGCTGCAATGCTGCTTTTATTCCTGGTAGAGATGGACATTGTTCTGTCTCATGATCTTTCTCACAAAGGGTGCAAATTGGTATTTTATCCCTCGGGCATTCCCTTAGTGGATGTTTGTCTCTGCATTTCGGGCAAAAGACAGCCAGAGTTGCTTCTTCTTCGGCCTGCTTCTTTTTAACTTGCAAAGTGTCAATCTGCGAAGCAAAAGAACTTAACATTTCAGTTTTAAATTCTTCAAGTAAATTACCTATTTCAGCTCTTGTTGCTCCTCCATTGGCTGATTTCTGCACTCTTGAATAGGTGGAATCTCTTATTTTGTTTCTTGCAGCTCCCCTAGAGAACCTCTTAGCAAGTTCACAAATCTCATCATATGATTCCTTAGATATATCTCCCTTAGCAAGCATATTTAACATATTTAAACAATCATCCCTTAAACCTCTAAGTAATATTGTTTTACGAATTTCCTTACTTATATCCGGATGATCAGATCTCTGTATGTTGTACTGCAGCCTTTCTATGTAGTCCTCCAGACTCTCATCCGACTTTTGTGCCATATTGAATAGTTCATCCTTCTTTTCCCTCGTCCGGCAGTAGTCTTGATATTTAAGCATAAATTTTTGTTTCATCTGCTCCCATGTTGTGATTACCTGACTTCCAAGGCTCATGAACCATCTTAAGGCATTCCCTTTTAAGGTGGCTGGAAACAGTTTCAACTTTTGAGCATTAGTAACATAATTGTAACTTCTGCATAATATATCAAATTCAAAAAGAAATTCATCCGGATCCTCAGTGGATAAACCATGAAAGTTAGGTAAAGCAGACAATGGAATATTTTTCATTGTTCCTGCAGGGAGATCACTGATAGGAAATCCCAAGGTAGAGAGGGAATTTTCATCCCTTCTTTCTTCTTCAGGACCTGCACGTCCTCCACCAAAGAAACCATCATTGTTATCTTCCATTGTTGGCCCTCCTACTGCACTTTCTCGATCGTCAAGATCTTCTATTGGCTCTTCAATGTTCTCTACCGGTCGTCCAACGCTTTCTATTATTTCCTCAATGTGCTCTGTTGATCTACTAACACTTTCCTCTGACTCTTCAGTACTGACTGCTGGTTCTTCTATATTTTCAGGACCCACAACTTCCTCTGTTTTGTAATCTGACTGAGGGGAGTGCTGAAGTTTTGATTTTCGAGAACTCAATCTCTGTGATGATTCAGCCTTTGATACAATCTCGTCAATAAAAGTTTTTCGTCCTCCCCAGCCTTTGCCACCTATGCGGTTATTTTTCTTCTGGTTTCCGCGTCCTCTCATACAATCTGCACATTAAAAAAAAGAAAAGATGAATGCTTTTGAAATCTATAATTACCTTCCCCGGCAACGGCGCCAAAATGTTGGTCGCTTTAATTGTTTTCACAATTCAAGCTCCACATAAATTGTCAACCCGAGGAGGTCTTTTTATTTCAAAGATAATCACGCACTGGATATGCTCAATTTCAAAAGCAGCAACAATGTTGTAGTAAAAAAAGGACACACAATTATTAATCTCATCGATCTACTGATTCACACTCTACTTAATCAAAGCTGAAGTCAATTAAGTTATAGCAGAAATGATTTCTCTGTTGCAGTTACAATCCAAACAAAGGAAGATCAATCTACAAGGAAAGAAATCAATCAACCAAAGCAGGAACAGGACCCTATTCCTTAGTGAGGAACTTCAACACCTGATGCCTGACACTTAATCACACTGTAGGAAAAGTAACTCCAAGAGATCAAGACCCTATTCCCATGAACAGGAACCTTCAGCACTTTTTCTCTTGTTCCTAATCACACTGCAGGCAAAGGAAAACAATCAAAGGGAGCAAGACCCTATTCCTTTATGCAGGAATCTTCAGCACCTGCTTCCCAACATCATTAATTCATGCATTCAATACATGGAGTGCTAAAGAAACAGAGTATTACTAAACTGTGTAACTAGTGTCCAACAACATAATTAAGGTGAAGTGCAAACACACAAAGAATTAAAAAAACTACAGGAACCAAAAGGGTGAATCTTGTGAGGAAGGCGGGCCCTTTCCTTCTCACAAGATTCCCCAGGAGAAAGAATTAAATTGGAACGCTCAAAAGAAGAATTTATTCATCTGTCAAAGTAACTGGTACATTACAGATGGAGACTAGCTCCGATTCTCACACAATACTCTCCTGTAGCTTACAATAATAACCCCCTTCTAATGATGATGTCTCCTCTTTTTAAAGAGGAGACATCTTTTACAATTTACATGAGAGCGAATCTACATTATCTCAATTCTGTTCTCTTTCCCAAAACAGGACTATTCTGTTCTTCCAAAAAAAAGATATTGTTACAACAGAGACAATAAGAATGCTATCTTCAGGATAATCCAGGTAACCGTGTCTTCATGCTGCTGCTACTATTCCACAAAAAGGTCTTCCAGAATCGCAAATTACGCATGACGGGATTTGCGTGCTTGACGGCTGTTTCAGCAACTGAGTCAGCTGTTTCAGCAACTAAGTCAGCTGTTTCAGCAACGGCCGCTTGTTCCTAACAACGCATATAACTTATCTGCGATCTTTGGACTTGTGTTAGCAACAATACACTTCAATTAATGATAAAATATAAGAGTATTATGGAATTAAATGTAAAACAGATTAAACATATAATAAAGAAGAGGTTTTTATATACCTTGGGGTAAAGTAGATGAAAATGATAATGGAGTTCATGGTTATAAGAGTAAAATGGTGTCAAAGTATATAGCAAAAATGATACATAGTGGAGTCCTAACAACTAGAGTCATCTTTTGTTTTTTCTCGACTCTTAAAAATTGAAAAAACAAGTTGTGTCAAAGCGTCTAAAATTGATTTAATTCGGAAACATACTTCCCCTTTATTTTAGTTGATCGAGTAATCTGTAATCGTGGAAGAAAATCAATTGAAACCCCGTCGTTCGCGGAGGCTTATTAGTCAGCCGTCTTTGTCTCCGAAACCGAAGCTAGTACGGACAAAGTGAACTTGTTTAACCGGTTCCAAATCTCCTGTTAAAGTTAGAACAAGTGTTCCAACGACATAAGAGACTCCAGTTACTCCAAACATTTCTGGAACCCCTGCCTCTACAGAAGAAGTTCAACAGCCACAGAAGGATAGTGATACTGATCCTAGTCTGAGAGTAAACACTTGTGTTACCGAACCAGTTCCATTTTCAACCGGTTCGGAGAGTCTTGCTCTTCAAACATCTATCGCTGCCGATTCCATACCTTCTTCGGCACCAGAAATATTCTACGGACCTAACGGTCTTCCCCTTGCACCTGGTCTGGTTGCCATAGAAGAAATTATGGAAGATCCTCCAACGAGTACTCCATCGTAATTTGGAGTCGGGATCACTCTGTATCCTTCTTCATCAGAAGTTAGTCTACCACCAACGGAAGCTCCTGTAGAATCGCTAGGTAATCTTTTGGATAGACTAGAAATGTCTGAACAACCGTCAACATCTAGGACTGTGTCGTCTAACACAGCGATGGCAGAACTCCCTACTATCACTCCGACAATGTTCGCCGGTATACCATCTGTCCCGACTAGCTCTCAACCGCTAGAAGGAGCCCACTCAAGGGCCATTTTGACAGTATGGTCTGTTCCTGTTTGTTCATCCGGAATAATATCTGGAAACTCTTATGTTGAGTCTCAACAAATTGATCCATTTGGAGGTCAATTTGGGCAGTCCGGCCCCCAAGGGCAAACCATTCCCTTGAGTTCTGGATTACCATCGTATGGGGGGCAGTATACCCTTTCATTATCCCCTCCGGGAGGATATCCATACGGGAGTTCACAAAAACATTCGGGTTATACTGGAATTACCTCAAGCGGTTGGGTACCCATACTACCTCAACAACCAAGAGTTGTATATTCAATGCGGCAATGCTTACCTATGTCAAATATACCAACTACGCCAGCTATTGTGACAGTGTCGCAAGTTCAAGCATTGCATGTTGTATGCCAACCTCAGGTTTCTCAGGTTGTAATGCAACAACCCCTTGACCCTGCGACTCAACCGCAATCGCTGACTGGTGGAATGACACAGGTTCAGATGGGTACAATTACCCCTCATCTTGGTCAAACTGTTAGTGTCAGGCAACAGCACATGGCTTCACAACCATGGCTAATACAATACCAACAACCGCAATTCCAACAAGTATACCAAGGTTCTAAGCAACAAATATTTTCCAATAGTGGACATCCGTACATTCAAAACGGTCAAAATCAACCATTTTACAATGGTCATGCCCGCCAACCTTACCAAAGTTACCAACATCAAATGCATTATGTCGGTATGCAAAGATCAACTGCTCAGGCAATCCCATCTTATCCTAGGTATGCTTCGCCTAACCTGAATCAGCAGTTACCCTTTGTGGCAACTTTAGAGTTACCTGATTTAAATCAGTTAACAAACGATCCAATCACTTACGCCCCTTGGTGGCCAGCGATTCCGCATAAACTTCCATCAGATATTCCTAAATTTAATGGAAATCTGGGTGAAGATCCATCGAATCACGTGATGACCTTTCATCTATGGTGTTCATCAAACACCCTAAATGATGATTCGATAAGACTTCGCCTCTTTCAGAGGACGTTAACGGGTCCAGCAGCAAAATGGTACATCGAATTTCCTAGAGCTTCGTTCGACAACTTCAGTACCTTAGCCACAACCTTTTAAACCCATTTTCAGTTACCAATAAGGTACGAAACGGGAACAAAACTTCTTACCAACTTCAAACAGACAATGGCCACTCACATATCTGATCATATACATGAGTGGCGACGTCATCGTAGAATGGTAAAAACATATGTCCCCGAGCAGCTCTTAGCTGAATGGTTTATCAAGTCATTACTACCTTCCATCACAGAAGATGTGGCAAAGGGGGGGGGTCGTAACAGAAGAGCAAGTTATCACTCGTGCGCAATATTTGGACTTGATTTACACTTAGTCCGGCACGCTCTACGATAAAATACCTGACGCCCCTAGACCGGAATTCTCAATTCATCCTCCTCCTAAATCAAACAATGACTCTCATGTCGGCGATGGCGTGATTGGCACAACAAACACGAAATCGATAAAGGCTACATCCAAAAAGGCCCGTAATATTTCAGGTCAAAATGCAAAAGATGAACTTCTTGCCTCGGAAGTAAATGCCATATCGTCAGATAAAGGCAAAGAAACCAAACAACCAGGGAGCAAGAAGAAAGGCAAAGGGAAGAAGAAGAAACTGGAGGAATCATCACCTGAAAAATCTTCTTCAAACCCTCCTGGAGATAGGAAACCAAAAAATCCATGCTTCATATGCGATGAAGATCATCGGACCGCAAATTTTCCACATAGAGCTGGGCTTAAGAAATTCTTCAAGAATTCAAAAACCTCCGCAGTGTTAATTGATCCGTTTCCAAATCCAGGAACAAATCTGGTTGAGAGTGAAGATGCTTCCCGGTGTCAAGTGCTAATGTTGTCGGTTTCAAAACAGAAATATGATGCTTTGATATCGACAAGGAACAAAGATTATGGGAATCCATAGCTGTCGAACAACAAGGATAAAAATCAACCTAGTAGTTCGACAACAACTTCGACAGAAGTTGCGCCGCCCATCATTCCTGAATTGACAATAAAACCACCAAAGGGAGTAGTACACAAGTCAACATTTAATCCCTGCACTAGAGTGGCACAGCATTATAATATAGTGGAAGATTTGGCACAATCGCCATCTGCTATGTCGACTCTTGAAGTACTACAGAATTTCCCATCCTAAAGGAAAGCTTTATTATCAACCGTTGGTGGGATAGACCCAAAGGATTTCAATCTTGTATCGTTCGACCATAAAGGATACGATCCTCAATTACCAGCTCAACTAGCTTTCCTTGTTCAAGTGAAAGCCCTCAACAAAATTGTTCATCGAACAATTATTGATGAGGGGGCATCTACGTGCATTATGTCGATGAGTTGCTGGAAAACTTTAGGATCTCCAACCTTGTCACAATCTTCAACGACATTAAAAGCATTCGACGGAAGGACATATACCCCATATGGTATTCTAAATAACTTGGAAGTTGAACTAGGAGGGAAAACGGTAGAAATATATGTTAAAGTAATCGATGGAAATCTAGATTACAACATCCTACTAGGAAGACCATGGATATATGCTATGGCTGCTGTTGTGTCGACCTATTTTAGGAAGATTGCATTTCCCTTTCAAGGAGGGATTACAATTTACAATCGTCAATCAACAAAACTTCCTCCCCAATGGTTCTTAAGTTACAGGAAGCATTCCCATGATCCATGGAAGCCCCCATTCACTTCAAAATATCGGAGTAGGCCTACTAAAAGATCCTATATTAATGGGAACTTTCTCCCTTCCACCTCCAATCAACCTGGCAGAAGTAGCGTCGGTAGGAACCTGCAATATGATATCTTCTAAAAAGATCTCAGAAAACGATATCGACATGGATCATGCAATGGTTTTGCCCCCAAGCCCAACGGAAATATTGTAGCAATCAATGTTCCTAGCCTAGATGGCAAACCCAGATCAATGCTCATCAAGCGTTTGGATAGATAGGTCTAAACAATATGGTACCCCTTCAGATCCTTGGTCATGAGTGCATGTCACCGACGAAGGAATTGTCCAATCAATGGTAATTGAAGGAGCACCATGGAATGAATCCCACCATCGTTCCCTTCTTCTGGATTGTGGAGAAGATACTTCTGATGACCTTTATCATCCTTCAGTTTTTGATTTTCTACCAAATACTGTAAACAAGGTGGATTCAGAGCGAAACTTGTCCAACATTGAAGAGACTATCGCCATAAATATCTCGACCAAAGCAGATGTTGTAGAGAATATTTATGTTGGAAAATGTTGTTCTCCTTCAGAACTGGAAATATATAACGCTCTTTTTCGTGAATTCAGAGATGTCTTTGCTTGGTCATATAGTGAAATGCCAGGCATTGACTCGAGTATCGTTGAACACGAAATTAAGATGTATCCATATGTCAAACCAGTACGACAATGGCTACGGCAGGTGCACCCCAAGAAAGCCGTTGCCGTTAAGGCAGAAGTTGAAAAACTTCTCCATGCTGGTTTCATTTACCTGGTTCCTCTAACGATTGGGTATCGAATATTTTCCTTGTTATGAAAAAACAAGGAACAATTAGAGTGTGCGTCGATTATAGGGATGTAAATCAAGCTTGTCCAAAAGACAACTACCCTACACCCTTCATCGACCAGATAACTGATGAATGCGTCGGATCTGAAATCTTTTCATTCATGGATGGATTCTCCGGGTATAATCAAATAAATATCCGCCCACAGGACCAGTCAAAGACTGCATTTGTTTGTCCGTGGGGCACATTCGCATATCGAAAATTACCCTTTGGTTTAAAGAACGCAGGGCCGACGTTTCAGAGGGCAATGAATTATTCCTTCCATGACATCAAAAACATCGTTCAACCATACCTCGACGATCTTCCGGCTCATTCGCGAAAGTGGACTGATAACCCGCAACATTTAAGAGTGATATTTCTATGTTGCCGACACTACAAGATACGACTCAATCCACACAAATGTGTATTTTGCGTCAGTTCTGGTCGTTTGCTTGACTTTGTAGTCTCAAAGGACGGGATTTGTCTCGACCCATGTAAGGTCCAGGCGCTCATAAATTTGCCTCCACCTTCGAATTTGCTTCAGATTCAGAAACTCCAAGGGAAAGCGAACTTTCTGAGAAGGTTCATTCCAAATTATGCCGAACTTGCTAAAGGTTATACACGTCTTTTGAAAAAGGAAGTACCCTTTGTTTGGGATCAGGTTGCGCAAGCTTCCTTTGATGCTTTAAAAGAATCCCTGATGAAAGCATCATTAATGTACGCTCCTGATTATCAAAAAGATTTTAACCTGTATCTGGCTGTAGCGGATACGACCATCGCAATGGTTTTAGTTCAAGAAGTCAATGGAATTGATCATCCTATATATTATTTAAGTAAAAACTTAAATGATACAGAAAGCAAATATTCTTACGTTGAAAAGCTAGCACTCACAGTTGTTCAAGTGATATAGAGATTTCGACACTATGTCCTCTTTCGGAAAACTACCATTCCGCCAGATTGCAACCCCATGAATTATATATTGTCGCGACAGTTGCTGGGGGGAAAATATTCAAAATGGATAGCAATCCTGCAAGAGTTTGATCTGGAATTTGTAAAATCCAAGTCAAAGAAAGCTCTAGTTTTCGCAGAATTATTGTGCGATCTCCCATCGTCGTCCAACGATGAAACATCCGAAGAAACAATCGTAGATGAAAGTTTGTTTCTGATATCTTCAAGCGATGAGTGGTATGGGGATATAATCATTTATCTCCAAACCCAAAAATATAAGCCAAACACCTCCCGCTCTGAACAAAAACGTATTCGATACCAAGCAAAAGACTACATGATCGTCAGTGATACACTTTACCGTCGTGGTATTGATACAGTTCTGAGTAGGTGCCTCACCCATGAGGAGGCCGAAAAAGTCCTGAATGATTGTCATTCAGGTGCGTGTGGGGGGCATCAATCCGGATATGCTACAGTGCAAAAAATCTTATGAGCAAGATACTTCTGGCCAACAATGTTCAAAGATTGCATAACCACAGTCAGAAGTTGCCATGCTTTTCAATTTTTCGATAGCAAAACCAGAAGACCACCCGCACCTCTGCAACCAATAATTGTTGTTGGGCCATTCGCCAAATGGGGCATCGATTTCATGACATGTAACCCCACATCGACCGGGCGGCATGGGTATATCATAGTCGCAGTTGACTATTTTACCAAATGGGCTGAGGCGATGCCTACATTAGATAATACTGGTGAAACAGCTGCCCTCTTCTTTTTCAATCATGTAGTCGCCAGATTCAGCGTACCACAAGCTATAGTCACAGATCATTGATCGCATTTTCACAATCACATGATGGTCGAATTAGCTGCCAAACTAGGGTTGTCTCACGACAGCTCTACTCCATATTATCTGCAAGCCAACGGACAAGTTGAAGCAATCAACAAGGTACTGAAACACATGCTGCAAAGGATGATTGGAGTTCACAAGAGAAGATGGCACCTAATCCTGTACTCAGCTTTGTGGGCTTACCAAACATCGATAAGGAATGCAACCGAGTTTACACCTTTCCAACTGGTATATGGCCTGGAAACAGTCTTACCAATCCAGTGCAAAATCTCGTCTCTCAAACTCGCAATTGATCTCCTCCCTGGAACTTCAGAAGAAGAAGCTCGTTTCTTGGAATTAATCCAATTGGATGAAACCCATCGTGATGCCGCTTTGGCTAACGAAGCCCATAAGAAATGAGTCAAGGCGCAGTTCGACAAAAATGTTAAACCCTGTATCTTCTCAGACGGTGACTTGGTCTTGCTTTATGTTATAGACATTTTTGTGCCTTACAGCATTGAGCATGAAATGTCCATAAACTAAGGGATCCAAAGTCCCTAAACATGTTGTTCCCACCCCTAGAGGAACAAGGCCAACTAACCACAGCAATTCACAGAAGTTCTCCACCTGAAAACACTCAAAAACAAGCCAATTCTGGATCATGTCAACTGCTCCACTGAGCATCTGCGCTGAATGTCAACTGCTACACTGGCTACCTGCGTTGAATGTCAACTCCAACACTAGCTACCTGCGCTGAGCAAGTTTGGACATGTGGCAGAGTCATTCCTCAAGGTGTCAATGCCCAGGAAGCTTCCAAAATGACACTTGCGTCAAGGAATTCGACTGGTGATGAGTAAGAGGTTTCAAATCTCCAAGTGGAAGCAAGAACCTCCAAGTGGACTCAAGAACTGAGAGAGGGAGAGGACACTAGTCAGATCTCAAGCTGACTCATCCTCTCTCCAAACATCTATATATGGATCTCTCCTCCATGGGATCTAGAGGCTGGAATTTTGTGATTGCAAAGAATTGATGTTGGTTTGTGGTTGGAAACATTGGGTGCTTAATGCTTTGAAGGGAGCTGAAGAAGGAATTCCATTTTGCTGGGAAGGAGATGCTGGATTGGAGCCTTATGGGTTGCATCTCTGCCTAAACCCTGTTACTTATCAATAAAGCTATCTTGATTCTTTCCTATATGCTGGTGTATTTTGTATGATTGCATTAGTGTATTTGATTTACTTCTAATCCTGAATCATTTATGAATATGTATATTTGCCTTTGTATTGTGTTCTTCTCTTGTCACAAGTAGCTGTTCTCTTGTCACAGGTAGTTGTTCTCTTGTGATCTCGTGGGATTCAAGTAGCTGTTCTCTTGAGCAAGCGAGGAGACAAGTAGCTGTGGACACACAAAGAGAAGAGGATCTAGATCGAGGGACAACCAGAAGACAACGGTAAGTCTGCCGATCTCCCCTCTTTCACATTTCATAAAGGAAGAAATCATAATAGCTGTATTTGTTTGTTGCTAAGGCGCTGTCACACCTTAGGTGGATAGGATCGTCCTGCATAGGCATTTTTCCCCACAACAAATTGGTGACTCCGCTGGGGAAGAACTTGTTTATTCATTTCATTTGTGTTTCAGTCATTTGTTTACTTCATAGACTTGACAGCAACTATTGAACTGCATCTTTCCCGGATGCAAAGTAGAAAGTTGCTGCTTTGATCTAGTTGTTGGACTTGTCTATGATCTAAACTAGATCCACAAATGATTTGATGATCCTTGTGATAGTCTTTAGTACCCTATCAAAGCATCCCTCTGTTTATACCTTGCTTGTGTTTCTGATTTGGCCTGAAACAGTTGATTTTTGAGCATTTTATGACCCAGAACCCAAGGGAAACGAGAGTTTCTCTTTCAGCGCAACTGCTGTGAAGGCAATCTGCATTTCAACGCAGGTCCCGAAGGGGCTACCTGCGCTGAATGTCAAACTGACAGTGTTAGACCTGCGCTAAACCAGTGTGGCCTTGTTCAGCTGGGGTTCTTTGTTGTCTTTTGCCCTGTTTTGATCTCTGTTTTTTGCAGCCTTTAACCAGCATAGGTACCAGTCTGATAAGCCTTTTCTTTGCTTAGATTCCGCCTCTTTTTGTACAAAAAGATTGTGAATTTTTTTATGTGTTTGTGGCGTCATTTACAGTCTTCCTTTGCATGAGTAAAGTAGTCATCCTGTAGCCTTTGATTCAGATTTGATAGTGATCTTAGAAGAGAGTTCATTGGCTGTTTTCAGATTGATTATAGATTTACTTTTGCTTATTGGTTTGAATTTGTCTCTTTCAAAGTGTCAAAACAAGTCTTTATTTCGAAAATCGCAAAGTGATTGTAATCTCTTCTACCCTTGTTGATTTCGAAGAAAGTGAACTTGTTTGTATTGATCATTGTAAAAGCAAATTCAAAGTTGTGCAAAAAGCTTTCTTTGTAGGCATTTATACTAAGAAAGTGGAAAATAAACACCTGCATTGTGCATTTTGCATTTGATAGTTTGCATGTTGGATTTAGGGAAAGTGCATTAGAGTGTGCTGATTGCTCTTTGAGAAAAGATAGTGTTATTCTTTTCCCTTAGTAGCTAGGATTTTCAAAGTTGAAAGATTGTAAAGCTTGCTTATCATCTTAGGCTGCATTTAGGAATTTGTATCATACATCTCGTGGTGAACCTTGAAAGGCAAACTTTAAAAAGATCAACCTAAAATAAATTAAATGAACCTAACAACGCTTTGTAACATAATGCACAACATAGAGGTCTAGGCTAGAGACGTGTTCTGACGTCGTTAAGCCTAGTGACTGTCGATCTCGAAGAAGGTGGGTGATTCCTCCTGAGAGACGGTAGCGCTAGTACGGATTTGTGCTCCCACGTACCATCGCGTATATATTGGGAGACCCCTATAGGCATATATCTTTTATCCTTAGGAATCCATGTCGGCCGCCCTACTGATCGCAATGCAGTGAACACAGCATTCACGAAGATCGACCACCCGTACCGTAAAAAGTATTCTGTGGTTTTGCGAAAAGTTTGGCACACCCTCTGCCTAGATCTCCAGAGCGGTTCCTTTTGGCCTTTTTCAGACTCTATAACAGAAAAAGTCCATCCGAGCATTTGTCACTTCGGGCTCGTTAAAACATCGAAGGAGACTAGAGTCATCTTTAGCTTTTTCTCGACTCTTTAAAACTGAAAAAGCAAGTTGTGTCTAAAAGCGTCGTTAACAATTTATTTTAAACAGAACAATCACCCTTTAATTCCTGCGTTGATCTTTAGGTTGAAAAGATGGAGCACACCAACCAAGGGGTTCCCCTTGGTGGGAATCCTAGTCCTTTCTCCTCTTGGGGAGATGTTGGTGCGCCCCACATGGCCACATTGTCGCTTCCAGGACTGACAATTGGCCTACCAGTTTGGCTCTTTTCAACCAATGTCGTTCAGAATACCACCATTCCTGAACAGTCGAGTCAATAGTTAGATCAGACAAAAGTTTCCTCCTAGCCTTCCACTTCATCTTCCTCCCCTCCTTCCTCTTCGCTTGACGGAACTGGTCGAATTAAAAATCGGGTTCCTAAAGAGAAGAAGGAGAAGAAGAAGAAAGAAAAGAAGAAGAAGGAGCCTAAGGTGACTGGGGGCAAACAAGTGTCGTCTAACAAAAATCCACACACCGCACTCGTAAGGCCTAAATCGCCATGCGTCATATGCAGGGGAGACCACTTCCATAGAGATTGTCCCTGTATCCCGCGGATACTAAGAGATTGGTCCCCCCGTTTGCACAATTCGGTAGCATCGACCTCTGATAGCCATGTCGACTGCTCACCGTCAACTAGTGGGAGTGAAGCTCCAGGACAGAGCAGGAGAGCTAAATTTCCCTGCAGACTGTGTGAAGGCGATCACGCCATCCACCGTTGTACCTTCTTAGACGAGGCAAAAAGAGTTCTGGAAGATCGCCCGATTTTACGAGCGCATCTCCCTCCTGGATATCAAAGACTCCTGCCAAGTCCCTCACTAGTTGAAAATCCGGCTGAGCCACTTAGGTGGTCAGCCGAAGCACCTATCATTGAAGAAGAACTGTCTGGATCCATGCCTGATGAAAGTCAAAAGGTTGATACGGCAGTTGACCCAGTTTTGCCTTCAGAGGCTCCATCTTCGAATGACACCATCACAGAGGAGAATCAAGACGACACCGTCCAGATTCTCTTCATCAGCACTGACTCTGATGATCAAGGGGGCAATGCCACCATTCCTTTGTCGCAGGAAGGAAGTTCACCAGAGCGCTATCCGGCCGTATATTCGGTCCCACCACCAAGCAACCTGGTTGTGTCCTTTGATTGGAACCAATTAGGCAGACCCCGGTTGCCAGCCAGTATACCATTCAGAATTATTTGTCAAATATACAGAATGGTAATGGCTGGCACTATCATTGATGAAGGGGCATCTGTGAGTATCCTTTCCTCTATTGCTTGGAAAGCGCTTGGTTCGCCGGCGCTTTTACCTGAGATGAGAAATCTATCAGGTTTTGATAAAGGAACCAGTCGACCTTTAGGGATCCTCCCCAATGTGCCTATAACATTGAAAGGGAAGACCGTTCAAATGAACGTGATGGTCGTTCAAGGACCCTTGGATTATAACCTACTCCTTGGACGAGACTATATATATTGCATGGGAGCTGTAGTCTCCTCACTCTTTAGAGTAATGTGTTTTCCGCATGAAGGAAGAATGGTCAAGCTCGTGGACCAACTTTCGTTTCCCGGATCACACATCGCAAATAGTCATGTGCCATCCCTAAATGGTCTATTCATGCAAGAAGTGTCTCAACCCACGGTCCGTCCTCCTGATGAGCGCGAGTAATCCAGGGGGATATGACCGGAACCTAGGGGGCATGCATCTTGGCCTGCTTTGGCAAGGAAACTTTGGGTATAGGGTAGGTTTCCGCGGGAGAATATGACTAGTCCGTACCCCGTCTGTGGATGGAAGAGGGGTTGTTCTAGAATAAGATTCTTTTGTCAAAGTTACGTGTTTGACACCAGTCATTCACCCTTGTCTATTTCGGTAGACATTGCCGAGGAAGTGTTTTGTTTGAAAGATTAACGAGACAATCTTTGGGTAACCTGAAAGAGGTAAGCCTCTCTCGATTAAAACAAATGTTTTGGCGGAGGGTAAGTAGAGGTAACCTTGAAACTCTGTTTTATACCTGGGGGCATGCAAACCTTTTGGAGTGCAAGCAAGGGGCGACTATTTATTTTTTAAATTTTTAGGTCCTCCCTTTAAACCTGTAGGTCTAACCCTTTAAACTCGTAGGATTAGTCGTTTCCGAACTTGCATAAAGAAAGGAGAGGGAGCATAGCTTTGGTAAGGCGCAAGCTCTATAAAAAATGGGATCTTTCATGAGACACTCTTATCTTATGACTGGGTATACGAGCAGTTTTAGCATAAAGTTCATGCTCGTTAAAAAATAAACGCAAGATCCGAGCAGTTTTAACGCGGAATTCATGCTCGTTAAAAAATAAAACATAAGCTTGAGCAATGTTTGGTGCATTCAAGCTCATTAAAAAATGAACCTATTCCGGTAAATAACCATTGTGTATGTAACCTTATCTGCCATAAAAGCCTTGGTCGTGTTTGCACCTGCCGCCTCCACTTTTCATTTGGCCGATCGTTCACCCCCATATGATTGTTTACCTATTTTGAGGAACAGCTGCGAAGAGTGATTTCACCTAGCCATCCTTGTGACACTGCCGTGATTGGAAAATTCCAACCTGTACCTGGAATCTGCTGCTATCCCTGTTTATCACTCATTTCTCAAAAGACGAGTCTTCTTTAAGCTCTTTTCAATTGACTCGTAAAATATGAAAAGATTGCCGAGTTTTGGCCTTCCAGCTCGTTAAAGGACAGGAAGAGCTATCCCTCCTCTAGATTTTAATCTTTTTGGACCTGAGGGATTATTGCACAAAAAGGTCGAGCACTTGTTTTATTCGGCTCGTTAAAATTATCGAAAACTCATCCCTTTTGTATTGTTTTATACTTTTTCGGACTTAAGGGATTAGATGACGAAAAAGGAATTTTGGAGTTAACTTTATGTACCTTTTCAGACTCTCTAAAAATGAAAAGGACCGAGTTATCCTTGTCGTTAGACTCGTTAAAATTATTAAATAGCGACAAACTTGTCTTTAGATGAGAACGAGTTTCACTATCGCTAGGCTCGTTAAAACATAGCGATGGGCTTGCCCGAAGGGCAGGTTATAGAACAAGCATATGTTATCCTCCTCAAGCTTGACAAAAATAAAGAGGTACTGGTCAGCAATGACTGGGGAAAAATTGGGAAAAATCAAGAAAACTTTGATGGTAGCAGGTCGCTCTTGAACATGACACTTTTCCTTCGTACCACATTCGGGTTGGGTTGTCTCATTCACCGGTCACATCACCATGGTCTCGCCATACCATCCATATTTGGGGTAATGCTACCAATCCATCGCATCAGTGTCGCCATACGTTCAAGAGAAGTCGTTCAGAAAGAGTCAACCGGGTCCCATCCACTGCCATACATTATCCTTCATCCATTCATGACCGCCACCCTGAATCATATGTCACAGATCGTTTTCACCTCCATTAAAATCATTAGCTCCGTTCCGTGTCACTGATGTGGGATTCATTAAGGCCCTCCTGTGACGGATCACTTCTTGTCGACATCAGCTCATTATCCAAGAAGTTGATCTAGGAACAACCCCTTCAGTACTTTGAAGCTTGCATGCCTCAATGGCAAGTTTCTCACTTCTGGCGACAGGTATACATCAATGACCTTCGACCAGAAGATTTTGCGTGGTGTTTGACGCCAAGTCCTTTATTCACACCACGTGAATTGTACTGCAGTACCTTGAGGGTCATCATCATTATCGGTGATTCCTCTCGCGCTTGTTAACAGTTTACATCATTGACCGGTAATCAAGCGATGTCTTTCCATGTTCGACTTCAGCGCAATTCTCACATGGATCGACTTGTACTTAGAGTGAAGATCGAACGAGTTTGAAGACCCCGGATCTAGTTTCATCCATCTGGGCTGCGATATATATTCAGGAAAAATAAAGACATTTGACATGTACATCATTGCAGCAGATGATCATCCTACTCAAATGATGATAATTTCGCCAAAATTATAAGTCTACCATCAGACGATCGTCTGTTCTATGTACAAAAATGAATTTATAAAGCTGAGCATGGGAATGCCCGCCTCAGCTAGATCATGAAAGCAGTATGAATCATAATGTATTGTATTGTATTTTATTACAGGTCTCCTCCCTGCAGATGGATGAACTTCGGACCCTCCTTGATAAAGCATTTCACCCGATAAACGGCCTCATAATTTAGGGGGCAACTGTTATAGACATTTTTGTGCCTTACAGCATTGAGCATGAAATGTCCATAAACTAAGGGATCCAAAGTCCCTAAACATGTTGTTCCCACCCCTAGAGGAACAAGGCCAACTAACCACAGCAATTCACAGAAGTTCTCCACCTGAAAACACTCAAAAACAAGCCAATTCTAGATCATGTCAACTGCTCCACTGAGCATCTGCGCTGAATGTCAACTGCTACACTGGCTACTTGTGTTGAATGTCAACTCCAACACTAGCTACCTGCACTGAGCGAGTTTGGACATGTGGCAGAGTCATTCCTCAAGGTGTCAATGCCCAGGAAGCTTCCAAAATGACACTTGCATCAAGGAATTCGACTGGTGATGAGTAAGAGGTTCCAAATCTCCAAGTGGAAGCAAGAACCTCCAAGTGGACTCAAGAACTGAGAGAGGGAGAGGACACTAGTCAGATCTCAAGCTGACTCATCCTCTCTCCAAACATCTATATATGGATCTCTCCTCCATGGGATCTAGAGGCTGGAATTTTGTGATTGCAAAGAATTGTTGTTGGTTTGTGGCTGGAAACATTGGGTGCTTAATGCTTTGAAGGGAGCTGAAGAAGGAATTCCATTCTGCTGGGAAGGAGATGCTGGATTGGAGCCTTATGGGTTGTATCTCTTCCTAAACCCTGTTACTTATCAATAAAGCTATCTTGATTCTTTCGTATATGCTGGTGTAATTTGTATGATTGCATTAGTGTATTTGATTTACTTCTAATCCTGAATCATTTATGAATATGTATATTTGCCTTTGTATTGTGTTCTTCTCTTGTCGCAAGTAGCTGTTCTCTTGTCACAGGTAGCTGTTCTCTTGTGATCTCGTGGGATTCAAGTAGCTGTTCTCTTGAGCAAGCGAGGAGACAAGTAGCTGTGGACACACAAAGAGAAGAGGATCTAGATCGAGGGACAACCAGAAGACAACGGTAAGTCTGCCGATCTCCCCTCTTTCACATTTCATAAAGGAAGAAATCATAATAGCTGTATTTGTTTGTTGCTAAGGCGCTGTCACACCTTAGGTGGATAGGATCGTCCTGCATAGGCATTTTTCCCCACAACACTTTACGACAAAGAATCCGATAAATTGGGAGCAGGTAAATTTAAGTCTTTATGGATGGGCCCCTATATTGTTAAACAGGTGTTGGCAAAAGGAGCCTACGAGTTAATGGATTATGACGGAATTCCACTGGCGCAACCTCGTAACGGGTTGTACCTCAAGCGTTGCTATGCGTAATGGTAGCCTGTATGCTTTTGTTATGTTTTTGTTTTCGTTAGAGTGTTTATTTTGGTCAAGTAATCCACTTTTTACATTTATTGCAGATTTCAAACCTATTGGAGTCATGTGTTGGATATGCCGACGGAGCGATTCGTAGTTCGCGGAACCTATCTTCCACAGCCTGGGCTATTTTTGATCCAAGCAGCGAGTTAGTAAGTTTTAGAGGGGTATGTATTGGTCGATCAACAAATAACATCGCTGAATATAACGCGTTGATAGAACTTCTCTCTGATGCCATCACACATGGTATACGCTGACTAATTGTCAAGCTAGACTCACAACTCGTAATACTACAACTCACTGGTATCTATTCCGTCCGAAACCCAGCTATTTATCGCATGTTCCTAAGGGTTAAGATTTTGGAAAGACAATTTGATTTTATTCAATATCAACACATTTCCAGAAACTTAAACACATTAACTGACTCTTTGGCAAATTATGTGTTAGATAGACATTTGCAACATTTATAAAAAGAAACATACCATCAATGTTTGCATTTGGATCATGTAACTTAACAAAAATAAAACTCCGAAAATCAAAAATGTATATATAATTGTTTATGGTTTACACATAATGTTCTGTAACCAAGACAAAATCGATCAAGTGACCAAAAACTCAAAATGCTAGGGGGCACCCTAGTCTAATGATGCTCATGATAGCAAGTCACAGCCTGTGCGATCATGCGTAAGAGACGAGTCCATCATCTTGGCACACCAGTAGTATGCCGTTGTAACCTCAAAGGTAGCTCATTAGTCCTCACATTTGGAATACCAAGAGTGAGGCCCTCAACCTGCTCCTGTAATGTTGTGAGAGTCTCAGCCACATCGAGGTCACGAAGGATAGCCCTTCCAACAGCCTCTCCTGCTGGGGTGGCAGCTGGTACTCTCAGGCGAGCTACGGGACGAACAAGACCAACACCTGCATGTACACATGAGTTTGATTAAAGTCTTGATAAAATAAATCACAAGGACATTATAAATGAAAAATGATAAACAGGAATATGGTTAAAGATTTTACCAATGGCGCCCCACTGTTCGCCATTTGGTAGTACTAGATGTGGATCACCCCGGAAGTCCATGCCAGCACATGGATAATCGGAATAAACCATCTCCTGACGATCAAACCACCTGAAGAAGGTATCAGAAAATGAAATCTGAGACTGACCAGCATGCCTAGACATATGGTCAACCCATCTCTGCATACGTGGTTCAGTAGGTGAAGGTAAATCAATTGCAATATACTGCGGCTGGATCAGCGGTATCTTCTCCAAGGAAAAGGCGGTCAAAATAGAACCATACCCAAATTTCTTCAACCTCCCACTCTTTATCTTGGTCAACTGTTCTTTCATCACAAGAAGTATTGCGTTGCACCAGTTGAACACCTTCGGTTGGAGGCATTCCAAGGCATACTGCATATAATATCGGTTGGCTACATGAAGAGCCGCACCACCGGCCATCCTACCAAAAGTAAACAGAATAGTCCTGAGGGACCTATCAGTGACATCACGGATGATGATATTGTCGTCTTTACTTGGCTGACATCCTTCTCTGTAGTACTGGTGAACATAATCTCTCACAGAGTCGCCTCCTCGAGCCGAACCTAATAAAGAGATGGGGGCACCCCACCTCGACAAGCCAGTTAAGAAATAGATGTCTACTACGGTCAAAGGGATAGATTTGCCCCTAATCTAAAAAACCTGGTTTGTAGGATCCCAAGCATCGAGCAAATACTGCAGTAAGTTGATATGTTGTCTCATGCTAGAAATGCGGAAAAACTTCAGCAAGCCACAGTTCCGCAGTGTGTTTACTGTAACTGGATCATGTAGGGCAAGCATGTCCTCTTCTTCATGCTCGCGTTCTCGCCATGTAATGGTCATCTTACTCCAAAGATCTCTGAAAAACAAACAAGAGAAGAGTTAGATCCTGATTTTGGTAAGAAACAGGCAAAATTTCCATCAAAAATTGTGCACAGAATTCCTTCTCTACGCCCATCGCACCTACAGTAGTGCTCTGGGTGCATTACATGTCAGATGCCCTTTAGATAGGCCAACATTCAACGCACCTTTCGATACACAGAGGGTGCGCTGAAGGCAGAATGAGTTTTTCAAACCCCAGAGGCTCAGAAAAACTAGGAATCAAGCTCAGAATGTAAAATGGAAACCATGAAATGAAAGAGCTCAGGTTTAGCTCCTACCTGGTCCAGACGGCGCCGAGAATCGTCCACAGAATCTCCCGAAATCAGCTGATGAAAATCAAAGGGAGAAAGCACCTCCAAAGCTCCAACAAACCAAAGTTCAAATGAAATGGTAAAATGAGAGGTAAAAACACTTTTTCATTACTTTTTACATAGTTCAAAGTAAAATATTAGTGTTCTAACTCGTTTTCAAACATATATTGTTCATTTCTGACTAGTTTGATGAAGCATTTGAAAATACAGTACAATCTTTGAAAGAACAAAGCTATTTATGGTAAAATAAAAAAGGGACCATTCAATCAAGCAGTTTTAGCACATAGTTCAAGCTCGTTAAAAAATAAACATAATACATGAGCAAATGTTTCCCCCCGCGTTTAAGCTCGTTAAAAAATGAACTATTCCCCGGTAAATAACCATCGTGAATGTAGTACTTCAGCCATTAAAGCCTTGGTCGTGTTTGTACCGTCACCTCCACTTTTTCATTGGCCGATCATTCACCCCCATTTGATTGTTTACCCATTTTGAGGAACAGTTGCGAAGACTGATCTCACTAGCCATCCTTGTGACACTGCCGTGATTGGAAAATTCCAAACCTTACCTGGAATCAGCTGCTACACATTTTATCACTCGTTCCTCAAAAGATGAGTCTCCTTTAAGCTCTTTTCAACTGACTCGTAAAATATGAAAAGATTGCCGAGCCATTGGCCTCTCCAGCTCGTTAAAGGGACAGGATGTGCTATCCCTCCTCTAGATTTTAATCTTTTTGGACTTGAGGGATTTGTTATCACAAAATCAGGTACTGAAGGCTGCCAATCAGCAAGATTCTGTGTAACTATTTCAAACCAGGCTTTAGACTAAGGCTTAGCCTCCTTAGTCAGAGAGGGCTCTCTCACAGACTATGAATATTGACTAATGACAAGGAAAGATGGCTAACTCTTAAAACACATGAAAAATAAGCTGGCTGGACAAATATCAAAGTGATTCCCATTGGGCTTATGGAGTCTCACACATCTCAGCAAACAAAAAACACTATCCTTTCATAGAAATCAGGGCACTTTACATCTAATGTTCAAATATAACTTACATAAAACACAGTTTGCCAAGGCATACAGGAAGTCAGAGCATGACACATGAGTTCTGAGTGATTATGCAGTAATAAAACTGTAAAAGAACACTAAAGAGAATAAACCATCATACATTTGAACCATTAGATCTATTGTGAATCCTGAGAAGAAACAACAGTCATTTGCATTACTGAAATCTGCTATACATAAACCAAAATAGTCTTGTCTTTTATCAAAACATCCAACCCCAATTACATCCAAGTCTGATCTATATATAGGAATACATTCTTAACCACCTTGAGCTTCCTCCTCCAGGATGAGGGGAGCTCGAAGGTTGCTATTAACTACTCCTATCTTCTGTTTAACTAACTCATTAAATACATAAGTACTGAACTGTAATTACAAAGAGTCCTAATTTAATCAAAACTCAAAATCTGTCCTCCTCGTAGCATGATTCCTTCTTGATTCTTGACATCTGTCTTCTTTCTGTTTTGGCCGAGATATCTTGGAGGAGAATGCAATGAACAAGCTGGCTTTGGATACTGGCTGCGTAGATGGTTCATTAATCCTCAAGATAAGTCCCCTGTTTTCCCGGTCCTTGTCTCCCATCATTCTTCACAAATTAAGTAACATGTTCCCAGCTCTTTAATTCCTTAAAAATTACGAGCATCACCATATTCCCCAATGTGCTGGAAGCCTTGTTGACTGAACAGGTGTATAAACCAAAATCTCCGTATGCATTCCCTATCAGAACCCTAATAATCGGTAATAAAGTACCTTTATCAAGGTTTAACTAAAGACAAAAATATTTCACCTTTTCCAAAAGGCACACTTGTCATTCTCTGCATAGCTAGAATAGTCTTATGTGGTCTCCCTTATGTTCCTTAGGCATTTTCTTCAAAAATTTGCTGATCCCATCATTAAACTCTTTGTTTTCATCATAAAACAGCACCTACAGCAGTTTCGTAGCGCGCTACGAAACTGCTGTTTTTGCTAAAACAGAGTATATTTGCACTAAGGCGTCTTTTGCTTGAACTTATGACTCTTCAGACTTCTTCTACAGGTGTCAAAGACTTATATGACTTCAAAATAATGGAGCTTAAACAAAATTGACCAAAACTAAGAATGTCACCTTTTTCTTCAAATCAGTGAGCTAGTTGACCTAGCTGTGTCTTCAAATTTGCAACCTCTTTTTTCAAAGCCTTGTTTTCAGCTCTCAGGCTCACGTTCATTTTTCTGATGAGTTTAGCTTGCTTGAGGGCTGGAACCGTCCATGTATACACATCAGCCACTGAATCTACCTGACCCACTAGGTTTTTGCTACCTTTTAACACAGCTCTTCGATAGTTGGCATATCTGACAGCAAGCTCCCTAGTGACATTCTTTACCTGGGCAACCTCACCTTTTGCCGCTCCCCCTTGGTTCTTTATGGCTATAACATTTCCTCCTTGAGTAATAATAACCTTTCTGTTCTTGTCTTTATGCTTGACTGCCTCCACTGTTTTGGTCAATACTTCAATTACCTCCGTTCTGGGCATCTTTACAGCTTTCTCTTCTTTATGCACTTTCTCAGCTTCTCTAACTTGTTTCCTTGTAACTGGCCTTCGTGGTTTGAACATAAACTCCTCACTAGGTTCATCAAACCTAAGTCTCTTCGAAGCTTTTGACTTCTTAGTGCTCTCAGGTGATGATTGAGTTAAATCAATATGCATGGGTTCAAGATGCACCGGTTCTTCCTGCTCAAATTCAATAGCCTCAAGTAAATCACTTAAGCTGGCCTTTGATATTGGACTTTCCTCAACAGCTACTGATTTGCCCTTCTTTTTGCTTAATTGACCTCTTGTTTTAACTCTTGATACACTTTCAGACCCAGCTGATCCAGGTACATCTTTCTTGTGCTTAACCTTTTCCTTTGATGATGGCTGAGATGGCTCTTTAATAACCACGGGCTTTACTGGCTTGTTCAACTGAGATTTGGTTTTCTTTTTATCCCTAGCCTCCTTTCTAAGCTCAGCTATTGTAGGTTCTTCCATTGATTCTTCTCTTTCTCTAACCGGCTGTGGGGTGAGGCCTGTCCTACTCTGGAAACCAGCCATATAGATGAAAGAATTCCAATCCCTACCAATTTTTTGAAGAGCATCCAGCACTAACAGTTTGACTAGACCATGATGAAATAATGATGTTTCACAATCATCCTTTCTCAATTGAACCTTGTCACACATCTTGCTGAGGCTACGAAACAAGTAAAATGGGATATCTATAGATGCTTTACCCGTAAAATGCAGCAACAACTTAAAATGATAGGAATAGACTTTGTTATATCTGCCCTCACAGGTTAAATACTTTTGAATACAGGTAAGAAGCATAGCATAGTGTTCTTTAACATAGCTTCTAGGCACAGCCTTGGTTAGATCTTCATTCACATAGGCTTCTTTCAAGAACTCTTTGCAGGGGTTCATATCAAATTTGAAGTTTTTAAACCACTCCTGCCCCCCTCTTGGAATTTCAGTCACATTAGCAATAGCCTCTGGAGATACTGGGAATTCTAACATAGACACTTTAGAATTTAAACCTGTAAAGTTCAAGGCAAATTCTTTTGTTACCTGAGTGTGGCCACCCTTCAGCTTTTCATAGAAACTCCAGCAACCAGCATCTTTGAAAGCTTTTCTTACACCTTCATCCCTCAATGCAAGATCCAATCCTTCAGGCTCTGCCCTTTGACACCTTCCAGACCGATGCTCCTTCTTCTCCATTACGCTTTGAAATCTTTCGCACAGAGAAACACCACCAACCTCAACTCAAATGGCAAATTCAAATTTTAGAACGCAGGCTCGCTTGCAATCAGACTCTTTTGAAGAAGAGGCTCGGGCTCATTTGCAATTCAAATAACTTATCATACAAGCTGACCACTTTATGCATTATTAACAAACATTATAACACGACCATGCATGACAAAACCGTTTGAATGATTTTAATGTGCGTGACTATGAACCTACTGGTGGAATGATGGCTCATAAGTGTTTAGAAGGTACGCCAACTGACAATAACTGGACGGACACAATGACTCATCCCCAGACATGACATTTTAAGAATCTGCGCTGCAAAATCCCCGAATCCGCAATTTCGTAGCGCAGATAGTTATAAATTAGCAGAATGCGCTGCGAAATGGCTGGATACTGACACGCTGCGAAAAGGCTAAAACATCATTGCGCTGCGAAATCAACCAATAAAACTGCGCTGCGAAAATGCGAAAAGGACCAGTGACGTATACAAGATAAGACATGTCTTATTCAATCATGATGGAGGATGACTAACGGTTTTTTGAAAATGATTCACATCAATATCATTTAGAATCATGACCCCTAAGTAGTAAACATAGGACAACAACCATTTGACACCCATTTTTGACAATGAAATTTTGGACAAAATTTATGTACATGTGACTGCAGTTCTAGGTGATAACAGGATTATTACACAAAAATATCGAGCGCTTGTTTTGTTCAACTCGTTAAAAGTATCGAAAATTCATCCCTTCTGTATTGTTTTATAATTTGTTGGACTTAAGGGATTAGATGACAAAAAAGGAATTTTGGAGTTACCTTTACGTTCCTTTTCAGACTCTTTAAAATTGAAAAGGACCGAGTTATATTTGTCGTTAAACTCGTTAAAAGTGTAATAGCGACAAACTTGTCTATAGACGAGAACGAGTTTCACTATCGCTAGGCTTGTTAAAACATAGCGATGGGTTTGCCCGAAGGGCAAATTATAGAACAAGCATATGTTATCCTCCTCAAGCTTGACAAAAATAAAGAGGTACTGGTCAGCAATGACTGGGGAAAATTGGGAAGAAAACTTGAAGAAACTTTGTTGGTAGAAAGTCTCTCTTGAACATGACACTTCCACTCCGTGTCCGAGTCGGGTTGGGTTGTTTCATTCACCGGTCACATCACCATGGTCCCATCATGCCATCCACATTTGGGGTTAATGCTACCAATCCATCACAACAATGTCGCCGATATGTTCAAGAGAAGTCATTCAGAGAATTCACCTGTGTCTCACCCACTACCATACATTATACTCCATTCTTTCATGACTGCCACCCTGAACCTTATATCACCAGATCGTTTTCACCTCCGTTAAAATCATTTGCTCCGTTGCGTGTCATTGATGTGGGATTCATTAAGGCCCTCCTGTGACGGATCACTTCTTGTCAACATCATCTCATTATCCAAGAAGTTGATCTAGGAACACCCCATTCAGTACTTTGAAGCTTGCATGCCTCAATGGCAAGTTTCTCACTTCCGGTGACAGGTTGACATCAATGGCCTTCGACCGAAAGATTTTGCGTGGTGTTCGACGCCAAGTCCTTTATTCACACCACGTAAATTGTACTGCAGTACCTTGAGGGTCATTATCATTATCGGTGATTCCTCTCGCGCTTGTTAACAGTTTACATCATTGGCTGGTAATCAAGCGATGTCTTTCCATGTTCGACTTCAGAACATTTCTCACATGGATCGACTTGTACTCTGAGTGAAGATCGAATGAGATTGAAGACCCCGGATCTAGTTTCATCCATCCGGGTTGTGATATATATTCAGAGAAAATAAAGACATCAAATGTACATCATTGCTGCACAGATAATCATCCAATCAAAAGGATGATGGCTCTATCAGAATCATCAGTCTACACTCAGACGATTGTCTGTCCTATGTACATGAAAATGAATTTATAAAGCTGAGCATGGGAATGCTCACCTCAGCTAGATCATGAAAATATTATGAAGATAATGTATTGTATTGTATCTTATTACATGTCTCCTCCCAGCATTGAAAGAACTTCGGATCCTCATAATAAAGCATTTCACCCGACATCAAAAGATTAACGTCCTCATGCTTCAAGGGGCAACTGTTATAGACATTTTTGGGCCCTACAACCCCAAGGATGAAATGTCCATAAACCAAGGGCTCCTAAGTCCCTAAAAGTGTTGTTCTAACCCCTAAAGGAACAAGGTCAACAGATTACAACTTCTCCCAAAAGTTCTCCATGAAAAACTGCTCAGAATTGGTCAAAACAGGATCATTTCAGCTGCTCCACTGGCTAAGTGTGTTGCATCTCACCTAAATACACTGTGTGGGTGAGTTACATTTCAAAAATCCCTTCTGTGGGGTGCGATGGGCGAGAAATGACAAATGGCAGTGTCATTCCGCGAGGTGGAGAGGCAATGGAAGCTTCCAGAATCTTCTCCTGTGACACTTGCCTCACTAAATTCGACCAAGGATGAGTAAGAGACCATCAATCTCCAAGTGGAAGCAAGAACTATCAGAGGGAAGACACTAATCAAATCTTGAGCTGACTCATCTCCATTACAAACATCTATATATGGATCCCTCATCCCAGAGATCCCGAGGCTGGGATTTTGCATATTGTAAGGAATTGCTGTTGGTTTCTTGAGACAAACATCAGATTGTTGGGTGATCTAAGCTTTGTTTGAGGTGAAGAGGGGCTTCTTTGTTGGGAGGTTGATGCTGGGTTAGAACAATTGGTTGTAACTCCTCTTGGCTCTTTTCTTGTTTATCAATAAAAGCTATTCAAGTTTTCCTCCATGCTTTCGTGTCATTGATGCTTGCTACATTTGTATGGTCAATTTACATTTGAGCCTAGATTGTTTATGATTATAGATCCATGTATTTGTATAGTGATATGCTTCTGTGATCTTACAGGTACTTTGTGAAGCTGGGCGTGCAAGGGAGTAGGTAGCTGAAGACTATCAAAGAAGAGAGGGACCAAATAAGGAGATTAGCGCAAGACGGAGGTTGGTCTTTCTGTTCCTCTCTATCTATAATTCATAAAGGAAAAACAAAATTAGTTTTTCTCTGTTTGTTTCTAAGGCAACTGTCACACCTTAGTGGGATATAGCAGTTCTATATAGACACTTTTCCCTGTAACAACATGGAATCAGAGCTGAGGTGAAGATAAAGCCCTAGCAAGAGCAAGAGAAATCACCGAAGAGAAGATTGGCAAGGCTATCCTAAAAGAACTATGGGGTCCTCAACACTCTTTCTTGTCAAAGACAAGCTCTGTGAGAAAGCTGACTATCACGGATGGAAGATGTCTATCGATCTAACCCTAGAAGATCAATGAATGCTGGACCATGTAAGAGGCAATATTGTTGAGCCTCCATCAAATGCATCCACTGCTGCCTGGAACAAATGGAAAAATGGAGAAGTCAAAACAAAGAATATCATTCGGGACTCTATCGACAAGCACTTGGTGGCCTACATCTCTGAACTGGACACCTCCAAGGAAATCTACGATAGACTGGTGAGTTTATTTAGAGTTAATGATGCAAATCAAGTTTTGTTTCTTAGAAATAAGCTGAAGGAAATTCATAACGGTAAAGATGATAGTATGCAAGCATACTTCTTAAGAATCACCAAGATCAAGAACAATCTCCTTGTAGGTTTTAACCTTGTATAGAAATTACCTGCATATGAATTCTTAAACAAAGAAAATAAACAATGTGAGAGCATAACCCATAAAACACATATGCACAAAGATTTTTCCCTGGATCCCAAAATCGGGACTACCAGCTTGATTTTTCATTATGTTCCTTTCAATGTTACAATACATATTTATACATGCTGAAGCATCCAATACCATGGACCGAAAACCATCACATCCAATACCATGGACCGAAAACCATCGCGTCCAAAATACATGTGCGAAAATCATGCAGAAAACCATAGGTGGGTCCGCCAAACCTAACATATGGTCCAAAACAAAAAAAAATCGGGGCACTGCCCCAAACCCCATAAAGTGGGGTTACGGGTGCCCTTCAAACCCCCTATTAACTACGTGGAAAGAATATAACACAACCCAACAATCTCCCACTTGTTGTTTTCTTTTCACAGGGGGCCATAGGAGAGCTTAGTCATTTTTAAGCCCTGAGATTCCCATTGCTTCTCTACACCAAGAGAACTTCTCAGAGCTCATAGATTTTGTCAATGCATCTGCAGTATTCTTCAAAGTGTCCACCTTTACCAGCAACACCTTTATGCCTTCTATCATATCCCTCACAAAGTGATATTGAACATCAATGTGCTTTGTCTTTGAATGATAAGCAGGGTTCTTTGCCAAGAAAATTGCACTTTGGTTGTCACAGTCTATTCTTATAGCTCCCTGTACTAACCCCATACTTGAACACAATCTCTGCAACCAAACTACTTCCTTGCTTGCATGAGTGGCTGCCATGTATTCTGCCTCTGTAGTTGATAGTGCCACTACAGATTGTTTCTTACTCATCCAACTGACTACACCTCCAAATAGGTTAAACACATACCCACTTGTAGATCTTCTCTGATCCAGATCTCCAGCCCAGTCTGCATCAACAAAGCCATGAATATCCAACACTCTGTCCAATCCTGGTCTTCCTTGGTAGCACAAACCATAATCACTAGTGCCACGCAAATACCTGAAAACCCACTTCACTGTTGTCCAGTGCTCCTTCCCAGGTTTTGACATAAACCTGCTCAATACTCCCACTGCATGTGCAATGTCTGGTCTAGTACAGACCATTGCATACATCAGGCTACCCATTTCACTTGCATATGGAACACGGGACATGTCCTCTTTCTCTTCTTGTGTCTTGGGACACTGTTCAGCAGATAACCTCACACCTACAGGAATAGGAACCTTCACTAGTTTACTATCCTGCATATTAAACCTCTGGAGTATTGTATCGACATACTTCCTCTGGTTTAACCAGAGCTTCCTCTTTGACCGATCTCTTTTAATTTCCATGCCCAAAATATAGTTTGCAACACCAAGATCTTTCATGTCGAATTTGGAGGACAATTGGGTCTTCAAATCCTGGATAATTTCTTTGTCATTTCCAACCAGCAACATATCATCCACATACAAGACCAGATAAATAATACGGTCAACAATTAATTTAAAATACACAGAATGATCTACTTTGCTTCTGGTGAAGCCAAGTCCCCGTATAAATGTATCAAATTTCTGATACCACATCCTTGGTGACTGTTTTAACCCATACAGAGACTTCTTTAACTTGCATACCAGTTCTTTCTTACCCTTCACCGCAAAGCCTTTAGGTTGCTTCATGTAGATTTCCTCTTCCAAATCCCCGTGAAGAAATGTTGTCTTCACATCCATCTATTCTACCTCAAAATCGAAAGCAGCAGCAACAAATAAAAGTAATCTAATAGAAGTTACCTTGGCAACAGGAGAAAAAATATCACCAAAATCAATTCCCGGCACCTGGGAATAACCTTTTGCTACCAACCGAGCTTTGTATTTCTCCACCTTTCCTTCTCATTTGTATTCTTCTTGAACACCCATTTGCTGCCAATGGGTTTCCTTCCAGCCGACAACTCCACCAGATCCCAAGCCTCATTTTTGTGCAAAGATGCCATTTCATCGACCATGGCCTCTTTCCAGAGTTTTCCATCCTCTGAATCCACTGCTTCCTTCACAGTTCTGGGATCATTATCAGTAACAGACAAAGCAAAATTTGAACTGAAAGAAGATGGACTATACCTTTCTAGTTGCCTTCTTTCTCGAACTGATCTTCTCACAACCGGAGTTTGTGGCTCTTCATCTTTTGATTCCTCCTCTGCTGTAGAGTCTGATTCTTCCTCCTTTGGCTCAAACTCGATCTTCTCAGGTTCCTTTGGTTGGACTTCATGTTGAATAACATTTTTTACCTCTCTGAACAACACATCTCGATTGTACACAACCTTCTGTGTGACTGGGTTCCAAAGCTTATAACCCTTTAAACCATCCTTATACCCAATAAAGATGCACTTTTCATATTTACTATCTAACTTGGTTCGTTTCTCCTTTGGAACATGTACATATGCATCACATCCAAATACCCTTAGATGTGAAAGAGAGGGTTTCTTACCAGTCCATACTTCTTGTGGAGTCTTATCCTCCAACGCTGATGAAGGTGATCTGTTGATCAGGTAACATGCAGTATCCACCGCCTCTGCCCAGAATTCCTGTCCTAACCCAGCACAACTGAGCATGCTTCTTGCCCTTTCCATCAACGTCTTGTTCATTCTTTCTGCGACTCCATTTTGCTGAGGTGTATATGGAGTAGTCTTCTGCCGTGCTATACCACACTTCTTACAAAATTCTTCAAATTCCTTGCTGCAAAATTCTCCACCATTATCTGTCCTCAGCACCTTTATCTTCTTCTCTGTCTGATTTTCCACCAGAGCCTTAAATTCTTTAAACCTGTCAAAGACTTCAGATTTCTTCTTAAAAAAATGTATCCATGTATTCCTTGAGAAGTCATCTATGAATGATACATAGTACACAGACTTACCCAGTGATGGAACCTTCACAGGTCCAAACACATCATTGTGCACAAGCTCTAATATCTATTTCGTCCTCTTACCACCAGAGGGGAAACTCACCCGATTCTTCTTCCCATATACACAATTTTCACAGAAATCAAAATCCAGAGAGCTATTATTCATACCTTCTACCATACCTTTACCATGAAGTACTCGAAGGCCCTTCTCTCCAATATGTCCAAGCCTTTGATGCCACAACATGGTCTTCTCTCCAGAGACCACTAGATTCTCTACTCCATTTTCAGGAACCATAGAACTATTGCACCCATCAACAACAATGCTACCTTGCAGCTTGTACAGAGTTCCAATCCGAACTCCCCGCATTAATATCAGTGCTCCTCGAACCATCTTGCAGGTATCTTTCTCGAACACCATCTTTACACCTGCATCATCCAACTTGCTCATAGAAATCAGATTTTTGGCCAATGCAGGAATATGTAGAACACCTGGAAGTGTTCTAACCCTTCCACCTTGCAACTTCAACTTTACTTTTCCCCGACCAATGATTCTAGCCTTCCTATCATCTCCTAAGAAGACATCACCACTATCGTATTTCTCATACTCACAGAACCACTCTCTATGGGGAGTGAAGTGAAAGGATGCACCTGAGTCAATCAACCATGCCTCATGATCTACACGTGTACTTGAAGAAGCCAAGTACACATCCCCACCTTCATCTAAGGTGGTTTTCGCCTCTGCAGAAGGAGCATCATCAGATCCCTTTCCTTTATCAGGAGCTTTAGATTTACAATCCCTTCTGAAGTGCCCTTCCTTTCCGCATTTCTAGCACACCACCTTTGTAGGTTTTCCTGGAGATTTAGATCTCCCTCTAGATTTAGATCTCCTACTTGATGACTTATTTTTGTTTCTGTTCTGGGACCGTCCTCGTACAGACAAGGCATCACCATTCTGGTTGTCCATATTTTTCCATCTCATCTCCTCCGTTAGCAAGGCTGAGACTATTTCATCAAACTGCAAAGCAGTTGCATTGCTACCTATTGCAATAACCAGACTATCCCACGAATCTGGTAGAGAACAAAACAGACTGATGCACTTATATTCATCTGAATTTTTAATATCAACAGATAATAACTGACTTACCACAGTATTAAACGCATTCAGATGCTCTGTCACTGAGTCTCCATCTTTCATCCTTAGGTTATACACCTTTTTCCGCAGGAACAGTTTATTCACCAGAGACTTAGATTGGTACAAAGTCCCTAACTTGACCCACAAAGCCTTTGCCGTAGCTTCCCCTGATACATTCAGCAATACTGAATCCGAGACACACAATCGTGTTGTGCTCTTTGCCTTCCGATCCAACTTCTTCCATTCTTCATCGGTCACTCCCGATGGTTTAGTACCCGGATCTACCGCGATCCACTGATATTTATCCACCAACAGATCCTCCATCTTGAGTTTCCACAACTCAAAATTCTAACCATTGAACTTCTCAATCTCTATCTTTCCACTGCTCGCCATCTTCTTTCACCACCAGAATCGATCTCGCAGATCTCCCACTGAATAGGGTCTACCATAGGCCCAAGCGAAACCCCTCAGCAACAAAGGCGTCCCCTTGAAGCCAAAACAGCTCTGATACCAAATGTAGGTTTTAACCCTGTACAAAAATTACCTACATACGAATTCTTAAACAAAGAAAATAAACAATGCGAGAGCATAACCCATAAAACACATATGCACAGAGATTTTTCCCTGGATCCCAAAACTGGGACTACCAGCTTGATTTTTCATTATGTTACTTTCAATGTTATAATACATATTTATACATGCCAAAGCATCCAATACCATGGACCGAAAACCATCGTGTCCAAAAAACATGTGCGAAAATCATGCACAAAACCATAGGTGGGTCCGCCCAACCTAACATATGGTCCAAAACCAAAATTTTCTGGGGCGCTGCCCCGGACCCCATAAAGTGGGGTTACGGGTGCCCTTCAAACCCCCTATTAACTACATGGAAAGAATATAACACAACCCAACACTCCTATCTATTGGGGAGATTATTACTGATAGAGAAATGGCACTCACAACTCTTGGAGGATTACCATCCGAATGGTACGTGTAGAGAATGCATCTAGCCATTAATTCCTCGAGAGAAGGTGTATGTCCAGGATGTGCCGAAGAAAAGCTCAAAAGGGGACCATTCCCCTCAAGCCTAAGCAAGACCTACGATATATTACAGTTGGTTCACTCAGGCATACCTGAGTTTGGCATTAAGAGGGAGACTACTACACCACATACTCCAGATCAGAATGGTGTGGCACCGTACAATTGTGGAAGCTATCTCTATGGGTAGATGATGTAACAATGCCTGATGTGGAAGAACCCATGGATCCTATTTATCCACCTGAGCCTTCCTCTTCTAGGAAGAGGCCTTCATGGCTTAGGGGGCTACTTGATGATGCTGAAGGAAATGCTGCACCTCAAGGAACCATCCGTGAAAGTAAGAAACCTAACAGGTATCAGGGATACCTAACCAGTATGAGCACAATCATACAAAGAGCCTTCATCATTCTCAGATGTCGTCAAGCATCAAGTATGGAAGGATGCTATGACCATTATGGAGAATGATGTCTAGGAAGTAGTTCCCAGACCCCGAAGTATGGAATAGTATAAGGATCATTTTTTTGCTCATGGTTTCTCCCAAAAGGAAGGTATAGACTATGATGTGATATTTGTACCTGTTTCCAGATATACGACCATCCGCTTGGTCATAGCCCTTGTGGCTTCACAAGGATGGAACATACATCAGATGGATGTCAAGACTGCATTCTTGCATGGTTCGATCAAAGAAGAGGTCTATGTGGAGCAACCCGAAGGATTTGAGATTTATGATTAAAAATCTCATGTATACAGGTTGAAGAAGGCTCTCTATGGGCTGAAGCAAGCATCCTGAGCAGGGTATGAGAGGATCGATAGCTACTTGATGAAGCTGGGATTCACTAGGAGTGAAGCTGATCCTAACCTTTACTTTAAGGTTGAAGATGACAAGCCTCTCATACTGATGTTGGATGTGGATGACCTCTTTCTAATAGGTGCATACCCTCTCATTCACAATTGTAAGAGGGAGTTGGCTTCTGAATTTGAAATGAAGGACCAAGGACTTGAGGTGTGGCAGAAGCCCGGGAAATTTTCCTATCTCAAGGAAAATATCTGGTAAAGGTATTGAAAAATTTGGTATGATGGACTGCAAGCCTATGACTACCTAGAGAATCTTATCTTTTAGAAGTTATATGGTAGTGATGTCGGACCAGATTTGGGAAATGCCTCTAAGTTTCATAAACTCATTCACATTGATGTTCTTGGTGAACCTCCGTCCGAACATATGTTTTACAATTAGCATTGTGAGCTCATATTTAGTTGAGCCTCACTGGATTGATGCTAAGAATCTTCTGAGATATATTCATGGCACAATTACTAATGGGCTAAGATACACTGCCGAAGATGTGAGACTACTTGGATATACTGATGCTGATTGGGTAGGCAGTGTGGTGGACCGTAAGCGCAATTTCGGGTGCTATTTCACCTTGGGATCTGCTTCGATATCCTGTATGAGCAAGAAGCAGAAGTCAGTGGCTTTGAGCACTGCCGAAGTAGAATATATTTCTGCTAGCATGGCCTCTTGTGAGGCAGTCTGGTTGCGAAAGCTCTTCAGTGAGTTGTTTGGATTTACATTGGATACTATTGTGATTCTTTTTAACAACTAGAGGTGGGATTTGATTATTGCGGAATCCTGTATTCGTCGATCGCTCCAACAGATAGACATCATTTGAGATATGGTAAGTTGATGAGAAAGGAGGGTCCATCACATTAAGATGATGTATAGGTCGATACACCTTATCAAAGCCCCGAGGAGAGATCTAATCTGTGATTTTCCCAAATGACTTGGGGTTGTCAAGAAACCCTTATACAAGGGTCCTGCATGTTGCATACATTGAGCTCTGGGAGCTCTGAGGGCTTGTGGTTCTTACTGGAGCAACATACGACCATAGGGTGACTCACCCTCCCCTGGTGGTGCACACTGGAACAAGATGATTCGCTCTCTTGTGGGACAGGATGATTCACTCTCTTGTGGAACACGATGATTCACTCTCCTGTGTAGCAGGATGATTATTTCTCCTGTGAGGCCTAGATTGATGTGTTCTCCATGGAGATTGTAGCAGGATTGATGTGTTCTCCTGTGAGGCCTGGATTGATGTGTTCTCCATGGCGATTGTAGCAGGATTGATGTGTTCTCCATGGCGATTGTAGCAGGATTGATGTGTTCTCCGTGTTGATTGTAGCAGGATTGATGTGTTCTCCTGTAAGGCCTAGATTGATGTGTTCTCCATGGCGATTGTAGCAGGATTGATGTGTTCTCTTGTGAGTCTCCTGTAAGGCCTGGGTTGATGTGTTCTCCATGGTGATTGTAGCAGGATTGATGTGTTCTCCTGTGAGGCCTGGATTGATGTGTTCTCCATGACGATTGTAGCGGGATTGATGTGTTCTCCTGTGACTATGAGATTGATTAAGTTATCCTGTCGAGGCATCCTACCCATGCAGTCTGGGACTCATGGGAAGTACCTCTCATCTGATCAATGATCAGGGAAATGAAGTTAGGGACCATAGTAGTACTGATGGATGCATCATTGTATCTACCGTACTCCCTACGCTAGGATGACCTCCATTGATTTGGGATCAATGATACTGGTCTGGGACTAGTGGTAGGAGTTGTACCATACTAAGACGCTGACTTTGGGTCAGTTGAGACTAGTCTAGGACTAGTGGTACATACTCTGAGGCTGACTTCGTGTTAGTGCAGTACTGGTTTAGGACCAGTGAGAGTGGTACATACTATGACATTGACTTTGGTTCGGTTGAGAATAGTCTGGGACCAGTGGTACACTCTCTAAGACTGCGATACTGGTATGGGACCAGTGGTAGGAGTGGTACCTACTATGAAGCTGACTTCAGGTCGGTTGAGACTAGTCTGGGACCAGTGGTATGCACTCTGAGACTGACTTTGAGTCAGTGGAGGATGATACTGGTCTGGGACTAATGGAGTTGTACTCACTATGACGCTGACTTCGAGTCAGTTGAGACTGGTCTGGGACCAGTGGTACATACTCTGATATTGACTTTGAGTCAGTATGATACATCCTCGATCATTTCTTCTTCTTCATAATTCGGACAAAAGCAGAGCAGAATATAACAATGCAAGAGCAGAGCAGAATAAAGAAAAGCAACACAGATCAATATAGGGCAGATCAAGACAAAGCAGAATAGGCAGAATAGGGTAGAGCAGGACAAGGGTCAGGCTGTACAAGGCAGTTCATTTTATGGATGAATAGTAATGACCGATAGACAGATTGTAGATGAAGTTCTCCCTAGTTGAGAGGGAGTGTTAAAATTGGAAACTAGGGAAAAAATTCATGTGGGTCATCTTATTCATGGATGATAATATTTTTATTAGATTCCTCTCGTCGAGAGGTGTAGGATTGATATAAAGATCATCCGATTCCGATAAGTATTCATGGAGATATTAATTTATTTTGATTATGGAGTTATTATCAAGCCGACCTACAACTCATGTAGGCTCAGAAGCCCAACAGTCGCATCTATTCAAATACCAACGTTGTGTATAAATACAGGAGGACTTTTCCTCATTTAGACTCACTCATCTCATCACATCTCTCTCTCTCTACTGTGCAGAAAAGAGTCTCTTCTCTACTGCGCAGAAAAGGGTCTCTCCCTCACACATGTGAAGCCAGAAGCTACTGAAACTGAAGCTGCAACTGCAGAAGTAAATATTGTCCTACGTGGACTAGAAGATCTCCTCATCTGAACTATGTTGTAGGTTCATCTAAACCTCCTCTGAAAGCTACAACTTTTGGTGGTGGAATCAAGTCAATCCGACGAACAGTTTGCAAGATATCGACTACCCTAGTTTGAAGGAAGTTGCTGAAACTGAAGCTGCAACTGCAGAAGTAAAGATTGACATGCTTGGACTAGAAGATATCTTCATCTGAACTACATTGTAGGTTCATCTGAACCTCCTCTGGAAGTCGCAACTTTTGGTGGTGGAATCAAGTCAATCCGACGAACGGTTTACAAGATATTGTTTGCCCTAGTTTGATGATGAAGCCGCTAATGTTGATGCTGTTGATCTAGGGTTTGCTACTATTGATATGAATCAGATTTATTGTACTATTTCTCTCTACTGAATTATTGAAGATAAAAGAATATTTGATCAAAGGGTTTCCCCACACATTGTGGGGTTTGTCCCTGGCTAGCCGCCACATCTTGTGTCTCTTGTCTTGGCTTGTTTTCTGTCGATCATTTAATGTTCTATCTGCACTTTACTTTATGTACATGTGATTGCTAATCTGTGGAATATAATAAGAAAAAGAAGTAAACTGTTATAAGAATAGAACATACCATAACTTAACACAACTCATAGCACAACTTGACATGACATTGTTGACATGTATTGTCTAACTGTGGTGTTCATGTCAAGATGTTGTGTTGTTAAGTGATGGATGTGTCCTTGCATGTAATTTATCTTTACCTCCACATAGCTTGGTGTTGTGGGGTATTTAATGGTGTTGGTCTTTGCAAGATGGTTCCATGCATGTGTTTCTTTCACTTACTACTTTATGTGCTTTTTTAGTTCGTCCAACTGCAAGTACGTCTTCTAGCATGTGCACTCCTTCTTCATCCCATTCATCATCTCACCATGATCCATCAGTGTACCTGCTCTTGCAATTCACTCATGATGGACAAAATCAAATCCAAAAACTCCTAATCTAGCATGATGAATTTTTCTCATGTGTTGAGTCTAGGTGACCGGGAGAGAGAGGACAAGTCACTGAAACTACACAGAGAACAACTTAGGCCGGGATGAGGGGCTCTGGAGTACTATTGGGAAAAAATGTGCAAAGGTCACTGGGAGGCAAAATTGCGCAATTAGGGACAACAGTGACAACTGCAAGGTCCAACCCAACTAGACAGAACTGCGTAGTTCCTAGGAGGAAGATAAGGCAGGGTGTCTAGGAGAACTACTGGACAGTTCTACACAATTTTTAGGATGAGGACTGGGTAGATCACTCGAGGTCCAGCTGAGAATATGCGTAATTTTTAGAAGAGAGACAAAGTTGGGCAATAAGGGACACTGGCAGGAAATTATGCAAAATTTTCTAGAGCAGGGCATGTTGGGTTGCAGGGAGATGCTAGTCATAACTGTGCATTTCTAAGAGACAGTGAAGGATAGGAAGTTGTTGCACAGTTTCAAAAAATAGTGCAGAGCGTGGAAGCAGCAGGTGTACCAACCATATTTGCATAATTTTCAGGGACAATGCAGAGCAAGCCAGTAGGAAGCCTGACTCAACATGACTACACAATTTTTGCAGACAATGTAAGGCAAGTAGCTGGGCATGTTTGTGCAATTTTGGACAGTAGTGCAGCCCCAAGTCATAGTGCAGTGCATATTTCTGGTAGAAAAGAGGGAGGCTTGATAACTGATCTTGCCGGAAGCGCAGATTGAATTAGGCTTGGAGACAATTTATGTGCAATTCTGGGAGATAGACAGCCTGATCATTTCCAATATTTCATAGTGCAACTAACTCAGAGGATAGCCTCAAGCACTGCATGGTTCTAGGTAGCAGAGCAGGGTCACTAAGAGCTGAGACTACATAGTGCAGCTTAGTCAGGGTTCGGTTGAAGGAGGTTGTTCGGTCAGGCAGATGTTTAGGAAAATGGTTAAGTGTCGAAAGCAAGTAAACCTACGTAGACATGACATTGTGATCACACTTAGCATGACTCAATGATAGGACACCACAAACCAACCAAACAACCATGTGCTCAATGAGACTATCTTAAGGTTAAGAGTGGAAAGTGTGACACTTGAGATAAACCTTCGAATGACCGTGATGACACTTGCATGACAATTCTTACAATGTTGTCTGTGAGTATGAATGATGTTCACAGAGCGAAAACAACTCACGCACATAAAGACAAACCTTCAAAATCATCATAGCAAGACTGCAAGCTTGACAAAGTAATCAACATGTCAAAAGACAACAGTTGGTCCAACAAGAAAAAAGGAAACAAGACACGTAGAGGAAACACATGGGATGACTTTTAGCACTTGAAAACATGCATGTCATTGAAGGCAGAATGATATGATGATGATAAATAGTACTTTAAGATACACTAAGAGATGTACTTCAAAAATATGCAATTTACTTACCATACTTACCCTCCAAGTGGTTATGCATCTAACGGAGTTTGCATGCGGTCCCGATCTTTTGTCATAACTTGGTTCCTTGGTATTTCTCCTTGAATCCTTGAGATTCATCTAGCATGTCATCTTTCCTTGTGGTCATTGAAAGATAGATCTACGCAGTTTCAACAGTCAGTGGCTGCTGCTGGGATGAGGCCCTGGGAGGCCCATCTATGTTGTTTTTGAATGCAAGACATATTACACAGCTTGGACAACGTTGCACGGTTTTTAGATGCAAGACACTATTATGGGATGGGATCCTGGGAGGACACCTCTACGCAGTTTCTTAATGCAAGACAAACTGGGCAACTGTGAGAAAATACTGTGCATATTCTGAATGCAAGGCACTGTTGTGGGATGGATTCCCAGAGGACACCCCTGTGCAGTTTTAGATTTCAAGTCAGACTGGGAAGCTGAGGGACAACATTGCACAGTTTCTGAAGACAATGGGTTTCAGCTAGGGAAGGACACTAGAGGAAACCACTGCACAGTTTTGGATGCCAAGGGAGGCTGGGGTCTCTGCACATTGCACAGTCGCAGCAGAAAAGGGAAAAATCTTGAGGGTTACAGAAGAAAAGTGTGTAGTTTTGGAAAGTTGGATGAGGCTAGGTTTCTTGGGAAACTGGCTAAGTGTGAGATCAGTGAAACTAATGTAAACAGTGATAGAACTTGACTATTATCACACACGAACACTTAGTGATACAACATAGACCATCTAGAACATATAAAACATACTCTTCTTGATGCAACAACCTTCGTGACAAGAGTGTGTGAAGTGAGTGTGAAACATGTCTATGTGATGAGAACAACCCATGTGCACGAGGATTTCCTCTTGAAGCAGAAAAAACTTCCCTTTGCATCAAAAAAGATAATCCCTATGCCCAAAGATGACACATGCTGCATAAAGATGAGAACATGAATATCTCTTGAGATCAAGGAGAGGGGCTTGAGATCATAAGCTTACCAATAAGTGACCAAGGAATGATTGGTCACAGGATCCATGGAAGGCTCCAAAATTTGTGTGCAAGCCAAATTTTTGGAGGGTGGTTGTAGCCGCTACAACACCATCCTACTTTGATAGCTTTATCATTCATACAAAAGTAGATACAGAATTACAATGGTTATAAAAACTGATCAAATTTTCAACTTCCTCAGGCTCTAACCATTCATTTACTCTTCTACTTTGATTACTTCATATTTTGCTTCCCTCTGACAAATGAAAAGTGCTTTCTCCAAAAAACTTGTGTTGTCCTTCTATTATTCAGCCTCATTTTTTGGACCTTTGGTAACCCACTACCTGCTCATCTGTGCTAGAAAAGTCTAAACATTCCATCAAAAAAACATGTTTACTCTTGTAGGATCAAAATTGTTTTAAGTCCCTTCCCAAACTACTCTACAATCTATCCCGTGACAATAATTTCTGTATTAATTCCATTATATGTGATGGAGGAAAATATACAATCTATGTTTTGTGAATTGTTTGATTACAAAACATGGTTAATAAGTTCTCCTAACACAACAATAATGATGTTTTCATATGATAGGACATATATTCCAAAGTTGGAAGATGTGGGAGATTATCTCGCAGTACATTGGGTAGCTGCTCGGAAGGATGGTAAGTTGGAAAATCTTTGATTGCAAGAAGAAGGTTGTTAGTTGCACTAGGTTGAGTTGAATTCTCATGAAATGGATAGTTCATTGATTACCACTATTCACAGTCTTCAGAATGATTGAAGTCATGATTTTCATTGTTACACATAAAACTAAAACATATAAACTTATTTCTTACTTTACATGGCAGCTCCTCTAGCTGCACATAATGTTGCCATCAAGGAGTTGTTGTCTGGTGTGTATATCGGAGAAGGTGAACATTATGGTGGATTGGAGGGAAATAACCAAATCAGTTGGTATAGAAATTCTGAGGAAAGAACAATGACTATGATCATTGTCGAAAACTCTAAATATTATGAAGTTACTGATGATGATTACACATGTTGGTTATATTTTGGGTAATAGTTTTATTGTTATGCTTTCTTTCTCCATGTGTGGTGCAACATACTCATGAATGATATTTTAAGGCATGGTTGTTTTTCTTCTATGCATGACTATTGTTTGATATGTTGAAATAAAATGTATTTATTACTTAATGGAATTTCTAATGAGTAGTAATATGTTGCAGCTCTCTGCCCATTTGATTGGATGGTGTTGTGGGGGAACTGTCCCTACTAGAACCTAGCAATTTCATCCTTTCACGTATGTGATATGCATTGGGTGTTTACACTACACGTATCATTTCTTTCCAATGAGTCTCGAAGCTTTCAAAGTTACTTGGAAAGTAAGCAATTCAAATGTTATTTTAGATTTTTTGTGGTGCTAGTTGTTAGGCTGAGAGATTTTTAGTCATGAATATGTTGGGCCTTAGGCTAGCATGTTTGGCCCCTAGATACAAATTGTACTAAGCCAAGGAATTCTTTGAAGATAAGGAAATTCCTTTTATTTGCAGAGCACAACAACTCCATTTTTACCTTGATATTTTTCACTTTTACAACCAATGGTTATCCAAGAACATGTCTTCTTAAAATTTCTAACTAATTATAATGTTGTTTAATAGGATTCCTTTTGACTACTGTCCTTTGATAGTTATTTTTATATCTAATAAGTTGATTACAATATTTTATAGGTGTCGAAAGTGCAAAGGCTTGTTGTAGCAGGAAAGGTTATGGAAGGAGAAATATTGACTGCTATGGAGGTCATTCCAAAGAGTGAGTCACAACAAATAATTTGTGATAAGTACAAAAAAGAAGTTAAACATTAGTGGTATGTTGTAGTTATTTTATTGTTACTCCTATTCAGAATACTAGTTTTCTTATAGTGTCTACCCATGTTTAGGTTCATAACTTTGTTTCCAATGGGTTGGTTACGGTCATCAGAGTTTGGTTCTACAAAGACATTTGAACCCTTACTTTTACAATGCTCATGCTCATATAAATTTCATCTAAAGGATGTTGGATGTTGTTTGCAGTGTGAATGTGTTGTAACAGATATATTTGGCAGGTCCGTTGAACTAGTCTTAGTAGTCACTTACCCTATTTCACCAGGTGAATTTCTCCCTATATCTATCTATTTAGCTTGTTTTTCCGTTGAAAACCTTGTGGGAACACCTTATATGTGGATGGCATCCCTAGTAAAGATGTGGTCTAGACTAGTGTGTCTCACCTGTTGAAATTGTAATTTTGTAACTAGGTTAAGTCTTCATAATGCATAGTTATCATTAATGTACTTATGATGATTTTTCAAGCATGTTATTCATGCTAGAGTCAAACTAATTTATTTTTTATTCAAACAAAAAATTATTTATTTCATGCCACAATTGGATATTTAAAAGAAACATAATTTGAATTTTTATTATGAGTCATAAGCCCACAAGTTGACCAAGTTTTCCCTCCTTGGACAAGTCAGCCTAGCCCTCCAATTGGCACCTATTTTACCCTCCTATAAAATTGTATATTGGATATCCATTGAACCCATTTGGAGATAGTTCATTGAGAAAACAAAACAAGTATCTTCTACACCTAGCGAAGGAAGAAAAATGATGAGTCAAAGGGGAGAGAGAGGCAATTCAAAGCGAGAATAAACTAACATCTTTGACAAAATTTATGACTTTTACAAGCTCACACATGTGAAGTGTTGAAAAATGTGCACCTAGGTTCGGTCTTCATAAGTATGAAATGTATTCTCGTAATTTATAAAATGAAAATAAATTATTATTAGAGCATGGGTTTCATGCTCAATATATTTTATTTTATAGGTCAAGCACCCATTGAGTGCTTCTAGAGTTTTTCCTAGTATGAATAATCATTTTCATATATTGAAGACCCCATGGGAACATTGTATCTAGTAAAGAAAAAAAAATGTCTTTAAAGTGTCGAAATTCCCTCCAAGATCAAGTTGGCCTACATGAAGAGCCACGTCTACCTTTGAAGAAGCCTATATATAGAGTAGAAGCCTATACATAGAGTGGAACTCATCCTCCATTGAACACACTCACTCACATCTCATTCTATGCAAAGAATAGAACTAAAATAGTTCGAAGAAGAAGGATGAAGAGGAAGATAAAGGAAGTCGAAGTGATTGGGCTAGTTCTCTCTCTCCCATGTGAAATTCAAAGCTAGGGTTTCTGCGTTGGGGCTATCTTTGTTTCAATATTAGAGAAAAGAGAGACATGAAGTAAGGCTAATGTGTCTTAGGGTGTCTCACTAGCCCTGAGACTCAAGGAAAGGAAAGCAGAGAGGAAAGGAGGCCATATGAAGAAGATCAATGTCTTCTTGAGAAGCAACAATAGTTGTCGAGAGACAAAATTTTGGATTTGAGGTAGGAGGTCATAGATATTGCAGAAGGAGGCCAAGTTTATCTTGATCTTGGAGTGTATTTGTCTAAGTCACTAGGTCATGGTATTCGTCAATTTAAGGATCTATAAGAAGAGAAGAGATTAAAGGGTTTTTCCCTCAAGAGGAGGGGTTTTGGCCTTGGCTTGCAACCTATATATTGTGTCACTATCCTTATTGTTTTGGTACTTGTTTGTGTTAGGTCCCTATAATACTAGTGATTACCCCATTACCATTGTAGTTGTATCCCTTATTAATATTTTTGTGCCCCTATTGTCCCCATATTGTTATTATTGTGCCCCTTAGAATCCCTCTATTGTTATTTTTGTTGCTTTATATTATTATTGTTAGGTTGGTTGGGTTATATTGTGACTCCTTAGACTCCTATATATAGAAAGGAAGTTTTGTCATTTGAATCATCAAAGAATCATTCATTTGTATAATGTAAAGGAGGTTGCCCCCTCGAAGAGGCTGAATTCTAAGGCGTTGATCTATCTTTTCTATCTTTTTGTGATTTGGTTTCATAACAGTTTGATTTATCTCACAATATAATAATAAGGAACAAAGATAAAAGGTAAAAGGTAACACAAACAGTTATCAAGTTAAAGATAATGAACATATTCACTGCCCTATTGAATTCTCAACATGGTATCAGAGCTAAGGTTATCTAAGGGTATCATGAAGATCTCCTCTACAGTGAAGAAGTTCATTAAGAAGATTGCAAGCCATCTCAAGAAAGGTATCAATCAAGCATGGAGTTTCTTATTTTCTTGAAAGAAGGTATCAATCAAAGATAGCGATGAAGGTCTCTTCTCAACTCTCTCTGGCGCATTCCAAGATGAAGACATTTGGGTAATTGATAGTGGTGCATCAAGGCACATGACTGACCACTCCAATCGATTGAAGACCTTATCAAAATGAAAATCCACTTATCCGGTGGAACTTGGAGATAACAAGAGCTATCCACTGAAAGGTATTGGATCAACCTCCATAAAGCTGGAAGATGGAAGAAACATTCTCCTCAACAAAATTCTATTTAAGTATTAGGGGGTTTACGTAATGCATTATATAGATATCATTTTGGGATTCAACTGTGTTAAGTAAGTCATTCACGTATGACCATTTCCATGAGAGGTAGTCGTAAGTGATTAATTTCTCATGATTTTTGAATAGTTCACGAGAGGTAGTCGTAAGTGACTAATTTCTCATGATTTTTGAATAGTTCACTTAGCACTCATTGCTTATACCATTTCCAAGAGATGTAGCCATAAGTGACTAATTTCTCATGATTTTTGAATATTTCACTTAGCACACATTGCATCAGGTGATGCTCACAGGGGTGAAGAAGTGGGATTGAAACTAGTGAAATGAATCACATAGCGTTAATCATCACTTCCAGGGCTTGCACTCAATAACCAGGACTTCCTGGGAGGTCACCCATCCCAGATCTCCTCTGGCTCAAGCGTGCTTAATTGTGGAGTTTTCCCCACAATCAAGCCCACTTAGCTTGCTAACCCATTTGCAAAACCTTAGCAAGTATTATGCCTCATGAACCATTCAAGTAGAGATCCCTTCACTCTTTTTGAATTTAAGTATTAGGGGGTTTACGTAGTGCATTATATTAGATATCATTTTGGGATTCAATTGCATTAAGTATCATTCAAGTATGACCATTTCCATGAGAGGTAGTCGTAAGTGACTAATTTCTCATGATTTTTGAATAGTTCACTTAGCATTCATTGCATCAGGTGATGCTCACAGGGGTGAAGAAGTGGGATTGAAACTAGTGAAATGAATCAAATAGCATGAATCATCACACCCTTTATTCCTTTGTTCCAGGTATTCACAAGAACTTACTTTCCATTTCAAGTCTAAAAGAAATGGGTGATAGAGTAGCTTTCATTGATGGCAAAGTCATTGTATGGGGTAAAGACTCAAGTATATATCAAGCTAAAGTCATTGGCATTCGAGAAAGAAGGCTCTATATGCTAATGTCTCCTATGGCCCAAGCCCTAGTTCACATTGAAATTAGACCATTTGAACTTTGGCATCAAAGATTTGGTCATCTACATCTCAAAATACTTCCAACTCTAAGTTCCATAGTAGATGGAATTATGAATCTAAAGGAAGATCATGAAGGAGTTTGTAAAGGATGTGCATTGGGAAAGAATACCAAGAGACCATTTGGAAGAAGTGCTTCATGTTCATAAGAAATCTTGGATCTCATCCACTCCGATGAATGTGGCCCTATGACTCCTAAATATCTTGGAGTTCATCTATATTGTGTCACATTCATCGATGATCATTCAAGAAAAACCTAGGTTTACTTAATGAAAACCAAGGATGAAGTATTTTCAAAATTTCAAGAATTCAAAGTTGAATTGGAGAACCTTACAGAAAGAAAAACCAAGATATTAAGATCTGATAATGGAGGAGAATATACACCCAAAGAGATCATAACATTTTGTAAGGAGTCTAGGATTAAGATGGAGTTGATAGCCGCATACAATCTCGAGCAAAATGGAGTTGCAGAACAAAAGAATAGATCCATTGAAGAAAGTGTAAAAGAAATGTTCCATGATTAGGGTCTACCTAAGTTTCTGTGGGGAGGAGCCATGAAGACAGTTGTCTACATTCATAATTAAAGTCCCCACAGATCTCTAGATAACAAAACTCTGGAAGAAGTTTTCACTGGAAAGAAGTGATCATCTTCATATCTTTGAGTGTCCTGTATACATCCACATACCTAAGGACAAAAGAAAGAAGTTGGATCCTTTAGGAATGAAGGGGACATTTGTTGGGTACAACAACTCATCGAAATATTATAGGATCTACATGAAATATGGACATCACATAGAAGTCAACCATGATTTCATATTTGATGAAAGCATAGCTTTCAAGAAATCAAAGGAACTTTTCATAGAATTTGATGATGAATAACTTCTTGTATTTGAGGAGGAAGTGGACAAGAAAGAAGAAGAATCACACCATGAAGAAGAAGGTCCTAGTGAGACTGTTCAACCTGTGGTCATCTCTGAAACAAGAAAAAGACATAATTGGTTGAAATATACTCTACTTGATGCAAAATGTCATGAGGCAATGAATGGATCATTCACAGAAAGAAAGAAACCCAAAATATATTATGGGTATTCGACATACATGACAAAACTAATAGAAGCATAACCATCCACTTTTTAAGACGTTGTAAATAACCAAGAATGGAAAGATACCATGAATGAAGAGTATCAATCTATAATGAAGAATGGAGTCTGGGAGATTGCACTTAGGCCCGAAGACAAATATGTGGTTACTTCCAAATGTATTTATAAGATCAAAAATGTAGTTGATGGAAGTATAGATAAGTACAAATAAATATTTGTGGGTATGGGCTTCTCTCAAATTGAAGGCATTGACTATGAAGACACATTTTCTCCAATAACAAGATATACAAAAATTCAGTCATTAGTCTCTCTGGCAGCATCAATGTGATGGAACATCCATAAAATGGATGTCGAGACTATGTTTCTAAATGGCACAATAGATGAAGAAGTATATATAGAAAAACCCTTGGGGTTCAAAGTTAAATATAGGAAGGCATATGTTTTCATATTGAACAAAGAATTATACGGCCTCAAGCAAGCACCAAGGGAATGGTATGCTAGAATGGATGCATATCTTCAAAGAATAGGCTTCAAAAAAATTTATGTTGATCCAAACCTTTATATCAAGGTTGAGGGTGGAGAACATGTAATCATTCTTTATATGTAGATGATATTCTCTTTACATGTGTAGAAGGACGAATTGAAGAATTCAAAAATCAACTAGCAGCAGAATTTGACCTGAAGGATCTTAGGTTGATGCATTATTATCTAGGACTAGAAGTCTAGAAAGGGCTCGATGAAGTTTATTTGGGTCAAGTAAAGTATGTAATCAAGTTGTTGAATAAGTTTTACATGATGGATTGCAAACCTATGACTACTCTGATGATCACAAACTTAAAGAGACTAAGGAGTTCTGAATCTAGCCCTATGGATCCTTCCAAGTATAGGCAACTTATTGGCTCATTGATGTGCTTGGTGAATACTCGATCAGACATATGCTTTGCCGTAAATGCTTTCAGCCAATTCCAAGTAGAGCTAAAGCATGATCATTGGGTAGCACCAAAACATATTCTAAGATATCTACAAGGAACCATCCACTATTATCTGAAGTATGATAGAAGGAATAATGTCCAACTGATTAGATGTACATACTCTAACTGGGGAGGCAGTGATCAAGATGGAAGGAGCACCACAAGAGGATGTTTTAGTTTGGTATCATCGATGATCTCATGGATGAGAATAAAGCAATACACAGTTGCTTTAAGTAGTGTTGAGGTTGAATCCATTGCAGCCTGTGAAGTAAGAACAGAAATAATATGGTTAAGGAAGTTATTATTCGACGTGTTTGAAGGATTGATGAACCTTACAATGATACTTTGTGATAACACCAGTTGTATACATTTGTCTAAAGATCTAGTGTTTCATGGAAAGACAAAGCATATAAACAACTAGTATCACTACATTCGAGAGCTAGTGAAAAATGGTGTGTTGCAGCTACAATATATCTCCACTAATGAGCATGTAGCTGACATATTGAAAAAGTCACTTCCAAACAAGAAGCTTGTGTACTTGAGAGACAAGCTTGGTTTGGTTGATGTACTGTCCCTAATTGAGAGGGAGAGATAGACACTACATTCTTGTCTTCAATTGGGAAAAAAGAATGGAGGCTTGGATAACCATATGGCATTCAATACTCTTTGAGAATGAGGTAGGGAATTCAAGGCAAGAGTATTTATGGACTGATATTATTTGAGTATTAGCTAACCAATATAATAATATTCCAACAAAGGTCATACTCAGTGAACACCCAGGTGGAGTATGTACCTTGAGAGACAACGATTATGGTGTCTATAAGTCATTGGTCTCGCCAACATTGTGTTATAATCTTGTGGAGAGACAAAGTTATTAGTCAAGGCCTTACTATATGACAATCCTGGTTAAATATGATGCTATATAGATGGGTTTACAATCTGATTATTTTTATGAGATCTCTTCAGATTGAGAATGGCCATGTACCTCTTATGAATACCTGCTAATTAAGAGGGAGTATTTAAAAATGTGTAACTAGGTTTGGTCTTCATAAGTATGAAATGTATTCTCGTAATTTATAAAATGAAAATAAATTATTATTGGAGCATGGGTTTCATGCTCAATATATGTTATTTTATAGGTCAAGCACCCATTGAGTGATTCTAGGGTTTTCCGACATTTAAGAGTCATTGTCATATATTGAAGACCCATGGGAATATTGTATCTTGTAAATAAAAAATTGTTTTTGTCTTTAAAGTGTCGAAATTCCCTCCAAGATCAAGTCATCCTAGAAGCTGTCAAGTTGGCCTACATGATGAGCCATGTCTACCTTTGAAGAAGCCTATATATAGAGTGGAACTCGTCCTCCATTGAACACACTCACTCACATCTCATTCTATGCGAAGAAGAGGGATAAAATAGGTCGAAGAAGAAGGACGAAGATGAAGACAAAGGAAGTCAAAGTACTTGGGCTAGTTCTCTCTCTCCCACGTGAAAGTCGAAGCTAGGGTTTTTGTGCTAGGGCTATCTTTGGTTCGATCTTGGAGAAAAGAGAGAAAGGAAGTAAATCGAAGGTGTCTTAGGGTGTCTCACTAGACCTAAGACTCAAGGAAAGGAAAGGAAAGGAAAGAGGAAAGGAGACCATATGAAGAAGATCAAAGTCTTCTTGAGAAGCAACAGTAGTTGTAGCAGTTGTCGGGAGACATAATTTTAGATCTGAAGTAGGAGGTTGTAGATATTTTAGATGGAGGACGAGTTGATCTTGATATTGGAGGGTATTTGTCTGAGTCACTAGGTCATGGTATTCGTCAATTGAAGGATCTATAAGAAGAGAAGAGATTTAAGGGTTTTCCCCTCAAGAGGAGGGGTTTTGGCCCTAGCTTACAGCCTATATATTGTGTCATTGTCCTTATTGTTTTGGTAGTTGTTTGTTGTATCTCATAATATAATAATAAGGAACAAAGCTAATAAGGTAAAAGGTAACACAAACATTTATCAAGTTACATAGAATTAACATATTCACTACCCTATTGAATTCTCAACATGAAGGAAAAAAATTTGTGATTAGGCCGAGATTTTTTCTAGGATAATTGCAGGTTGAATTTCGGTCCTAGTTGTAGGACCGAAATTTTCTAAGTTTGACTGGATTGGAGCAGATTTGACCAATCCCGAATTTGACTTTTGGAGGAGACTTAGAGGAGGGTTTCACTTGGTATCTTCGTGGCAGTCTAGTAATGGTTCTTGGCTTGGATATCTCACATTTTTATATGATTTTATAGGGAAAGAATTGTTGGTTTTTCCCCATATGGGTTTTCCCAGGGTAAAATTGTTTCTTTTGTATTGTATAATGTGATCTCTACTTTTTTGAATGGTTGAACATAAGTGTAATTGCTTGATGAAGAATAAGTAAATACTAAAAGACCAATCATTTTCACAAGTAATTACCAAGAAAGATAAATTAAGTGCTTCCCATCTTTTACACTTGGTTTCTCAACATCACCTAGGGGTATTTGAACTGGGCACCTGCTGGTATCGAACTAGCCAAATATCCAACAACGTTGGTGACAGTTGCTTGAGCCAACCCCTTGGGTTAATATCTAGCAATCTATCTCCATGTACATATTTTTTTGCAATTTAGTTGGTGCCAATGAAATATTACTTTGGTATTTTTTGGATCAAATCTGGGCTAAAAGGATAGGATAGTTGACATTTCCTATTCCATGTTGTCTTATGTTTGTTTTGGAGCGAGAATAATATGATTATTTTTGTCATAAACTAGCATGATAAAAAATAATAAAATACAAGAGGCATTATGGTTGTTTAGAAAAGCCCAAGGTTATCACTTTTTTGTGTCAAATAATGTTCAAATATAGTAATGTGCTCATTTCAAATGATGCTGCTCCAAAATTTATATGAGATATGACATCTTGGACAGTACATTCTTTAAGAAAAAGCAACACTTTTCTTGTTTCAAATGATGGTGCATTCAAGTCAATGCTTTGATTAGTTGAAATACTTGTGTTCATATTGTCCAACTAAATTTTCCTTTCAAAAGTGGCTAGTAGGTAAGGTTTTAGAATAAAAAGGAAACTAGATATTATCTGGCAGATCTAGATGTCTTTATTTGTGACATCACTTAGTACATGCAAATTTTCCTTTCAAAAGTGACTAGTAGGTAAGGTTTTAGAATAAAAAGGCACCTGGATATTATCTAGAAAATCTAGATGTCTTTATTTGTGACATCACTTAGTACATGAAAAAGAAAGAAGAAATTATATTAATTCCCACTAATTGCTGAGAAGTGGTCAATAGGAGTCTTTAAGAGTCTTTTTTTGGTATTTGTAAACTCTTCCGGTTTTTTTATGGGGAGCTATGAACCCAATGTTGTGTTAAAACTTAACATGGTAGAAAGTACGACATTTTGTCGGTATTATTGCCTAAAAATGCCTTCCATGGGGTTTAAATATGTGTCTCATCTGTGAGAACCTAAGACCTTTATCATTGCTTTGTATCTATGTTGATGGGATTCAAAGAGATTTAATGTTATTGGTGTTAACTATATTATTTCTAGATTATCAAAGAGACATTATTTGTTATGAAATGTATGCTTTGAGGTGCTATACTAACATTGAATATTAATTTGAAATTGAAATATTTAGATGCACACCTGAACATTGACTTAAGCTTTAATGTTTTACAGCTTTACAAGAAGTATTGTTGCAAACTATTCATATGCTTGCTACTACATTTATTTTGCATGTGTTTATAACTTTTTCGAAGAGAATCATATCATATGAAAAGAGTCAAATTTGATAGCATGAATTTAACTCTATATCTTTTCAGGGATGCCTAAAGTAGATAAGCTGGAGATAGAAAGTAGAGGATATCATACAAATTTATATGGTGCTCAGGGTAATTACAATGGAGGAAAGGAGGGGAAAAGTAGAATGAAGTGGCTGAGATCCATGGTTGGAAGTCCGGATCTAATTTCTATTCATAGTATGGAATTTGACATCAATAGAAAACTCAGAATACCTGTGGATTTATTCTATGTATTTTGTGGCATACATTCAAATTTACCATCTAAAAACTTTATTATGGTTTATTTCTAGATATTTTATTTGGAAACCTGTTGTGGCCAGCAACAACCCCACTTTTTATTTAGTATTAGTAATAACGCTAAATAAATGGGGACCCTTCTAAAAACAAAAATAAACTAGCACCTATGTTTCCCTTGGAATAAAACACACTATCATGAGCTTAGGAAAAACATCCACAAACCTAAAATCTTAAGTATTATGATAAGTTTCAAATAAAATCGTTCTATTAACAATAAAAATCGCATTGCAAAAGGGTAAGGGAGGATATCATATAAACAAACTTTCGGAATTGCGAAAACGCGATGATGCGAGATTGCCCACCTTACAAACGTATTGCATATCATAGATTTCATATGTCGCAACCACCACTTAAGATAAAATATCCCGACCTTGTGATATGCGATAAAGCATCTCGCAAATCGCATCTTGCAGTCGCATAATGAAACGAATTATTGTTAATGAAAAGGATTAGCGATATTGAGATCTACGATATTGCGAAGAAAATCACAAAATCGCTCTATTGCAGATCAATAGGGCTCATTGTTCATTAAAATATTTCTCGTAATCTGATACCGAGTTATGGCCATTAATGTCAACTTAGTGGCTTATTGATGGCCATTTATGAGAAAATATTTAGATCTGATTGAAAGGTTGTTTCACGTAAGGTGATATATGTGATATGATTTCAAAATTAAAGAGCTTTCCCACACCTTATCACTTACCATTATTCGTTCCTTACTTTTGAATTTGCAGGAGTGGAAAGCAGAATAATATACAGACTAGTGTGCAAAACGTAATGGGAAAGAAGGGAAAAGCACTGGTTGCTGAGAAAACAGAGATGACTCCTTATTCACAGACACCTCCTGTACCAGAGAAGCCGACATATCCACTTGGGAAGGCATGTATAGCCTACTAGAAGAAGAAAACCCTAGAGTTATGGAAGTTACAGTTACAGCCGATGCACACGGGTCATCCGAAGCATCACTTACTGAACTTGCATGCTCATTCCTGCATCGCATAGCAGCAAGGCCTAAGACACTTCCCTATATAGACATGGTCAAGTGGGTATTAGACGACGCTGATATACCAGACAAGAAATTCATGTCTCAGGACCAGGAGCTTATTGGGTCATTTACCCCACAGGATTTAAGAATTATGTATCATTTACCAGAGCTGCAGGCTAGCTACAACAAGCAATTCGTGGAGAAATTCACCAAAGAAAATGAAGATTTGGTAGAATGTACCAAAAGCTGGTCAGCAAAGGAAGAACCATTAAAAAAGGACAAATATGGTATGTACAGTACTGGTTTCCTCTCCTCTCCATATTTTTTTGTTGTTGCAATGCTATGTAGGCTATTTGGAAGGCCTAATATCAACAATTTTTCATCCGAGTGGCTACCCCTATTAGATGCAACCACTAACGCCACTATTATGGATTGGGCCCAGATATTTTTTGCTAACTTAGCCTCTACCATTTGGAATTACCGGTCTAAAAGAACTCCCTCTTAGAGGATTTGTCCTCCTTTCTTTTTAGCTGCTTATGTTATGGATGCAATCTATTTTGTTCCTAGATTTCCTCTAATGGGTTGGAAGTGGACAATACAGAATCCCTTGCCTATTCACGTCTATCATAAGGAACTGTGGGATTCCCAGTTTATCCCATATTTTTACAGAATTTTTACCTCTTCACATAATGTTGTACAATAAAGACACCCTAAGATTTTCCCCCGAAGCTAAAGTTGATATTCTCCCTGTCGGAAGATGGTTTGGAGAAGAGTTTTTCACTTACTTCAAAGTATTTGGAAGCATTACTTCCCCTCATGTGCTACCCTTGTATGTTCCTGATAAGTTATTTGCCCGTGAAATTGCCTACCAGACCTGTAGGGTCAGAGGAATGAGCAAAGAATTGAAAGACAAGAAAAAGGCCATCTGGCCACAATATCATATGGCTTGTGGGGCCTTTTCACTGTTTGATTTAGGTCATGCCTTTAGAGAAGTAGACAACATGTTGAGTCTACGACTGTTTAAATTTCCAGGGAGACAATTCGATCCCTTTGATGTAATTAAGAATTTTACTACGGCTGTCAAGATAAAGGTATTCACTAAATAAGATGATCTCTTTGATGACATCTTCTAGCAGAAGAGCACACTAAAAAACATTTTGCATATGGCTCAAAGTCAATTTGGCCCAGCGGAATTTCAAGAATTCAAACTATACAAAGAGCAGAGATTAGCAAACATCTCCTTGGATAAGTTTCGTTTAGAACCAATAAGGAAGCCAACTCCCAGCATTAGTTTAAGTGGAAGCTTGGGTACAGACAAGTCCAGGTCTAAGTCTAGGAAAGAATCACCAAAACGCTCTAAACGGTCTGAGAATGACCATAATAAAAGTGAAGGTTCAGTCAGGGATACTGCCCAATCTAAAGAGCGTCTAGAGCAACAAATGTTGTCAACACCACAGGTGAAGGTTCCCTCTCCCCTCATCCAACCACCAAAACTAGTGAGAAATGAGCTGGAGAAAGAGTGGGAAACATTTAATGAATTAATCAATACTGAGGAGCAAAACATGAAGACACCTGAGACTACAACACAGACAATGACAGAAATTCTCATTGAAATAGTCGTCATCCAGAAAAGGAGCATCTTCCCATAGCCCCATCATCTGAAATCATGCTAAAGATAGAGGAGATCCCTCCTCTATATGTATTTTATAGTCCGCAGCACAAAGCAGTGATAAGAAGACAAAGAAAGAAATGAAAATTAGACAGCATGCTCTTGCTTGAGGCAGAGCAGCTAGATGTCCTCTGGCGAGACCCTATCACTGATCCTATAGAAAATTTGACTAAGTTATCCCAAATTACAAGAGCTTATGCTTCTGCTACTATCAGTAAAGTGCCCGAGGTTGTTGGTGGGGAAAAATGCCTATGCAGGACGATCCTATCCACCTAAGGTGTGACAGTGCCTTAGCAACAAACAGATACAACTATTATGGTTTCTTCCTTTATGAAATGTGAAAGAGGGGAGATCGATAGACTCACCGTTGTCTTCCATTTGTCCCTCGATCTAGATCCTCTTCTCTTTGGATGTTCACAGCTACTTGCCTCCTCGCTTGCTCAAGAGAACAGCTACTTGATTTCCACGAGATCACAAGAGAACAGCTACCTGTGACAAGAGAACAGCTACTTGCGACAAGAGAAGAACACAACACAAAGGCAAATATCCATATTCATAAATGATTCAGGATTAGAAGTAAATCAAATACACTAATGCAATCATACAAATACACCAGTATATAGGAGAAAACCAAGATAGCTTTATTGATTGATAACAAGGTTCAGGAAGAAATACAACCCAAAGGGCTCCAATCCAGCATCTCCTTCCCAGCAGAATGGAATTCCTTCCTCATCTCCCTTCAAAGCATTAAGCACCCAATGTTTCCAGTCTCAAACCAACAGCAATTCTTTGCAATAACAAAATTCCAGCCTCTAGATCTCATGGAGGAGAGATCTATATATAGTTATTTTGGAGAGAGGATGAGTCAGCTTGAGATCTGACTAGTGTCCTCTCCCTCTCTCAGTTATTGAGTCCACTTTAAGGTTCTTGCTTCCACTTGGAGATTTGGAACCTCTTACTCATCACCAGTCGAATTCCCTGAGGCAAGTGTCATTTTGGAAGCTTCCTGGGCATTGACACATTGAGGAATGAGACTGCCACTTGTCCAAACTTTCTCAGCGCAGGTAGCCTTTGTTGGAGTTGACATTCAACGCAGGTAGACAGTGGAGCAGTTGACATTCAGCGCAGATGCTCAGTGGAGCAGTTGACATGATCCTGAATTGACTTGTTTTTGAGTGGTTTCAGGTGGAGAACTTTTATGAATTGTTGTGGTTAGTTAGCCTTGTTCCTCTAGGGGTAGGAACAACATGTTTAGGGACTTTGGATCCCTTAGATTATGGACATTTCACGCTCAATGCTGTAAGGCACAAAAATGTCGATAACATTTGCCCCCTAAAGTATGAGGTCGTTTATCGGGTGAAATGCTTTATCCTGGAGGGTCCGAAGTTCATCCATTTGCTGGGAGGAGACCTGTAATAAGATACAATACAATACATTATTATTCATACTGTTTTCATGATCTAGCTGAGGCGGGCATTCCCATGCTCAGCTTTATAAATTCATCTTTGTACATAGAACAGACGATCGTCTGATGGTAGACTGATAATTTTGGCAAAATTATCATCCTTTGAGTAGGATGATCATCTGCTGCAATGATGTACATGTCAAATGTCTTTATCTTTCCTGAATATATATCGCAGCCCGGATGGATGAAACTACATCCGGGGTCTTCAAACTCGTTCGATCTTCACTCTAAGTACAAGTCAATCCATGTGAGAATTGTGCTGAAGTCGAACATGGAAAGACATCGCTTGATTACCGGTCAATGATGTAAACCGTTAACAAGCGCGAGAGGAATCACTGATAATGATAATGACCCTCAAGGTACTGCAGTACAATTCACGTGGTGTGAATAAAGGACTTGGCATCGAACACCACGCAAAATCTTCTGGTCGAAGGTCATTGATGTATACCTGTCGCCGGAAGTGAGAAACTTGCCATTGAGGCATGCAAGCTTCAAAGTACTGAAGGGGTTGTTCCTAGATCAACTTCTTGGATAATGAGCTGATGTCGACAAGAAGCGATCCTTCAAAGGAGGGCCTTGATGAATCCCACATCAGTGACATGGAATGGAGCTAATGATTTTAATGGAGGTGAAAACGATCTGTGACATATGATTCAGGGTGGCGGTCATGAATGGATGAAGGATAATGTATGGCAGTGGATGGGACCCGGTTGACTCTTTCTGAACGACTTCTCTTGAACATATGGCGACACTGATGCGACGGATTGGTAGCATTACCCCAAATATGGATGGTATGGCGAGACCATGGTGATGTGACCGGTGAATGAGACAACCCAACCCGATTGTGGTACGGAGGAAAAGTGTCATGTTCAAGAGCAACCTGCTACCATCAAAGTTTTCTCGATTTTCTCCCAATTTTTCCCTAGTCATTGCTGACCAGTACCTCTTTATTTTTGTCAAGCTTGAGGAGGATAACATATGTTTGTTCTATAACCTGCCCTTCGGGCAAGCCCATCACTATGTTTTAACGAGCCTAGCGATAGTGAAACTCGTTCTCGTCTAAAGACAAGTTTGTCGCTATTTAATAATTTTAACGAGTCTAACGACAAGGATAACTCGGTCCTTTTCATTTTTAGAGAGTCTGAAAAGGTACATAAAGTTAACTCCAAAATTCCTTTTTCGTCATCTAATCCCTTAAGTCCAAAAAAGTATAAAACAATACAGAAGGGATGAGTTTTCAATAGCTTTAACGAGCCGAACAAAACAAGCGCTCGATCTTTTTGTGCAATAATCCCTCAGGTCCAAAAAAGATTAAAATCTAGAGGAGGGATAGCTCTTCCTGTCCTTTAACGAGCTGGAAGGCCAAAACTCAGCAATATTTTCATATTTTACGAGTCAATTGAAAAGAGCTTAAATAAGACTCGTCTTTTGAGGAACGAGTGATAAATAGGGTTAGCAGCAGATTCCAAGTACAGGTTGGAATTTTCCGATCACGGCAGTGTCACAAGGATGGCTAGGTGAAATCACTCTTCGCAGCTGTTCCTCAAAATGGGTAAACAATCATATGGAGGTGAACGATCGACCAAATGAAAAGTGGAGGTGGCAGGTGCAAACACGACCAAGGCTTTAATGGCTGATGATATTACATTCACGGTGGTTATTTACCGGGTAGGTTCATTTTTTAGTTTAAAATGAGCTTAAACACTGGAGGAAACTTTTGCTCACTGCTTATATTTATTTTTTAACGAGCATGAAGACCGCGTTAAAACTGCTCGGATCTTGTGTTTATTTTTTAACGAGCATGAACTTTATGCTAAAACTGCTCGATTACCCAGTCATAAGATAAGAGTGTCTCATCAAGATTCTATTTTTTATGGAGCTTCATATCACTAAGCTTTTCTCCCCATCCTTTCTTTATGCAAGTTTGGAAACGACTAATCCTACGAGTTTATAGGGTTAGAGGTCCTAAAAATTTAAAAAATAAATAGTCGCCCCTTGCTTGCACTCCAAAAGGTTTGCATGCCCCCAGGTATAAAGTACGATTTCAAAGTTACCTCTACTTCAATTCCATCGAAACTTTCGTTTCACCGGGAGAGGCTTACCTCTTTCAGGTTACCCAAAGATTGTCTCGTTAATCTTTCAAACAAAACACTTCCTCAGCAATGTCTACCGAAATAGACAGAGCTGAGTGACGATACCCGCCCTCTCACATAACTTTGAAAAGAGAATCTTATTCCAGAACAACCCCTCTTCCAACAACAGACGGGGTACGGACTAGTCATATTCTCCCGCGGAAACCTACCCTATACCCAAAGTTTTCCTGCCGAAGCAGGCCAGGACGCATGCACCATGGGTTCCATTCATATCCTCCCGGATTACTTGCGCTCATCAGGAGGACGGACCGTGGGTTGAGACACTTCTTGCATGAATAGACCATTTAGGGATGGTATATGACTATTTGCGATGCGTGATCCGGGAAATGAAAGTTGGTCCACGAGCTTGACCACTCTTCCTTCATGCGGAAAACACATTACTCTAAAGAGTGAGGAGACAACAGCTCCCATGCAATATATATAGTCTCGTCCAAGGAGTAGGTTATAATCCAAGGGTCCTTGAACGACCATCACGTTCATTTGAATGGTCTTCCTTTTCAATGTTATAGGCACATTGAGGAGGATCCCTAAAGGTCGACTGGTTCCTTTATCAAAACCTGATAGATTTCTCATTTCAGGCAAAAGCACAGGTGAACCAAGCGCTTTCCAAGCAATAGAGGAAAGGATACTCACAGATGCCCCCTCATCAATGATAGTGCCAACCATTACCATTCTGTATATTTGACAAATAATTCTGAATGGTATACTGTTTGGCAACCAGGGTCTGCCTAGTTGGTTCCAATCAAAGGACACAACTAGGTTCCTTGGTGGTGGGACCGAATATATGGCCGGATATCGCTCTGACGAACTTCCTTCCTGCAATAAAGGAATGGTGGCATTGCCCCCTTGTTCATCAGAGTCAGTGCTGATGAAGAGAATCTGGACGGTGTCGTCTTTATTCTCCTCTGTGATGGTGTCATTCGAAGATGGAGCCTCTGAAGGCAAAACCGGGTCAACTGCCGTATCAACCTTTTGACTTTCGTCAGGCATGGATTCAGATGGTTCATCTTCAATGACAGGTGCTTCGGCTGACCACCTGGGCAGGTCAGCCGGATTCTCAACTAGTGAGGGACTTGGCAGGAGTTTTTGATATCCATGAGGGAGATGCGCTCGTAAAATCGGGCGATCTTCCAGAACTCTTTTTGCCTCGTCTAAGAAGGGACAACGGTGGATGGCATGATCGCCTTCACACAGTCTGCAGGGAAATTTAGCTTTCCCACTCTGTCCTGGGGCTTCACTCCCACTAGTTGATGGTGAGCAGTCGACATGGCTATCAGAGGTCGATGCTACCGAATTGTGCAAACGGGGCGACTAGTCCCTTAGTATCCGGGGGATACAAGGAGAATCTCTATGGAAGTGGTCTCCCTGGCATATGACGCATGGCAATTTAGGCCTTACGAGTTCTGTGTGTGGATTTTTGTTAGATGACACTTGTTTGCCCCCAATCGCCTTAGGCTCCTTCTTCTTCTTTTCTTTCTTCTTCTTCTCCTTCTTCTCCTTAGGAACCCGGTTTTTTGTTCGACCAGTTCTGTCAAGCGAAGAGGAAGGAGGGTAGGAAGATGAAGTGGAAGGCTGGGAGGCAACTCTTGTCTGATCTAACTGTTGACTCGACTGTTCAGGAATGGTGGTATTCTGAACGACATTGGTTGAAAAGAGCCAGACTGGTAGGCCAATTGTCAGTCCTGGAAGCGACAATGTGGCCATGTGGGGCGCACCAACATCTCCCCAAGAGGAGAAGGGACTAGGATTTCCACCAAGAGGAATTCCTTGGTTGGTGTGCTCTATCTTTTCAACCTAAAGATCAACGCAGGAATTAAAAGGGTGATTGTTCCGTTTAAAATAAATTTTAACAACGCTTTAGACACAACTTGCTTTTTCAGTTTTAAAGAGTCGAGAAAAAGCTAAATATGACTCTAGTCTCCTTCGTTGTTTTAACGAGCCCGAAGTGACAAATGCTCGGATGGACTTTTTCTGTTATAGAGTCTGAAAAAGGCCAAAAGAAACTGCTCTGGAGTTCTAGGCAGAGGGTGTGCCAAACTTTTTGCAAAACCACAGAATACTTTTTAAGGTACGGGCGGTCGATCTTCGTGAATGCTGTGTTCACTGCATTGCGATCAGTAGGGCGGCCAACACGGCTTCCTAAGGATAAAATATATATGCCTATAGGGGTCTCCCAATATATACGCAACGGTACGTGGGAGCACAATCCATACTAGCGCTATCGTCCCTCAGGAGGAATCACCCACCTTCCACGAGATCGACAGTCACTAGGCTTAACGACGCCGGAACACGTCTCTAGCCTAGACCTCTATGTTGTGCGTTATGTTACAAAGCGTTGTTAGGTTCATTCAGTTTATTTTAGGTTGATATTTTTAAAGTTTGCCTTTCAAGGTTCACCACGAGATGTATGATACAAATTCCTAAATGCAGTCTAAAGATGATAAGCAAGCTTTATTATCTTTTCAACTTTGAAAATCCTAGCTACTAAGGGAAAATAAAGACACTATCTTTTCTCAAAGAGCAATCAGCACACTCTAATGCACTTTTCCTAAATCCAACATGCAAACTATCAAATGCAAAATGCACAATGTAGGTGTTTGTTTTCCACTTTCTTAGTATTAATGCCTACAAAGAAAGCTTTTTGTACAACTTTGAATTTGCTTTTAAATGATCAATACAAACAAGTTCACTTTTTCGAAATCAGAGAGGGTAGAAGAGATCACACTACTTAACGATTTTCGAAATAAAGACTTGTTTTGACACTTCAAAAGAGACAAATTCAAACCAATAAGCAAAAGTAAATCTATAATAAATCTGCAAACAGCCAATGAACTCTCTTCTAAGATCACAATCAATCAGATCTGAATCAAAGGCTACAGGATGACTACTTTACTCATGCAAAGGAGAACTATAAATGACGCCACAAACACATAAAAACATTCACAGTCTTTTTGTACAAAAGGAGGCGGAATCTAAGCAAAGAAAAGGAGCTATCAGACTGGTACCTATGCTGGTTAAAGGCTGCAAAAACCAGAGATCAAAACAGGGCAACAGACAGCAGAGAACCCCAGCTGCACAAGGCTAAACTGGTTCAGCGCAAGTCCAACACGGTGGAGTTGACATTCAACGCAGGTAGCCTTCACGGGACCTGCGTTGAAATGCAGACTGCCTTCACAGTGTCTGCGCTGAAGGAGAAACTCTCGTTTCCCTTGGGTTCTGGGTCATAAAATGCTCAAAAATCAACTGTTTCAGGCCAAATCAGAAACACAAGCAAGGTATAAACAGAGGGATGCTTTGAGAGGGTACTAAAGACTATCACAAAGGATCATCAAATCATTTTTGGATCCATTGTTCAGATCATAGACAAGTCCAACAACTGGATCAAAGCAACAACTTTCTACTTTGCATCTGGGAAAGATGCAGTTCGATAGTTGCTGTCAAGTCTATGAAGTAAACAAATGACAGAAACACAAATGAAATGAATAAACAAATTCTCCCCAGCGGAGTCGCCAATTTGTTGTGGGGAAAAATGCCTATGCAGGACGATCCTATCCACCTAAGGTGTGACAGTGCCTTAGCAACAAACAGATACAACTATTATGGTTTCTTCCTTTATGAAATGTGAAAGAGGGGAGATCGATAGACTCACCGTTGTCTTCCGTTTGTCCCTCAATCTAGATCCTCTTCTCTTTGGATGTTCACAGCTACTTGCCTCCTCGCTTGCTCAAGAGAACATCTACTTGATTTCCACGAGATCACAAGAGAACAGCTACCTGTGACAAGAGAACAGCTACTTGCGACAAGAGAAGAACACAACACAAAGGCAAATATCCATATTCATAAATGATTCAGGATTAGAAGTAAATCAAATACACTAATGCAATCATACAAATACACCAGTATATAGGAGAAAACCAAGATAGCTTTATTGATTGATAACAAGGTTCAGGAAGAAATACAACCCAAAGGGCTCCAATCCAGCATCTCCTTCCCAGCAGAATGGAATTCCTTCTTCAGCTCCCTTCAAAGCATTAAGCACCCAATGTTTCCAGTCTCAAACCAATAGCAATTCTTTGCAATAACAAAATTCCAGCCTCTAGATTTCATGGAGGAGAGATCTATATATAGTTATTTTGGAGAGAGGATGAGTCAGCTTGAGATCTAACTAGTGTCCTCTCCCTCTCTCAGTTCTTGAGTCCACTTGGAGGTTCTTGCTTCCACTTGGAGATTTGGAACCTCTTACTCATCACCAGTCGAATTCCCTGAGGCAAGTGTCATTTTGGAAGCTTCTTGGGCATTGACACATTGAGGAATGAGCTTGCCACTTGTCCAAACTTGCTCAGCGCAGGTAGCCTTTGTTGGAGTTGACATTCAACGCAGGTAGACAGTGGAGCAGTTGACATTCAGTGCAGATGCTCAGTGGAGCAGTTGACATGATCCTGAATTGACTAGTTTTTGAGTGGTTTCAGGTGGATAACTTTTGTGAATTGCTGTGGTTAGTTAGCCTTGTTCCTCTAGGGGTAGGAACAACATGTTTAGGGACTTTGGATCCCTTAGATTATGGACATTTCACGCTCAATGCTGTAAGGCACAAAAATTTCTAATACAGAGGTACAACTATTGCTTAAGGATAGGGAGGAAAAAATCCTAGTTTTGCAACAACAGTTATAGTAGGCTAGCGCTAACCAGGAAGCTGAAGAGAAATTAGAAAAACTACAATAGGACTTTCAACAAATGCAGCTGGGATATCAAAGCAATTTGGCCAAAAAGGAACATCAATTATAGGCCATGATAAAAATGCATCAAGATGACCCCAAACTCACAGAATTTGTCTCAGAAACCCTTGCCTTGAATGACCAACTCTTGCAACAGCAAGAGGAACTCTGCCAAAGAATATCGCAATGGAGTTCCCATTGCAAGATGAGAGACAAAATTACCAGTCAATTCATGGATTTATGACTCGGCTATGATTTGATTGATAAGAAAATTTCTGATTATTTGAAATGGTAGGAATCAGAGGAAGGCAAGAAAGCGGGCTTGCTCAGAATCAATGAATCCCATAAAGAGATTTTGTTCAACAAGTGGGATGCACAGATTAAAAAGGCAGAACAAGCAGCGGAAGAAGTAGCGATGACAACGAGCAATGTCATTGATTGTGTCAATGAAAATCTGCATAGAGCAAACCTAATATCAAAAACCGCTCCAGAATTTCTCCCAAAAGCACAGCAACTGCAGACAAGCTGGAGACAGAGAGTTGAAGTAAGGGCAGAGTCAATTAAGAAGTTAACTAAGTTGAATTGGGACTCTTACTGGCAATACTTGGTTAAATCGCACAGTCAATGCATGACTCTGAAATGCCTTAAAATTCTGCCGAAAAGATAGCGCCAGCGCTTGCCGATTTTGTTTTCATAAGACAACTAAAATAAGAGGTCGACCAACTGATGCTCCTAAAGTTGATGTTGAATGCTTGCAATCAAAGAGAACAGATGCATAGTTAATTTTTCATATACAGTTTTAGTTTCAATTTTTATTTATTTTTGCCTTGGATGAGGATGGTCATTTAAACCTCCTCCTATATTTTTGTAATAAACTATTTTTAGTCTTTAGTTAGTAGTATTTTAACCCCTCTCATGCATTTAGAGAGGGGTTCAGAATTTTTTCAAAAGCATTTCTTCAGAACATGCACTTCTGCACCCTCTAAGGAGGTTTTGATGAATGAATGGAACAAGATTTATTGATATCTGTGTTTAATGTCTGCTACTGAAATGCACTTTTGTACTCTTAGTAGATGTTGAATTCTGAGAAGATAAATCTATATTGTTGAAGCTCATGAGTAGGACTTGTTATCAATGGTACTTTTATCTCTTAATGATTTCTACTTATGTGTCAAGTAATATGTTATGTTCAGTTGTTTATATATGAAAGCTTGAATGTTTAAGTTATCATTTGGCACTTTTGTACGGTGGTGACTATTCTGTTTATGCTTAATGTATGAATAACTTATTATGCAATATGTTTCTCACAATTGTTTTGGCTAATTTCTTATACGAGACAATTCACTTTTAATGAATTCTTTTCTTGTAGCAATTGAATGATATTTATTACCAATTGCTGTTAGAAACTATTTTAGATCGCATAAGTGAAGAGTTAGTCCCAGGATAGTTTAGAATTAGATGTTTTTGTTCATTAGAATAAAATTGCATGTTTTAGATTAGAATTAGATTAAAATAATTTTGTTTAGAAAATTTTAGAAAAGGAAACATCAACCCTTAGCTTCATCATAAAAAAATTGGGAAACTAGTCCCATTATCCCCAGTCGGACCCACCATCCCGAACGGAAAAGGAGCTGCTTTCAAGGTCTGGACCGGGTGGGTATCCCTCTTGTTGTAGACCTAATTTTTGGGGCTTCAACATATTTGGCACTAGAAGGAGGGCCCGAACTGTGAATGGCTAGTAAATCTAAATCGAAATACCATTCTGAGAGTAAATTTCCCTCAACATCTCCCCAAACTTCTCCATCGCATTCCAAGTTTTTAAATCCTAAGCGAGAAGTTGAGAAAACAACAACCACTACCATAAACCCGAATATTTCAAATAGATCTACTATCGAACCTCCTGAAGTTGAGTCTTTGATCCATAAACTTCAAGGATTTTATATATCACCACAAAAATATGAATTATCTCGAGGTAGTGTGACCTCGTAATACAATCCTTCTCATCCTCTTACCAGACTACAGAGTGAAAAGTTTGGTATCGAACCAACTGAATTACCTCTGCCTAAAAGGAAAAGAGCAAGGAAGACACCTCAAGGGTCTAATAGTGAGACTCTTTCATCATCATAATCCATTTCATCTTCTCCATTGCGAAGTCAACCATTCACTCCCCCACTCCAAATTGTTGTACAACAGGGTAATGGAACTTCAACATCTGCTTCTCAACCATCTGGAACTGTAATATTCACTTCTTCTCATCCACAAGGAACTTCGTCTGCACTTTCCTCTGTTAGTAGTTCAACGATGGCTCAAAACCCATGGAACAATCAAAGGGCAGTCTCAATGCCTGCGCCCTTGAGTCAATTACCAACCCATCCTGAAAAATGGCTCCCTAAGTTTAATCTTGAGGCAGGCATGCTAGTAGAAGAACACAAATAACTTTATGTTATCGATAAATTTAAATGGGGTTACAAATGAAGATGTTGTTGTTAGACTTTTTCCTTATACTTTACAAGCAGGAGCCGGATCTTGGTATTTTTCATTACCATTAGGGTCTATTACTAGTTGGAACATTTTCCAAGAACAATTCTTGACAAAATTCGGTGATGATAGATCTATGACAATATTGATCAATGATCTATTGAATCTTAAGACTTAATCAAGAGAACCTATCAAATATTTTAACTCGCGTTTCAACAAGCTTTTGAATAAAATCCCAACTGCTTTCAAGCCTAGCGAAGAAGTTCGAAGTGAATGGTACATATTTGCTCTACCATTGAACATAGCAATATTTTTTGATGGGGCTGCCAAGACAACATTATCCGACAACATGAAGGAAGTGATAGCGGTAGAAAAGCATATCTTAGCTTTAGAAAAGAAAAATGTTGTTGAGGAAAGAAAATCTAAGAAGGTTACTTTTAAAGATGACCCTAAGAAAAAACAATCTAAGGACCCATTTGATTTAGAAGGATTGCAAAAAGTTTTAAAAACCATGTCTAACGAAATGGTTGACATTAAAAGACAAGTAGCAAAGAATTCTTCTAAGAAACCCTACAAGCCTTATAGAAAAAATCATTCAACTGATTCAAAGCCTCCTAATGCTATAACGAATGCAGAATCAGAAGGAGAAGAAGAGGAAGTTTCCAATGAAGAATTTATTGATGAAGATGAAGTTGTAGAACTACAGGGAATGTGGGACTTCATTCTTCCAAATGAAGAGGATCACTAGGCATCACCAGTCAATACCAAAAGTAGAAATCAATTTGATCCTCCACAGCCTAGTTCTAAACAGAAGAACGTAAGCTCGATATCCAAGGATAAAGTCGCAGGTAAGAAATCATCACCAAAAGTGACTCAAACAAGCCGAGTCCAATCCGATTCATAAACTCCATCTAAAACACTGATTGTTTCTAATGAGATGGAGTATAATATCACTGAAGACATGAAGAAGACTAGGGCTAACATTACTTTTCATGAATTGAGAAAATTAAAACATCAATAGAAATTACTTTTGAAAGAGTTACATGCAATACCCGTTTCACCTCTTCCTATTGTTGTAATCTCACAAGCTTCTCATGAGATGGGAAGACCTCCAACTAATATGGAAAATAAAGTTGACTCAAATGATATTGCTTTAATTTGAGGTAGGTCAAAATCCCATACTCCTCCATTCCTTCTTACTTACGAAATTTTCAATAAAAACTTGCATAATCGTTTGGTAGATTTAGGAGCTTCATCTAATATTTTGCCTAAAATAATTTGTGCAAAGTTAAATGTCCAAACTCAAAAATTTGCAGTACGCAGAGTTTAGCTGGACCGATCACTGGTTGAAGTAATTGGTGAACTAAATCAAGTGACCATAAGGCTCTCATCGAATCCAAAGGTATGCCAAGTTATTGATATTTTAGTAGCAGGCATTCCTGAATTCTATGGTTTAATTCTTAGCAGGGATTGGTCTGAAAAACTTCATGGATACCTTGCGACTGACTGGTCACAGATGTGGCTCCCTTACAATGGTAAACCAAATCAGATAAAGGTTGAGCGAGAAGGACATCAAAGATACATAGTGACAGAACTGGAAGGAGAAAATGAACCTATAGCATACTGCAATAATATAATTGGCAACTATTCTGTTGACTCTTTCTTAGGAAATTTTAATGCTCATACTTCACCTTATTTAGAACATTTTGTCTTGTCTCAACTAGAAAAATTTTCTTAGACAAATAGTTCTAAATGCGTTAATTTTGTAGATAGTCCTGTAAATAACTCTTTGTTTTGGAAATTATTTTTTAACGGTTTTAAGTCTAATGATGGAGCAGGAGCAGGATGTGTATTAGTCAGTCCAAAAGAAAATAAAACCATGCTAACCTGCAGACTCGAGTTCAATTGCACAAACAAAACTGCAGAATATGAAGCTTTAGTGCAAGGGCTGTACAAATCAATTGGAGTAGATGTCAAATATCTGCAAGTCTTTGGAGATTTCGAGATTGTTATTAGATAGGTACGAAAAACTGTACATTGTCTATTAGGTAATTTAAAGAATTATCAATCTTTAGTACAAGACCTAACTGAACATTTTATAGCATTCAATATTTCATCCATTCCCATACTCCAAAATGTTAATGCTGACCTCCTGGCTAATGTAGCTTCCAAGCTCATTCCCTCATAAGACTTTAGCCCAGACATATTCTCAATCAAGTTAATAAAGATTCTTCGGCGAAAATCACATGGAATATCATTTGTCGACGCGTTTCGAACCAACCAGTGTGGTTCATCGTCAGGTCAAGTTGAAGAAACAGATCAAGCTCATCATGTTAAATAGTCTAATCGGAGCCTCCAACAACTATCTTTTCTAACGGCTAGTTTGACTCAAGGACAGAGGTCAAAATTATTATATTCGTTTAATTTTGTTTAAAGACATAATTATTAATAATTATTAATAATTTAACGGAAAGTTAGTTGAATAAATGGCCTTATAGAATACCTAAAAATTAATATAGAAAATCTTCCGCGTTGGCTGAACATGCTGAGAAAACCAATCATCATGTTTGTATTGAAGAGGCCAGTGTTATTGCTAAGGTTTCGCATTTCCATCATCGAAAATTCAGGGAAGCGCTTGAGATTGAAAAGAGACCAAGCAATCTCAATAGAGACGATGGTTGGAAAGTCAGTAGGTGTTGGGTCCCTGCCCTCTCGTCCTAGTCGTTTTTCATCCTCTTTGGTTTTTTTTTTTTTTTTTTTTTTTTTTTTTTTTTACTATTATTTTATTTATTTTGATCTATTTTTTATATATATATAATTATTTTTATTTATATATTAAAATTTTATTTATTTATTTTTATTTTTTATCTATTTATTTTTTAATCTATTTATTTTTATTTAACTAATTTATTTTATTTATTTTAATTTTAGTGTGATTTCTATTTTTGTTTTCTCCTTTCTTTCTATTTCTTCTGATATTTCAAGGCCTTCTTATTTTGAGGTCCTTCTTATAACTATTTTTGTTCCTTTTATTTTTAACTAATTTTGGGTCCTTTTTTACCTTTTTGTAGTAATTAGCATACATTCTTTAAGGATTCTTCTAAATAATATTATTTTATTTATTCTTTTTATTTTATTGAGGCAATTACCTTTTCATAAGGTCTTTTTCCTATTAACTTATGGTAATTAACTTTGATTTCTAACCTAATTTCCTTTTATTTATTAATGAAATTTAATTAAAATTATTATTTTAGGTCATTTATTTAACTAGCTGCCCTTTAAATTATTAATCAACTTATAATTTTTAATGATTCTTTTAATTAATATTATTCTATTGAAGCATTTACCTTTTTCATAAGGTCATGTATTTAACTAATTTCCCTTAACTTATGATAGTTAGCCTTGATTTTTGAACTTAATTACCTTTTATCTATTAATAAAATTTAAATAAAATTATTATTATTATTTTTATATTAATAAAATTTAAATAAAATTATTATTTTCTATATTAATTTTTAGGTATTCTATAAGGCCATTTATTCAACTAACTTTCCGTTAAATTATTAATAATTTTTAATAATTATGTCTTTAAACAAAATTAAACGAATATAATAATTTTGACCTCTGTCCTTGAGTCAAACTAGCCGTTAGAAAAGATAGCTGTTGGAGGCTCCGATTAGACTATTTAACATGATGAGCTTGATCTGTTTCTTCAACTTGTCCTGACGATGAACCACACTGGTTGGTTCGAAACGCGTCGACAAATGATATTCCATGTGATTTTCGCCAAAGAATCTTTCTTAACTTGATATGGATCACAGAAGCCTGAACTCTATTATATTCTCAATCAAATTGATCTTTAGGCCCTCCATCCCTGATAATGTTACCAACTAGAGAATTTTTAATGATGATCCTGATATTGTAAGTTTCCCGACATCAGAAGAATCTTACACTAATCAGATAAATGAAGACCAACATGACGAGTAGTTAAAACAAGAGAGCACTAATAATGCCATACCAAAATCTGTAGTCAAGTTGGAAGACCTATACGATTTGAAAGACAGATTCAAAAGGTCTACCAATTCAAAACTTCAGAGTTCAACTCTGAACTATGAATTAGTAAATCTAGGAACAAACACTAAGCCACAGAATATCAACTTAGGTCTTGGCCTAGCCCCAGAAGAAAAATTAGCATTTGTTCGACTCCTGAAACAGTATAAAAGTGTCTTTGCCTAGAATTACGATGACCTTAAGATTACGACACTTCAATCATTCAACATACTATCCCGATGATAGCTAATGAAAAACCTGTCCAGCAAAAGCTGAGGAAGCTCCATCCTAATCTGGAAAGTAAAATTAACTCTGATCTCAATAAATTGTTGAAAGCCAAAATTATTTTTCCCGTTCAACATTCTAGGTGGGTTTCCAACATGGTTCTAGTCAGAAAGAAAAATAGAGACATTCAAATTCATATTGACTTTCAAAATCTTAACAAAGCTTGCCAAAAGGATAATTTTCCCTTACCTCCTATGGAACAAATATTGCAAGCAGTTGCGGGATCAGAATTTATGTCCTTTTTAGATGGTTTCTCCGGCAACAACCAAGTTTTGGTTCATCCAGATGATTAGCTAAAAACCACATTCAGAACCAAATGGGGTACTTGTGAATATCAGAAGATTCCTTTTGGGCTTATTAACACTGGCACCACATTTCAAAGGGCCATGGATATTGCATTCAAGGGATTAGTAAACAAATCAGTGGTGATTTATTTGGATGACATAACAGTATATTCTAAGAAACGTGGTAATCACCTTAGAGACTTAAAACAGATCTTCCAACATTGTCAAAGGTATGGGATTTCACTTAATCCAAAAAAGTCCTTTTTTGCATTAAGTGAAGGAAAACTTCTTGGATTTATAGTGTCTAAATCTGGAATCCATATTGATCCAGATAGGATTAAGGAAATTTCTGAAATATCCTTACCACATAATAAGAAAGCAATGCAATCCTTCCTTGGCCAAATTAATTTTGTTAAAATATTTGTCCCAGACTTCTCAAGAATTGTGTCACCATTACAAGCAATGATCAAGAAAAACTCACTTTTCAAATGGGGTCAGGCAGAATATGAAGCGTTCAATTTGATTAAGCAAGCGATTATTAATGCCCCATCCCTAGCAACTCCAAATTTTTCTGATCCTTTCATTTTGTATACATTTGCCTCTGAGAAGTCATATGCTGCAATACTCACGCAAGCTAATCAAGACAAAGCGAAAGCCCCAATTTCCTTCTTTAGTTCAAAGAAGAAAGGGGTTGAATATTTAGATGTTAAGAAAAAAACTTATTCTATTTTCAAAGCGACCAAATACTTTAGACCCTTTCTTCTTAAGACCCATACAAAGATAATAGTACGTTTCCAGTGGTAAGAAATCTCTTGGTGTAGAAATATGTGGGTGAAAAGAAAGAAAATTGGGTTACTGCACTACAAGAATACGACGCTGAGATCAAGCCAGCAAATATTGTAAAAGGTCAAGGCTTTTGCAAGATGTTGGCTGGAGCATCGCTTATTTCTGAAATACCATCTCCTAATCAAGAGGTACAAATGTATGAGGTAAGCCTAAATGATATTGAATCGAGATATGCTGATATCATGTTTTATCTAAAAAATGGATATGCTCCTTCAAATATGAATTATACAAAGAAAAGAGCCTTAAGATTGAAAGCCAAGCAGTATCAACTCGTAAATGATGTGCTTTTTAGGATGAATTATGATTCTATTCTTCTTCGATGTCTTGAGAAATCTGAAGCTGAAAAAGTGTTGCAGGAACTCCATGATGGACCAGCAAGTGGACATTATGTAGGAGATGCAACAACTCACAAAAATTTGCATGCAGGATACTACTGGCCTACACTATTTAAAGATGCACATAGCTATGTAAGGAAATGTCAAGTTTGTTAAACCATTCCTGGAAGATAGAAGAAACCATCATTGCCATTGCAACTAGTCAATATCGATCAACCATTTGATCAATGGGGATTGGATATAATAGGTGAGATCATTCCTCACTCTTCTAAACAGAATAGGTACATCCTTACAGCTACAGATTATTTTACTAAATGGGTAGAAGCAGTTCCTCTCAAGACAGATAATGCTGAACATATCATCGATTTCATAAATCAGTTCATAATTACTAGGTTTGGCTTACCTTCTGCTTTAATGTTTGATAATGCATCATATTTTTATGGCAATTCTATGGCTGAATTTACACTTAAAAGTGGTTTTAAGCTTAAATATTCTGGCAATAATTACTCACAAGGGAATGGGTTGGCTGAATCAACAAATAAAAACCTAATCAGAATCATTAAGCGAACTATTGATCAGAATCATAAAAATTGGCACAAATCTTTGATGTATGCTCTTTTGGCAGGCCGAATAACTCAAAAGGCTTCCATTGGCACCTCTCCCTTAATTTGGTTTATGGGAAAGAAGTAGTTCTCCCAACTCATCTAGCAATTTCTTCTTTGGCCTTAGTTCAATTTATTGAGGAAACACCATCTTCATCTTTACAACTAAGACAACTACAGATCCTTAAGCTATAAGAGCAACTAGAACAGGCTAAAATTACACATGTTCATCACCAAGCATTAGTAAAGGCTTCCTTAGATTCAAACATGGTATCTAGAAAGGATTTTCAAATTGGAGATTTAGTATTGAAATGAGATAAGGCTCACGAAGAAAAAGGAAAACATTCTAAATTCCAACGAATGTGGCTTGGACCATTCCAGATTGTTGAAATTATAGGTCCATCAACTTTCATGTTGCAAGATTTAGCAGGGAAAAGAGCTCGTCTTTACTTGTTAATGGGCAGATCTTTAAAAAATACTTTCCATAGAAGATGACCTCTTCTATTTTTGTAAATTATTGTTTATAGCTTTATTTTGATAATAAAACAGATTGTAAATGGTTACCTTTGGATTTCTTGAAAAAGATTAGTGTTTCTTTTAAATTTTGTTTTTAGCTTGTATAAATAGATCTGATTTTGAAAATTAATCATTATTATGGAAACATATAGTCAAATGCTACAAGCCTAAAAATTTTACTAGTTTCAGCCTTATGAATTTTGATAAAAACAACCTTTAGTGGGAATTTGTTTTATATTAGTCACAAAAAGCATCAATAATGAAACAAAAGTTCTCTGTAGAAAACCTGTCTTCAAAAACTTTATAATTGTCGTCCAGAGCTATTCTTAAGGAACCAATGACTTCCTCCCCACCTAGGCAATTACAAGTTTCAAAGAATAATCCAATGATGCACTATAGACTTAAAGAATAAGAGGTCTCATCATGAGTCGACTTATCATGATCATAGAGATTATAACTAGCTGACATTGCCAAAACTGCATACCAAAACATGGCAATGACTCAATATTGTTGCAATCAAAAGATAAGGGGTCTCATCATGAGCCAACTTGTTCAGCAAAGTTATAAATCAAGTGAATGGCACTGTCAAAATTTGGCCACCCAACCAAGACATTTTTCTTTAAGAATTAAAAGAAAATGAAAGAATAAGTGTGAATATGGATTTATCTTTGAAAATTGTATACTTCTCGAAGTAGGATACAAGATCATTGCTGGGTAACTGGTAACCCTGTCAAGGCTATGAATGCCTGCTGGCAACAGAGGCTCTACCTACGACAAATGAGCATACTTAAAACTGATCTACAGAGAATTCTTTTGTTTTTATCTTTATAAAGCCAAGTAGCGACGGATGTTTATGCAATGAGTAGCTTTGGGAAGAAAATAATCAGAATTTGCAATGAAGAAACAAACTATTGTTAATGGCTACGAGCATGATGCACTTTATATTTCTATAATAAAGTTTGATTTTCTAGAAAACGTTTCTGTTTTGGAAGTTTTAGAAAATTCAAAAGATAATCAAAGATAACTAGTTCTTCCTAATGAATCGCCAATTGTTGTGGCCAGCAACAACCCCCCTTTTTATTTAGTATTAGTAATAACGCTAAATAAATGGGGACCCTTCTAAAAACAAAAAAAGCCTAGCACCTATGTTTCCCTTGGAATAAAACACACTATCATAAGCTTAGGAAAACATCCACAAACCTAAAATCTTAAGTATTATGATAAGTTTCAAATAAAATTGTTCTCTTAACAATAAAAATTGCATCGCAAAAGGGTAAAGGAGGATATCATATAAACAAACTTTCAGAATTGTGAAAATGCGATGATGCGAGATTGCCCACCTTACAAATGTATCGCATATCACATATTTCATATGTCACAACCACCACTTAAGATAAAATATCCTGACCTTGCGATATGCGATAAAGCAGCTCGCAAATCGCATCTCGCAGTCGCATAATGAAACGAATGATTGTTAATGAAAAGGGTTAGTGATATTGAAATATGCGATATTGCGAAGCAAATCACAAAATCACTCTATTGCAGATCAACAAGGCTCATTGTTCAATAAAATATTTCTCGTAATCTGATACCGAGTTATGGGAATTAATGTCAACCTAGTGGTTTATTGATGGTCATTTATGAGAAAAGATTTAGATCTGATTGAAAGGTTGTTTCATGTAGGGTGATATATGTGATATGATTTCAAAATTAAAGAGCTTTCCCATCACCTTATCACTTACCATTATCGTTCCTTACTTGTGAATTTCTAGGAGTGGCAAGTGGAATAATATACAGACCAGTGTGCAGAACGTAATGGGAAAGAAGGGAAAAGCACCAGTTACTGAGAAAACGGAGATGATGCCCTTATTCACAGACACTGCATATACCAGTGAATCTGGCATATCCACTTGGGAAGGCATGTACATCCTACTAAAATAAGAAAACCCTAGAGTTATGGAAGTTATAGTTATAGCCGATGCACGCGGGTCATCCGAAGCATCACTTACTGAACTTGCATGCTCATTCCTGCACCTCATAGCAGCAAGGCCTAAGATACTTCCCTATACAGACACGGTCAGACGACGCTGATATAATAGACAAGCAATTCAAGTCTCAAGACCAGGACCTTATTTGGTCACTTACCGCACATGATTTAAGACTTATGTATCATTTACTAGAGCCACAGGCTAGCTACAACAAGCAATTCGTGGAGAAATTCACCAAAGAAAATGAAGATTTGGCAGAATTTACCAAAAGATGGTTAGTAAAGGAAGAACCATTAAAAAGGGACAAATATGGTATGTACAATACTGGTTCCCTCTCCTCTCCATATTGTTTTGCTACTGCAATGCTATGTAGGCTATTTCGAAGGCCTAATATCAACAAGTTTTCATCCGAGTGGCTACCCCTATTAGATGCGACCACTAACACGCCCAGATATTGTCTGATAACTTAGCCTCTTCCATTTGGAATTACTAGTCTAAAAGAACTCCCTCTCAGAGGATTTATCCTCCTTTCCTTTTAGTTGCTTATGTTATGGATGCAATCTGTTCTATTTCTAGATTTCCTCTAATGGGTTGGAAGTGGACTATACAGAATCTCTTGCCTATTCACGCCTATCATAAGGAATTGTGGGATTCCAAGTTTATCCCATATTTTTATAGAATTTGTCATGGAGTTATGTTACCTCTTCACAGAATGTTGTACAATAAAGACGCCCCAAGATTTTCCCCCGAAGCTGAAGTTGATATTCTCCCTGTCAGAAGATGGTTTGGAGAAGCGTTTTTCACTTACATTAGAGTATTTGGAAGCATTGCTTCCCCTCATGTGCTACCCTTGTACGTTCCTGATAAGTTATTGGCCCATGAAATTTCCTACTAGACCTGCGGGGTCGGAGGAATGAGAAAAGAATTGAAAGACAAGAAAAAGGCCATCTGGCTGCAATTCCCTGTGGCTTATGGGGCCTTTTCACTATTTGATTTAGGTCATGCCTTCAGAGAAGTAGACAACATGCTGAGTCTACGACTATTTAAATTTCCAGGGAGACAATTCGATCCCTTTGATGTAATTAAGAATTTTACTACGGCTGTCAAGATAAAGGTATTCACTAAAGAAGATGATCTCTTTGATGACATCTTCCAGCAGAAGAGCACACTAAAAGACATTTTGCATATGGCTCAAATTCAATTTGGCCCAGCGGAATTCCAGGAATTCAAACTATACAGAGAGTGGAGATTAGCAAACATCCCCTTGGATAAGTTGCGCTTAGAACCAATAAGGGAGCCAACTCCCAGCATCAGTTTAAGTGGAAGCTCGGGTACAGACAAGTCTAGGTCTAAGTCTAGGAAAGAATCACCAGAACACTCTAAACGGTCCAAGAGTGACCATAATTAAAGAGCGCCCAGAGCAACAAGTGTTTTCAATACCACAGGTGAAGGTTCCCTCTTCCCTTATCCAGCCACCAAAGCCAGTGAGAAATGAGCTACAGAAATGGTCATTGAAACAGTTGGCAATGCTCCAGAAAAGGAGCATATTCCCATAGCCCCATCGTCCGAAATCATGCTGAAGATAGAAGAGATCCCTCCTCTAGATGTATTTTATAGTCCACAACACAAAGCAGTGGTAAGAAGACAAAGAAAGAAACAAAAATTAGACAGTGTACTCTCGCCTGAGGCATAGCAGCTAGATGTCCTTTGGCGAGACCCTACCACTGATCCTACAGAAAAATTGACTAAGTTATCCCAAATCGCAGGAGCTTATGCTTTTGCTACTATCGATAAAGCGTTCAAGGTAAAGCTATTGCTTAAGGATAGAGAGGAAAAAATCCTAGTTTTGCAACAACAGTTACTTCAAGCTAGCACTAACCAGGAAGCAGAAGAGAAATTAGAAAAACTACAATAGGACTTTCAACAGATGCAGCTGGGGTATCAAAGCAATTTGGTCGAAAAGGAACATCAATTACAGGCCGTGATAAAAATGCATCAAGATGACCCCAAACTCATAGAATTTGTCTCAAAAACCCTTGCCTTGAATGACCAACTCTTGCAACAACAAGAGGCACTCTGCCAAAGAATATCGCAATGGAGTTCCCATTGTGAGATGAGCAAAAAAATTACCAGTCAAGTCGTGGATTTATGACTCGACTATGATTTGATTGATAAGAAAATTTTTGATTATTTGAAATGGCAAGAATCAGAGGAAGGCAAGAAAGCAAGCTTGCTCAAAATCAATGAATCCCATAAAGAGATGCTATTCAACAAGTGGGATGCACGGATTAAAAAGGCAGAACAGGCAGCAGAAGAAGCAACGACGACAGCGAGCAATGTAATTGACTGTGTCAATGAAAATCTTCATAGAGGAAACCTGATATCAGAAACAGCTCCAGGATTTCTCCCAAAAGCACAGCAACTGCAGAGAAGCTAGAGACAGAGAGCTAAAGAAAGGGTAGAGTCAATTAAGAAGTTAACTAAGTTGAATTGCGACTCTTACTGGAAATACTTGGCTAAACCGCACAGCCAATGCATGACTCTGAAATGCCTTACAAATTCCACCAAAAAAATAGTGCCAGCACTTGTTGGTTCAGTTTTCACAGGACAACTAAAATCGAAGGTTGGCCAACCAACGCTCCTGAAGCCGATGTTGAATTCTTGCGATCAAAGAGAACAGATGCATAGTTAATTTTTCAGATATAGTTTTAGTTTCATTTTTTATTTATTTTTGCCTTGGATGAGGATGATCATTTAAACCTCCTCCTATATTTTTGTAATAAACTATTTTTATTCTTTAGTCAATAGTATTTTAACCCCTCTCATGCATTTAGAGAGAGGTCCAGAAATTTGTCAAAAAAATTTCTTCAGAACATGCACTTCTGCACCCTTTGAGGAGGTTTTGATGAATAAATGGAACGAGATTTATTGATATCTATGTTTAATGTCTGCTACTGGAATGCACTTTTGTACTCTTAGGAGATGTTGAATTCTGAGAAGATAAATCTATATTGCTGAAGGTCATGGGTAGGACTTGTTATTAATGGTACTTTTATCTCTTAATGATTTCTACTTATGTGTCAAGTAATATGTTATGTTCAGTTGTTTATATATGAAAGATTGAGTGTTTAAGTTATCATTTGGCACTTTTGTACAGTGGTGACTATGTTGTTTACGCTTAATGTATGAATAACTTATTATGCGATATGTTTCTCACAATTGTTTCGGCTAATTTCTTATACGAGACAATTCACTTTTAATGAATTCTTTTCTTGTAGCAATTGAATGATCTTTATTACCAATTGTTGTTAGAAACTATTTTAGATCGCATAAGTGAAGAGTTAGTCCCGGAATAGTTTAGAATTAGATGTTTCTGTTCATTAGAATAAAATTGCATGTTTTAGATTAGAATTAGATTAAAAGCATTTTATTTAGAAACTGTTAGGCCCCTATACTACTAGTGTAACCCCTTATTGTTATTAGTACAACCCACTTATTATATTAATGTACCCATGTAGTGCCCATATTGTTACTAATGTGCCCCATAGAAGCCCACTATTGTTATTATTGTGCCCTTACATTATTATTGTTATGTCGGCTCTGATTATGTAATGACCCCTTAGACTCCTATATATAGAAAGGAGGTCTTTTCATTTGTATCATCCAAGAATTGTTCATTTATGTAATGTAAAGGAGGTTTCCCCTCGAAGAGGCTGAATTCTAAGGCGTTGATCTATCTTTTCTATCTTTTCTTGAGCTGGTTTCATAACATTTGGTATCAGAGCTTTGGATTCTAGGGTTTCGCTGCTCCAAACAGGTCATCATGGAAGTTTCGCTATAACTTGTTTTCTGTGACGTTTCAGAAGTCGCAAAAAAGAACCCATTTGAGAATAAATCGCGCTGAACCTTGGGTCTGAATTTTAGAGCTTTTCGCACGATATTTGCGGAGATATGATCTGAGGAAGTTGGTCTTTTGCAGACTCTTGAATTACATTCAAAACAGGTGACCTAGGGAAAATCGTCATAACTTTCTCTCTGGGGATCGGATTGAAATTTTGTAAGAAGGTACAGAAAGAGGACAGACTGTAGTTTTTTGTATATCATTTTCAGATCCAAAGTTCAAAACTGTGACACGTGGCACTTCATACAAATTCACTCTTCTAGAAAGGTCTATAATCAGGTCATCTTGGGAGATTGTGCATAACTCTTTCTTAGAGAATCCAATTTGGATCAGACTGGTGGCATTGGAAAGAGGACACAGAGGGCTACTATAGGTTGCAATTTCAGAACTTAAAGATCTGAAAGTACAGAGTTATAGTTGTTTCAAGGTCGAGCTCCTAAAATAAAGAAAAAGCAAGATGAGGAAGTTTGATGGCAAGGATCCGGTAAATTGGATACTTCAGATGGAGCAATATTTTGATCTACATGGTGTACAACTGTTACAAAAGGTATGTGTTGCATCTTCATATTTAGAACCAGATCAATTTTTATGGCACGAAGGGCTTTGTTCTCGTAAACAACTTGTTACGTGGTCAATTTTCATGGAGGAAATGATAGCACATTATGAGGATACAAAGAGAAACACCTTCTTTAGAGCAACACCACAACAATTGGACAGAGTAAAAGGGCTTTGTGACATAGTGGAAAGAAAAATTATGGAAACCAGGAAGCGTACCCCTCACAACTATAAAGATGGAAGTGTTGTTTCTCCTAGCCTTTCGCAAACTACAAGGGTTACACCACAACAATTGGAAGAAAAAAGAGAAAAAGGGCTTTCTTACAATTGTGATATCAAATGCACTAAAGGTCATAAGTGTGATGAGAAGAAATTATTTTACATAGAATATGAAGAGGAGGAAGAAAAGGATCAAGAAACATCAAAAGAAGAAGATATACGCCAGGACCCCACCGCAGCGAAAGAAGAAATGAATCAGACCATATCTTGTAAAGCATTGGCAAGAATTACCACTCCTCAAACTCTCAAGATAGAAGGACATATCAAGAAGAAAAATGTGCAAGAAGTGAAAGATCACATCGAGAAAGAAGAAATGAATCCAACCATATCTTGTAATTCATTGTTCGAAATTACCACTCCTCAAACTATCAAGATAGAAAGACATATCAAGAAGAAAAATGTTCAAGAAGTGAAAGATCACATCGAGCATCAAGAAATGAATCCGACCATATCTTGTAAAGGATTGGAAAAAATTACCACTCCTCAAACTCTAGAGATAGAAGGAAATATCAAGAAGAAAAAGGTTCAAGCAGTGAAAGATCACATCGAGCATCAACAACAAGTTCTCCAAATTTTAAAGGATAACGCCACTTCATTGCAAAATCAAACGAAACAACAAGTAGATAAACATTGTAGTGGAAAATGTTTTGATGTAGGTGATTGGGTATTTTTACTGCTACATCTCAAGCAAGCTATTGAGAAGGAAATGTTGGCAATACTACATGCACTTAAAAAATGGCGACCTTATCGAATGGGAAGACTCTTCAAGGATGAGGATGTGGAAGCATTGTTTTGTGCTATTTATATTATCCAACCAGATTGGATAAACGAAGCAAGGGATGAATGGAAGAAGGACGAAGAAGTATGGCCACTTATTCAAAAGTTGCAAAAGATCCCAATTCAAACAATATTGCCAGAAATTGAAGAGGAAGGAAAAATCATATTGGAACCTGGAGCAATCACAGAAACAAGATCCCGACAGCTACGAAATCGATCAATTTCAGAGTATCTCATCAAGTGGAAGAACTTACCCGCTGAAGATTCCACATGGGAGGACAAGAATTTTATACAGAAGCATCAAGAACTACTCAAGCATTGAGGACAATGCTTTTTGAAGGAGAGGGGCATGTTAGGCCCCTATACTACTAGTGTAACCCCTTATTGTTATTAGTACAACCCACTTATTATATTAATGTACCCATGTAGTGCCCATATTGTTACTAATGTGCCCCATAGAAGCCCACTATTGTTATTATTGTGCCCTTACATTATTATTGTTATGTCGGCTCTGATTATGTAATGACCCCTTAGACTCCTATATATAGAAAGGAGGTCTTTTCATTTGTATCATCCAAGAATTGTTCATTTATGTAATGTAAAGGAGGTTGCCCCCTCGAAGAGGCTAAATACTAAGGCGTTGATCTATCTTTTCTATCTTTTCTTGAGCTGGTTTCATAACAGAAACTTTTGGAAAAAGAAACATCAACCCTTAGCCTCATCACAAACAAATTGAGAAACTAGTCACATTATCCCCAATCAAACACACCATCCCAAACGGAAAAGGAGCTGCTTTCAAGGTCTGGACCGAGTGGGTATCCCCCTTATTGTAGACCCGATTTTCGGGGTTTCAACACAACCTAATGGTGAAACCATTAGCTTATGTAGCATTAGTATATAACACAGTGTGTTTTTGTGATTTAACATTTTCATGTTACTAAAGTATTCAGGCTCACAGCTTAGTTATACTAGTGTGTTCAACTTGTGGTTTAAGTGTTTAATATTACATTTCAAATTGATTTTCTTTATTCATAGTTAATTGTCTTTCTTTGTCTACAGATCTAGAATTAGATTAAATGCTTAGAATAAACAATACATGCATATTCTCATAACTAATAGAAATAATATCTGTTAAAGAGATGTTTTTATTACAAAATACCATTACTTTAAAACTTTTTCTCTTAACTCGTTCAATTACTTACATTCATACATGAAAACTCAACAATTATGTTGTTGGGTTAGAATCTCAAAGGACAAAGAACTTGGAATTTTAGGGTCGACTTGTTTATTCTTTCTTACAATAGTGTTGTGATTATTTCTTACATTTCAATTATGTGGTTCAGTGGCATTTTTATTGTTGTGGAACTCTGATTTTTTCAGGTGTGTGTTTCAGGTCTTGAAATTATTGTAAAGTTCCACAACTTTATTGTTGCCGAAAAATGGAGGAGGCCTTGTAGCCCCTTCCTTGCAGATTTATTATGATTTCACAAGGAAGGTTTTGAGTCCTTTCATCCTCATAACTTTCCAATTAGAGATTCTTTCATTTCTACAAGATTCTATGAACTAGCACAATTAAAATAGTCTCATTTTTTATATATGTTATCCCTCTCTTATTTCAAGTTGATGAGTATCTTTATCTCATTTTTTTGACGAATGTATAATATCCAATAGAGGAGAGATTTTAGGCCTTTCTATCTCATAGCTTTCTTGTGATCTTACATTGTGGGTTTCAAGTCCTTTTCCAACTTTTTTAGCTCACAGATTCTTTCACTTTTGCAAGTCTCTTAACTCCTTGCACAGTCAAATTTTCTCATTATGACTTATAAGGCCTCTCACATTTCAAGACATGGAGCATTTTGTTGATCTTCTTGATGAATGTAGAAAGCAATTCAACAACATGATAGCTCTCCCTTTATCTATATATACAATTTTGTATTTTTACAATTAAACCGTTTAGACATGGCCTGGCCCAAAAGTTGAAATTTGGAAATTTCATTAGACATGGTCTAGCCTAGAAGTTGAAACCGACTCTTAAATAGGATGAAATGGGGGTATACAAAAATTTGTTGCAAGAGATAGCTCAAAGAGCAGGAACAACACTTCCTGTGTATACTACTATGTGGTCTGGTCTAGGCCATCTGCCCGATTTTACTTGAAATGTTGAGTTAGTTGGGTTAAGTTATACCAATGAACAAGCCAAGAACAAAAATAGGCCGAGAAGAGTATCACCATGACTACCTAGTCAAGTTTAAAGCAATGTAAGTTCTTCTTGAAAATTTACTATTTTATATATAGTTTAAGGTGTATGTTTCTTATAATAGGTATTATAGTTTCGGTCTTGTCTTTCTATGTGAAGTTTGAGAAACGTTTTTCTTCCTTGCTACTAAATAGTTTAGTATCTATGATTTATATATGCTAATTTTATTGGATTTTATGGGATGGTAGTGGCACACCAACTTAATTTTTTTTCACCGACACTAGCAGAGGGAAAATGTAATGATGAGTAGGGGAAAATCACTATTTCTAGAGAATTTTCAAAACATAGGTCTAAGGAGATAGCATTGGCCCAACAGTTGAAACAACAACACTCAAAATCCAGGACAAAGATGCTCACCCAAAGAGAGAGAGTAGAAACCATTCTATTGAACACCAACAATATGAACCCTAGGCTAGAGGAGCATCACAATGGGTTTCTTTTGATTTTCCCACAGAAGGTTGTTCTAGCTTCAGTTCTAGTCACAATTATTGTTATCAACAACAGTTGCATCGTCCTGCTCTGTCATCATTTGGGTCCAGTATTTTGCCTCTAATTAGGTCTCTTTTTCCACAAAGGAATAAATCAGGTTGTCTTCACGATTCACCTTCATCCTCCTCTCTCTCAAGGGAAGCTATTGCAGCTAATAAATCTACTGTTGGTGACTGTGTTGGGAGCTCCCCGCATGAGCCATTATCATTAGCACTATCTAGGGAAGCAATTGTAGAAAATAGAGATGGTGCAAATACTAGAATTGTACATAAAATAGCATCTCAGCAAGTGCCTACCCCATTTGAAGAACATGAGAGAGATGAAGAGGAATGGCTTAAAGTCGATCTCCCAAGGCATAACAACATTACTACATTGGGTATTTCCAATGTATCATAGAGGGTTGCACATTTGCTTCTACCAATTTTTCACCCTGGTCTAATTCAATGTAGTCATGAGGTTTGCATAGGCAACAACAACATGAGAGGCAACAACAATGGATGCCACAAAATATTCCTCAACCTGGGTCATCCTTTTTAGCACTTGGATATTGTGGGTCTCCTTCATTAGTGGTTGGACCTATGATAATAAGGACATCATTACCAGTTTGCTTAGCCCCTCCCCATAGAAGGCATCATTCAGATTTCTTAAGAAATTACACCAATTTGGTGCCTTATCCACTCCAAACTACACTGACAGTTCAAATTCGATATGTTATCCCAGTTTTCTCTAGTCCACTTGTGCGAAGGAATTTACCACAAAACTCAGACCCAAGTTCCTTAGATAATGAAGACTCCACACTTCAATTGCTCAATCAACTTAGGCTTTGAAATTCATCTAAAAAACGAGATCTATTGATGCTATTCACATTTCATTATAAAATTTTCCTCTCTTCTAGGATGTTATTGATATGAGATGGCAGCATCTGTTACAGATTCTAACTACGATTTTCCCTGCAGTGTTTTATGAGGTTACAGAGCTGAATGTTTATGCATTTTCGAGGCAGTGTATATCACAGACTAGAGTTGGAGGGCTATTCCAATGAGATGATATTTTGTATATGCATCCACTAGATTTGTTTGTCTTCATCATCTAGTTCTGTCCACCTAAATTTTTCACTGTAAATTCAAGTTTTGAATGTGAAGATGTCCATTTGTTTATTGCATTGGATTTCTAAAGGTTTAAGTGGAAACACAAATTTATTTGGTGATTATTATGAAGAAATCCAAAAGAATTGAATATATGAATACTTCCAATAGAGAGGGAGAATAAAACCCCAAGAAACCCAAAAGATCAAACTAGGAAAGTGTCTAGAGGGCACCAAGGAGGAAGCCCTAGGCCAACAATGTCATTAACCCTAATCTCTCTTATCATCCAATGCTGAAAAAAGTATGTGATGATATTTCTAATGTCCACCTGCCTAATAAATCTGGTAGATCTTCTCATAATGATTCTTGTGACCAAAATCATTTAGAAGGTAAAAATAATAGGTAGTGAACCTAGAATTAACAATGTGGAAAGATCCATCTCTTAGAGCCTATGGTCAAAGGTGAAGTATCTCATGAAGGAGTAGGGAAATACATCTATTGCCTTGTATTGTAAACAAATCTTTGAGCCATAAGAAATTTGATATCAATGTTCAAGTATTGGAGCAAAGAGGAAGATCTAGCATGCCATCTATTTATGATACTTTGGCTAGCAAGTTGTATAGAGAATTGGATAGCCATAAGGATATCTGTTTTGGCTTGAGTGGGAGTCTTCCATGCAACAAATCCTATGCAACATGGTCATAACATGGAAAATCATGGAAATGCAGAGGGGCCAAAAGTGTGAGATAGTTTTCCTTGCATGAATATACTTTGAGAGCATAGTAATGAGTACTCTCTCAAGTAGTTCCATCATGTTTCACTTAGGCATAGGTTCCAAGATTCACAATTGTAAAAGAGAGAAGGTGTCACTAAGGTATGGAAGAGGAAGATCTAAGCCCAAATATCTTGGAAGTCGATCTGGAAACATTTTTTCTATAGTGTTTATGATCCTTCATATCCTCTACTCCACCTTGATTTTGTTGTTGGGATTACACTGAAGGATGGGCTAGAGGATACTACTCCAGTGTAAGTGTAGGATGTCACCATTTCTACCTCCTATTCTTTATAGGTGAGAGTAGTATTAGATGCCTCCTTCTCAGACATGTTGAAAGCCATAATATTTGATTTTGCAAGGTTGACCTGAAGGCCATAACTATCACAAAATGAGCTCAAGATGTCTAGATTATTTTGGATTCTTGTGATTATGTTGGATAAAAATAAAATTTCATCCACACGACGAAATTCCTATGGAAATCTTGTCGAGAATGCCACCACTTGTATCACTTGGAAATGAGATCTTCTAGCTCGTCAATATAAAGTTGAAAGAGTATGGGTGACAATGGACATCTTTGCTTTGACTTGTATGGTGTTGTGTATTCCATTTGTTTTTGCCATCTTAGTATGTACCTTGCCAATAATCATCTTATAGAGAGTCATAGATATGAAATCCTAAGTCTAATGGAAGTACATATTTTCAAGATTCAAGTTTTCATGAAAAATTATGAACTTCAATTTTTTGTAGTTATCCTTTTCCTAATTCAAATGTTGGAGCCATTTGTGAAATCAATGACTGCTAGACTGATAAGATGAATCAGGAATATTTTTCGCATTGGAGAGATATTAATTCGAGACATTAATAAGTATGCATTCTTTGGACTAGCAATATCTTCTAGTAAGATGCAATATTGATCCAGGTGGATGTTGGTGGCCACCCACCTATCCCATTTGGACCCCCACAGCTGTCTCTTTCAGTTTTTCAGTTTCCTTAATTATAACACAGTTTACTATTTTTAGCAGTTTTTCGGGTCCTAAACTTCCGGAGCCGTTTTGAGGCCCTAAACGACACTTTTTGGGAAATCCACCGCCAGCGATTTTTCTGATAAAAAATTGTCTTTTCTGTCATAGTCCTCAGAGAGATCTTTCCAATGGGTTATCATGCGCGTCAAACGGAGATAATACGACCAATTCGCGACCCCGGGAAGTTGGCTGTCCAACTCACCCCAAAACGGGGCCCACAATTCGGTGTTTCATCTTCTAGGGTTAGGTTTTGGAATGTGAAGGGTTTTCCATTGTTTCTCAATAATAAATAGGCCTTCGAGCCTCATTGTAAACACAGTTCGAAACAGTTCAGAGGCATGTAGCCGACACATCTCTTCTCAGAGATAAGCTACCATCGCCCTAGCTGGGTTATTTCTATTTGTAAGCATATTTCAGTATTCTCCATTAATGAAATGAAGTATTATTTCCGCTGCATCTCTGTTTTTATGGTTATCGCATCTCTGTATTTATGGTTATCTCTGTAATCTATTGCGTTCCTGCTTAAATCCGGATCAGTGGTATCAGAGCGGTCTGCTTTTTCTCTGTTTTTCTTTGCATGTCCCCAACGAGGTCGGGATATAAGGAGTTAGGGCTTGAATTGGTCGAACTTTTGCAAGACCAGCCTCGCAAATCTCGACGATCTCCCATGGCGGATGAGAAGAAAGACGAGGGGGCAGGAGATCCTATCAGAATCTTGCTCGAAGAAGCCCTCGAACGGCAAAGGAACGCGATGATGGATAGCTTTGTGCAGATCCTTCAACGGCTACCCAGAGGCGACGCATCGGCTTCCAACAGCTACTCTGGAAATGCCACACCGTTTAAGGTACAAGTTAATTTTGAAATCCCCATAATCGAGGGTCAAATAGACGCAGATGCCATAGATAAATGGTTAAATCTGTTAGATGGGTATTTTTCTGTTCATGAATTTTCAAGTCAGGAAAAGATTGTTTTTGCTCTTCTCAAAGCAGCCCCCCACGTCAAGGACTGGTGGGAAACATACTGCGAGCAAAAGGATGAAAGTATAGGCTCGCTGTTTTCAGCCGCACCCACTTGGAATGACTTCCGGGATGCCATCAAGGAGTAGTACTACCCTGTCGAAAGCTATGAGGACAAATACATCAAATGGACCACACTGCGGCAGGGACGAGACCAAGATGTGCCAGAGTTCACAAACATTTTCCATACCCTTCGCACACAGTTGGGTATCAAAGATTCTGAGCTGCATCTGGTACTCAAATACCGCGACTGCCTACATAGATACATCCAGGAAGAGATGGAGTTCTTGAACATCTCCTCACTCGGCACAGCATACCGATACACTGTTAAAATCGAACAAAAGTTCAAACAGAAGAAGCGAGATTTTGGATCTGCAAATCCAAAGCCCAAAGGACAAAGCCAAGGCGGGGTGACCCAAGACAACTCGTCAAAGCCACAAGAAAAGAACACCACCACGAAGCCGAGGAAGGACACAGGAAAGTGGTGTGAGTTCCACAAGAGTCCCACTCATAACACAAGTGAGTGTCGGACCAAGCAGTCGCTAGTGGCCGAGTTGAAGGCTTCCGAATCAGATGCATGTTCTGACTCTGAGTCAGAACCCGACAAGGGGAATGACAAAGGGAAGCAGATCATTGATGCGGATCCCAGCACCACTGTTGCTACTGCCAAGATCCAGAAAAATGAGCCCGAAGATCCAGAGGAGGGGGAACGTCTTTTCCACTCACAGATGTGGGTGAAGGGTTCGCCGCTGCAATTCATTGTCGACAGTGGCAGCCAAAAGAACCTCATTTCAGCAGAGGTCATGAAGCGGTTGGGCCTATCAACTACACCACACCCACAGCCGTACAATATCGGTTGGCTTCACGAAGGACGAGATCTCAAAGTTCGCCAGCAGTGCCGCCTTCCCTACAGCATCAAGCCCTTCACAGACGAGGTATTGTGTGATGTTACACCTCTGGATGTTTGCGATGTACTATTAGGCCAGCCATACTTGTGGAGGCGACATGCTGTGTATGAGTCAAGGCCTCGCGCTGTCATTATTTCTTTGGATAATTCATTATACAGGATACCGGAGGTAGCCCCACCTACCGCCACCTGTTTGATCACTGCCAAGAAAGGAAGCAAGCTCATCTCCCAGACTAGGAAATTCATTTTCTGTCTAGTCTGCTCCCAAAGTAAGGGGAATATCATTGCCACATCCATGACCCCCGCAAAGGGTTCCTCCACACAGCAACAGCAACAAAGGGATACGGTCATGGCAGAACACATGAACAACTTCTCCTCACCCACATGGGTACCACACAAGTTTGAGGTGGGCAACAAAGTTTAGTTACATCTGCAGAAAGAATTCCTTACCAGGACCCATCAGAAACTCAGACCACTCCGACATGGTTCTTACACCAGTAACAAGGCTACGGGCAACAATGCTTTGAAGCACATCATTCCTCCATTCCTTCACTTGCACCAAGTGTTCAATGTGGATCGTCACCGGCCATGCTCTCCACCATTTCTAGACACCTCAGAGATTGCAGAACAGCTCACCAGAGACCCGGCTCAGCAGAAGCTTCCTCATCTCAGGGAGGAACTCAACGCAATGGGGACCATTGCTTCCTAAGGGGGGAGGAATGATCCAGGTGGATGTTGGTGGCCACCCACCTATCCCATTTGGACCCCCACAGCTATCTCTTTCAGTTTTTCAGTTTCCTTAATTATAGCACAGTTTACTATTTTTAGCAGTTTTTCGGGTCCTAAACTTCTGGAGCCGTTTTGAGGCCCTAAACGACGTTTTTTTGGGAAATCCACCGCCAACGATTTTTCTGATAAAAAATTGTCTTTTCTGTCGTATTCCTCGGAGAGATCTTTCCAAAGGGCTATCATGCGCGTCAAACGGAGATAATACGACCAATTCGCGACCCTGGGAAGTTGGATGTCCAACTCACCCCAAAACGGGGCCCACAATTCGGCGTTTCATCTTCTAGGGTTAGGTTTTGGAATGTGAAGGGTTTTCCATTGTTTCTCAATAATAAATAGGCCTTCGAGCCTCATTGTAAACACAGTTCGAAACAGTTCAGAGGCATGTAGCCGACACATCTCTTCTCAGAGATAAGCTACCATCGCCCTAGCTGGGTTATTTCTATTTGTAAGCATATTTCAGTATTCTCCATTAATGAAATGAAGTATTATTTCCGCTGCATCTCTGTTTTTATGGTTATCACATCTCTATATTTATGGTTATCTCTGTAATCTATTGCGTTCCTGCTTAAATCCGAATCAAATATACTCTCATAAAAATAAATCATAGTGAACTCTTGCAAATATTGATAAATATATAAATATATAAAAATGGAAAATTCTATATTTTTTGTAGTTAGCTGTTATATTTAATTCTAACAGAGCCGAAGGGGTTAACTCAACTAGTTGTTGCCAATTTTTTTGGTCATTATCTAGTTCCATTCCAGTAGACACCTGGTTTGAATCCCATTGAATTAGGTGCACTAGTCTATGTGGATGGTTTTACTGAGAGTGCCATCCATGAATGTGGGGAAGCATCCCTTCATTTTCCCTGCAAGGTTTTCCTTGAAAAAAAAGTATTTAGTCCTAACAAATCCACTGCAAAACTGCAAGCAAAGTATTCAAATTTGATTTCTAGTGAACGTAAAAAATATATTAGTCCAAAAAACAAAGTACAAGGCCTTATAATACCAACACTTATTTTTAATCACAAAGAGAGGAAGAAGACATTTAACATTCCCTCAGTTACTTTAGGAACTCAAAAGACCATTTCTGGAAATGACAAATTAATATTCAGATATCCTCCTCCACATTTTTTATACAAAAACAGTGGTAACATGTATCCCTAAACAAAATATATCTTCCTTATACAATTTAAGTTTCAAAATTCCATATACAAAAATCAAGATATAACTTTAGACACCATAATATACCTGAAGGTAGTTTTTATGGACCTAACATGATGTTTGTTGATAAACAAGGAAATAGTAGGAAAATAGCCAAATCGTGTGCTCTCAAAATAGTTCCAAAGAGTTGCTTCCTATTAACGATTAGGAGGTGGAGTTAAGAATCACTTTTATTAGGATGTTCACAATCGAAGAGGACATGATTCTTTGGCAACAATTTCTTTCATTTGGGGAATTTAATTGCCCCTTCAACACATTAGAATGTGGATGAAAGGGAGAACTACTTAACATAGCACAAGTGAACCTAATAGGATGGATGGGGATGGGGCTTTGGAGCTTTATTAGCTTGGCTTTTAGGGACTTTTCCATATTGTTTTTTCTTTTGTAGCTGACAGGAACTGGTCCACTTGCAACCTTATTCACCGTATTAGGAGGAACGAACTTTCATTTGGAGAACAGAGAAGAGAGTTGTAGTTCATGGTGCCTTACATCTTGATTCTTCCATATAATAAGACACCTAAGTTTCTAAAAGGACCAACGGTACAATGTACTGTTTATTGCTATGAAGTTTGCCCAATAGATTAGGAAGGTGGAGAGTTGCAACAAGGATTAGTTGGGGTGTTTTTTAGTGTATTTGAGGCGATAAAGGGGTTGGTGAGTGAAAATGATGGTGTGCCTACCAATGTTGACGAATTGTTGTAGTACAAGGAAATAATATACCAAAAATTGATTATGTAGTACATGGAGCAATTAGATCTTCCCAAAAAGCACATATTTTTTTGGAACAAAACAAAAACTCCAAAACTTCAAGGGCAAATAAGAAAAATTTTGCAATTTTGACGTCAAAACCAGAATAAAGGATCATAAACTCTTCAAATACTCAACATAGCTACCTAAGTCATCGAATAAAAAAGGAGTTAAACACACAAGAACTCTAATACCCATAATGAGAAATCACAGGTGGGATACTCATATGATGAACACCATGGAGGAATAACTCAAATTGACAAAAATTGAGACACCAATATTTATGTGGTAAAACCCTCAAAGAGGGAAACACCCACGAAGCAACATAAAAGTTGTATCATTACTCATGAAATGAAATATGGACACACAAAGATATGTTATGTTTTGCATCTATTTATCTATATTATATTCCAAAACTAGGCCAAAGCCTTACATTTATATATACTAGCTTGTGCAGCTAAGGTGGACCCAACCCTTAGGAAAACCTTGGGTCCACTTGTGACTATCTACAAATCTAGGGTTGTGCCCATATGAAGTGGCATGACTCCCAAGAACCTAAAATGAAAGTGAGCCTTGAGGGCCCCAACATAAGAAAAAGACCAAGCATTGAAATTTGACTGTAATACATGGAGTGGTCAGATCTCCCAAAAATACACAATTTTTTTGAAATAGAACAACCACCCCAGTTCTTCAAGACCTAATAATCTGAGCTCCACAGGTCTGACCTCAAAACCAAAAGAAGGGATCTGAAGCTCTTCAAATACCCAACATAACTAGCTCAATCTTTGAACGAGGAGGAGTGAACCTCACAAGCACTTTGATACCATATTAGGAAATCACAAGTGGGTTACTCACAAGGATGGATAACACTTAGGAATAACTCATGCTGACCATAAACTAAGACACTGAGATTTACATGGTAAAACCCTCAAAATGAGACATCCATGAAGCAATATAAAAGTTGTACTATTGCACAAGAAATGGAGGGTTATATCTAGTACAATACTCTACTCTTCATCATGCAATACAAGTGACCATCCATGATCTTTAAGTAGAGATCATGGACCAATTAGGTGATAAAAAATAGATCATTTGTCATAAATAACTAGAACATGAGCACCATCAGAGAATATATGCATGAGATAGAATAGTGACCATTGGAGAACCAAATCACAGATGACTATAGTACATTAGACCAAGTTGGTCTTAAGCAACTCCTAAGGTCTAATATCCTAACATCCCCGCTTAAAAAAAATTGGGATAGGACAAAGGATTTACAAAATGACATGGGACAAGAGGGAGGCATTATGGTTAAACCCACTTGAGAGAGGGAAGGAGGCATTAAAAATTTACAACTAATCCCAGATAGAGGAAAATAACATTTTTTTTCTCCTTAAGGCTTTATGAAAAATAAAAAAACCCAATAAATCTTAAAAAAAAAAATCCTAAATTTGCATAAGCAAAAAATTGCTTCCAATCTCTGTGAAAATATTTTATGGTTAAACTACTAGCCTAGAACACAAGTCTGGACACACCTTGAGTGCAGATCTTTAGAAATTTTGATGTAAATCCTTTAAAAAATCCAAAAATTTGTTGTCCAAACAGTTAGCCCCTTCACATGTATTGAAAATCCACAAAAGAAAAAAAATTAATTGTGATGCAGTTTGATGGAGAATCCTCTCTGTAAATTCTTTTGACCGAAAGAAAAAATAAGTTTGAAACCCTTGAAGAAATGTTGTAATTTTTTTAAATGAATTTTTCAATCTATAGGTTGTTGACTAAGTGCATGAGGTTGAACTTGGTTGAACCTTGAAATGCTCAACGAGTCTTCCAAGGATAAGCCAAACCCTACACAAACTCACCCAGTAATGAAGAGTTTGAACTTTTGATGAGATTAACCATGTCCTCCCCTTGTTTTTTTGTTGATCTGAGTAACTTTCAAGTAACCAAGAGACTTGGTGAGTCTTGTTCTAGTGGTTACCTTGAAACTCTAGAAAATTAACCCTATCCAACCTTTATGAAGATCCAACTCAATCTATATTCCTGATGGACTTCTCTATTGCTTCTAAAACATTTTCTAGCCAAAGGTGCACAAGTAGGTTTGGAAGCCTTGATCATAGTGGGATGGAAGAGGGATAAAAGATGCTAGAAAAATATTAGGGAACCAGAGTTGAAAAATGATATTGTACTTCCCTAAAGCCAAGGGCCTTCCTCAATAAATTTTATCATATTTGCAACAAATACAAATTTTAATGGAAAAAAATAAATCTTAAAATGAGGTATTAAGTGAAAGAATTGTTTAACAAACCCATTTATTCTTTCTCTAGTCAGAAGAAAAAGGCTTCATGATTTAGCAAACAAACCTGCAAATAAAATATTTCTCAGTTAGCAAGATAGCCCTCCAGGTGGAGTTTACATGATCTTCGGGCGGAGCGGGAATGGAGCAGGTGTGGGTTTCGATCCTTGGTCTGATAACGGAACCCCGAATAGGGCTTGGATAGGCAGATGAGATCTGTGGCCCTGCACAGCTGCCGTCACGGGAGCTTTTCCTTCAGCTGATGCAACTGGCAGATGTAGGTTAACCGGGCTCTGGCATTTTATATTACTCGGTAAGGTAAAATATCATTACCGTCAACTGTTTGTTTGTTTCCGTTCACATTGGTCTGTCGGTGGTCATATACGTTGGAAGTTTTCAACCATGGTAAAACCTGCCGAATTTCTAGCACTGGACCCAGACGTTGAAGATATTCTTTCCATGTGGGGGAAGGAAATAAATTCACAGAATGTGGATTTTTATTTTGGGTCTGTAGAAAGTCCGCGACTGGAGTCTATATCGCAGGTGAAAACCCTTCAGGTATCATCCCCAGACAAGGGTCCGGACAATGATATACAGAACGATGGTTCAGAGGATGGCGCTTTTCATATAGAGAAAGAACCCGAATCGAGAGGGACAAATACGACCAGTTTGCCCACGGTCCCACAGGGCAATGCTCTGAAAACCAGGTTATCAAACCCAAAAGGGCTCGAAGAAATAACCCAGTTAGGGCTTCCTACAGACATTGAGAATCCTAGATTCCCAGGAGTTTCTACCTCGCTTTCAAGGATTACCCGGCCAAGAGAGAACCAGGGCCAACTCGAGACCAATACAATCGAGTTAGGCGACTTTTCAACAGGCGGGCAGGAAGGAATTGATGGATTGGATGCGGGAAATTTGTTATCTGGAAAAGACGCTTTGGGAATATCAGGACAGATCCCGTCTTTGTGGGAATCAGAAACCCTATTGGGCTCAGCACAGATAACTCCAGATAATAACGAGGTTTGTGAAGGAAGCAGACCGGCGGTGGAAAACTTAAGACAAATAGGAGCGACAAGAAAACAGAAACGGCCCATTGGTACACAGGTCATAGCGGACAATTTGGTTTTGGGGATGGAGGTGTCCATGATAGAAGCTATAGCGGTTGCTGAATGTACTTTGGTAGGCAGAGTCAGAGGTAAGCCATACACATCTGAATTTCTTCAAGAATGGGGTGAAAAAAGTTTCACGGCAGAGAGACCGGTGCATTTCGAAGCCCTTGTTCTAGCAAAAGGATGGTTCAAACTCAGATTTGATGACAAAGAATCGGCGGATTGGGTCTTGCAGCGTATATGGCATATTGATAACATACCTGTTCTGTTAAAAAAATGGTCCCCTTTATTTGACGCTATCAAGGAACGCACGGATGTTTTTCCTGTTTGGGTGCGTGCTCCGGGGTTACCATTTTTTCTATGGACTGAGGATGTATTCAAAACCATCGGTAACAGGTTGGGGGCATATATGGATGCGGATAGGTCCTTCCTAACAACGAAAAATAGGGCAATTGCACGAATTCTTGTCATGCTCAAACCGAGTGGGGGTTTGGCACAAAAAATTAATCTTCAGTTCCATGAATATGTTTATGAACAGATTTTAGACTACGAATATTTACCTTTCAGATGCCATTGGTGCCACGAGTATGGGCATATGGCAAAAGATTGTCCACATAAGAGAAGGAGAAGACATTTTCGTAGGACAACAGCTCACAGAGTAAATGAACAAGAAGATGTTCAGATGTCGACGGAGCAGGACATGACGGAGACGCTTGACCCTATGAATCTGGAGGCAGAGGAGACAGAGAAAGGGCCAGCGGAGGGAAGCGATCATTATAAGGAGCCGGCGGAGGAAGCGGGCAAAGATCAAGAAGCTGTAGAAGGGGTCGTTGAGGAGATAGCAAAAGACAAGGAAGCTGTGAAAGGGATCGCTGAGGAAGCAACCCATGAACAATCCGTCGAAGCTGAGAAGGGTAAGTGCTCAGGGACTTCTATCTCCTCATTAATCTCTCCTGAGCATCCATATATAAATCATAATATTACTTCTTCGTCATATAAAGAGCATGAAAATTGTAATGATGATAAGATGGAACAAACAATGTTAAATCTGGATGTGGAAACATTAGCTGAAACCTTACCACTTCTGGATATAAATTGTGAAGATAAATGGCCTCCTCTCACTCACCCTGTGTCCCGGACTCCTTGTCCTTACAATCTGAGATCTTTGGGTGGGAACCAAGTGACTCAGGGGTCTTTAGGTGGGTTGGGGCTGATACATCCATTGATCAAATCCAAAAACAAGCGTGGTCGGAAATCTGATATGTCTAAAGCAAAACTTAAAGCGAAGATGGATGTTGCAGACGGTAAACAATTTTCCATTCCGGGGGTTCTTAGAGCAGCTCATCCCCCTGAGGGAGTAATCAAATGATCCTGACGTCTTGGAATTGCAGAGGTTTGGCCAGCAAACCTAAAAAACTGGCCTTAAAAGAATGGATTTTCAACTCGAAAGCAGATGTTATTTTTCTGCAAGAAACATTGGGGAAGGCTTATGAGATAGAAAATATGCTTAATACCCTTCTGCCTGGGTGGTCTTTCAGTGCTATGGATGTCTTTGGACATTCGGGGGGAATTGCAATTGGGTACAAAAAAGGGAGGATAAAAGTTCTCAATAATTGGGGGATGAAGAATGTTATGGGAATGGAGATCACATCCCCTGATTTCAGTTTTCCCATCAACATAGTAAATATCTATGGACCATGTCAAGGCAGGGAATCTTTTTGGGATGAATTGATGTCAAAATCTGTTATGAAAGCTCCTGTGATGATTATGGGAGGCGATTTAAATTTTACTTTGGGTAGGTTGGAAGCTTGGGGCCCATCGGCTAGAGAAGATCCTCTTACAGATTTTTTCCATAATCTTATCACAGAGAATAACTTTATTGATCCTCGACCGATCAAGCTAAAGCCTACTTGGAGGAATCGAAGGATAGGAGCAGACAGGATTGCCAAAAGACTAGATCGATTCCTGCTGACGGACTCTTTGTCTTCCAAAGCTCCCTTGATCAGACAGTGGGTTGAGGAAGTTGGGAACTCGGATCACTTCCCGATTTTCTTAGACATATCAATCTCTCCTCATAAACCCCCTGCACCCTTCAAATTTAATCCTGCATGGCTACAAGATCCAACGTTCAGCAAGTTGTTTAAAGAAACTTGGATTCATCCTGAACACAATGCAGGTGAGGAGAAAAGTTATCTGTTCATGGACAATTTAAAAAGATTGAAATCAGCTACAATTTCCTGGGCAAAGGATAGGAAATTGAAACAAAATGAGGAAATGAACATCATAAGGGAGGAGTTGAAACAGATGGAGGGTTTGGATTCAGATGGTTACTCATCTCAAGAATCTAAAGATAGAATCCTTCTATTGGAGAAAAAGCAAACAAAAATACTTTTGGAAAGGGAAGAAGAATGGAGAATCAAGAGCAGGGCAATTTGGCTTAAGTCTGGGGATGAGAACACAAAATTTTTTCAAAATTATGCAAAAGGAAGGAAATCTATAAACACTATCTGGCACCTTAAAGATGAAGAAGGAAGAGATGTCAGGTCTTTTCCAGAGCTTTCTGGTTTAGGGAAAAGACACTTTCAAAACATTTTTGCAGATCAGGGAGAGGCTACTATAGCAGAAGTCTTTAAAACTGTACAATGTTTTCCTAGATTCATTGAGGAAGATGAAGCTGAAGATCTTACAATTCCGGTCACAAAGGGGGAGATTGAAGCAGCTATGAAGCTAATGGGTAAAGACAAGAGTCCAGGCCCTGATGGCTGGACAATAGAATTGTTTCTATATTTTTTTGATCAAATTGGAGATGAGATAACTGAAGTTGTTGAAGAGTCTAGGTTGAAAGGAGAAATATATAGACCTTTTAATTCAACATTCATTGCTCTCATTCCAAAAAAGGATGAACCGGAAAGTTTTGAAGATTTCAGACCAATTTCTTTGTGTAATTGTATATACAAGATTATTTCAAAGGTTATAGCCCTCAGATTAAATCCGATCTTGTCCAGGAACATCTCTATGGAACAATTTGGGTTCCTGGATGGTAGACAAATCCATGAAGCTATAGGGGTCACTCAGGAGGTAATTCATAGTGTCAAAACAAAGAAAAAGAAGGGTGCTGTTCTTAAAATAGACCTTTCCAAAGCTTATGATAGGATCAGCTGGCTCTATCTTCGAATGATTCTTACTCATGTGGGATTCAGCTATCCTTTTGTCAGCTGGATTATGGGGTGCATAACAAACGTCAGCTTTGCAGTATTGGTCAATGGAGCGGCATCCCCATTTTTTACTAGTCAGAGAGGCCTCAGACAAGGGTGTCCCTTATCCCCTCTCCTATTTCTCCTTGTGGCAGAAGGGCTAAGTAGACTGATACATAAAGCCAGAAGTGAGAATAAGGTAAAAGGTATTGAGGTAGCAATAAATCTCTACATCACCCACCTGCTTTTCGTTGATGATATATTAATTTTTTCTAATGGTAATTACAGCGAATTAAAGGAGTTAAAATGCATTTTTGATCTTTTTCTAAAAGCAACTGGAATGCAGATAAATTCTGGGAAATCTCAGGTTTGTTTGGCAGCTGTAGACAGGAGGGAAAGAAATCAATTGATTGATCTTTTTCCGTTTCCGTGTCAACCTCTGGATGTTCCCTTTAAATACCTGGGGTTTTGGTTAAAACCAGTTGCTTACAGAAAAGAAGACTGGAATTGGATCATAGCAAAAATTGAAGCAAGAATTTCACATTGGAGTTATAGATGGCTGTCCCGAGCAGGTAGGTTGACTCTTATTAAATCAGTCTTGTTAGCCATCCCAGTTTACTGGGCTGCCCTAACCTGGTTTCCTAAAGGTGTAATGGAGAAAATTAGAAGGATATGTTGCAGATTTTTATGGGCAGGCTCTAAGGAATCCTCCGGATTACCATGGGTGGCCTGGGATAAAGTGGCCAGACCAAAAGAGTGGGGAGGTTGGGGGATTAAAAGACTCCCTGAGTTCAGCACCTCGTTAGCAGCAAAGTCAGGATGGAGGCTTATAACTATTGAAAATCTGTGGACAAGGGTGGTTAAAAGGAAGTACATTGATCCAATGCCTTTGGATGATTGGATTCGGAGTCAGAATAAGAAGGCAAAAAACTCTTCTGTAATTTGGAAGGCAACGGTGGAGGCTTTCTCAGTAATTGAGCAAGGGTTAGCATGGAAAGTGGGAGATGGCAGACAAATCAGGATTGGCAGGGACCCTTGGGTTGGGTGTAATGAAGCATATGCTTTATCACCAGGACTTCTTCGACATCTTGAGTCCAAAGGTATCTCCTATATATATCAGGTTGAAAGAGTAGGGCAGTCTACTATTTGGGGACAGGCTTGGAAGGACGATGAAGAGTTAGGACTAAATGCTAGATGGAAGAATGAATGGACAGGCTACATCAAAGAACTTAATCGATCCAATGTTAGGATAAAAGAGGAACCTGATAGATTAATGTGGGCTCACAGCAAAACTGGGGGGTATACACCAAAAGAAGGATATTCTTATCTAATGGGAAAGATAGGTTGGGGAGAACCGGAATGGTGGGCCAAAGATATATGGAAACTTAAAAGTCCTGCCAAATCCAAACTCTTTCTCTGGTGTATTTTAAATAGGAAGGCACCAACGTGGGAAAATCTTCAATCAAGATTTTTAGCTGGTCCAGGGCGATGTCCTTTGTGCAAATCTGAGGAGGAAACTACAAACCATCTTTTCACCACATGTTCTTTCTCGAGGAAATTATGGGAGGAGGTCATCGGTTTTCTTAAGGTGACTGCACAGTGGGGAAATGAATTGCTGGGTGATACTTGGAGGAAATGGTGGCAAACATATTCGGTTGGGAATATGAGGAACTTGCCAATTATCTACTGCTGGGGTGTGTGGCTTGCGAGAAACAAGAGTTTGTTCCAAGATCAAAATACACCGATTTCTGTTATTGCATCTAATATTATTGCCATTTACTCTGCTCTACCTCCCCCTGAGGAAAAAAAATCCAGACCTAAACAAAACAACATCATCATACAGGAGGATATCCCTTGTGGTTATTTTGACGGGGCATCACAAAACAATAGGGCTGGTGCAGGCATGTGCATACATATCAACTCAGAACATACTCTAAAAGCCTCGGTTGGGTTGGGTACAGGAACTAATAATTTTGCGGAACTCTCTTCCTTACGTCTCCTATTATGCTGGCTACAACACAAAAACATCAACACCATTCAGATTTTTGGGGATTCTCTTAATGTTATAAATTGGATCAATGGTTTAGCTGCTTGTCAAAATCAAATTTTGATGACAATTGTTGAAGAGATTCTATATCTGAAGACATACTTTAACAGGTTCTCACTATGCCATATCTACAGGGAGAAGAACGAAGAAGCAGATCAGTTATCTAAGGCTGGTCTTCAACAGGATTCGGGCAGCTGGGCGATAGAAGAGATATATCAGGGACAGTCTCACCGAACAGAACAGCCTCCTTATGAGCAGCAACAGTAATGACAGATCTTGATTGGCTCCATTTTTGTCGGCAAATATTACAGTTTTTCTATATTTTCTGTTTACTTTTTGTACATATTTATCCATAGCAGGGTGAACTTTCGGCATTTAGATCATAGCTTACAGACCTCTATATTTTTTTGGCTCTAAAATGACTGGTGGACATACTTGACAGAATGGGGTTGTTTTCTTTCTTTGAAGGAGACCCCGGGTATCACATGTATTAGTGTACTTTTGTTTTATGGTTTTAATTCCTCCTTCCGGGAGGAAGACATATACAGGACAGACTCCGCAGAAAGCTCCCTGAGGGTTGAGCTGTGATTGTAAAAATGAGCCCAGCATGGCTTAAGAACAAATGTGTAAAAACTTTTTATCACCATAATAGAAAGTTTTGCTTTTTTCCCCGGAAAAAAAAGATAGCCCTCCAGGTCTTTCTCTCCAAACACTTTGAATGAAGGAGAATCCTGAGTTTCTTAACACATATTTTGAGCCTCTCTAAGGTAGTCAATAGTTCTCCGCCATTTACACCCTTAAATGGACCTCGTAACAATAGCGTTAGGCTACACCTGTGAATTCCCCTCCAATAGTTGTTGTTTATGGGAACCCTGTAATGTTTCCTTTAAAGGATTACAAACACCTACCCACAACCTACAAACTTACCAAATTGGTTGTGTCAAGTTGCAGCCAAAAGCACAAGTCGTTGCTTTCAACAATTTGACAATGACTTCTCTCTTGTACACCTTACATCCAGGGGAAAAGTATATCCTATTCCCAATGATATTTTGAGTGACTTTTAGTTTAGTAAACTTTATTAACTTCAGATATGTAGACATCTTGAAAAATAAGATATAATGTAAGGGTTAATACAGTCACTTTTCCTCTCAAGTCAACATGGTTTGATGGCTTCTATTACATACTTGGATTGATATTTTGATGCCTTTGTGCGATATGGATATGGAATTACAAGAAACAATTGAGTTAAAAATTTGGATTTGATGAATATCCATTTGTGTCCTGTTATGAGATGACTTGGTGAATGGGTATGTAGGAAACTGACCTAACTCGAATGTTCATTTGCAAAAAACCAACCGAGTTGTGGCTAATATATTTTCCCTCGTGTCCAAAGATGAAGCTCACCATGAAGGGTATGTTATATTACTTTGTAGACATGTTTTATCATATCAAAGTTGTAGTTGTTTGCTGCAAAAATGGCTCCCCTTTCATAGCTCCCTACATCTGTTGGCATTGTAGTTTACTAGATTGGATATATTTCCATTTGAAACTTACATTGGATAAAGTATTTATCTGGAATATATTTTTTTTCCACTGTAATTGCATTTTATGTTGTAATATGTCTATTGAATTTCTCAACTCAATCTTTGACACATTGGGTTATAGGTTTCTAAACAAGGGTTTATCAGATTTCAATCTTGCACTGGACCTCAATTTCCTAGCTAATGCACGCAAATATACTTTCTTCAAGCCTAAGTTCATATTCTATGCCACTTACTTATATGAGAAGATCGGTTATTGGAGATATATTACCATCTATAGGCACCTAAGAGAAAACCCCGAGTATCAAGTGTATCCTATATTCAAGTACTTTGAGAACTGGTGCCAGGATGAGAATAGGCACAATGACTTTTTCTCAGCTTTATTGAAAGCACAACCACAATTTTTGAATGACTGGAAGGCCAAGATTTGGTCAAGGTTTTTTTTGTCTCTCGGTGAGTTAATCTTGAATTACATCTAATATATCCTAAAGATCTAGGAAATATGATGTCTTTTATTTTCATTCAATATTTATTGGATGCTTTTCTATTTCTTATTCTGTGTGAATGATTTCTTTTGGGTACACTTGCTTTCCTTTTGCAGGTATATGTGACAATGTACCTGAATGATTGCTAGAGGACAACATCTTAAGAAGCCATTAGACTAAAAACAAAGGTGTTCGATATGCATGTTATCATTGAGGTGGATTAGAAGTTTCATATAGATCACAATACTTAAAATCCATTTTGTGTGTCTAAAATTGAGTTGTAGTGATGTTTTATGTGGGATGGATTTAGCAATGTGTTTTTATGATTGATGCAAACAAACCGAACTACAAGAAGGATTTCTCCTGTTTTATTGGATGTTGAGAATATAGAATTCAAAAAGAAACTTGTCAAGGGGTAGACATCAACCAACAATAATAACAATTGGAGAAATCCAAGCTCCTGACTTTGTGAATAATCTCCAAATAATTCCTCTTATAGCTGCTTTGGTGTCAGAATTAATAACAACTTATTTGATGCCACCTATGGATTCCAGTTCTTTGGATTACGCTAATTTTGAGCCACATGCTATGTACTAGATGCATTTCATACATGCAAAGCTACACGCTTGCACTATATCATCGAGAATGGAGCTTTGTGACTCTATGCCTTTCTTTGTAGTTGTTTGAATTTTGAGATGTCCTACCCTTTTCTAGAAAAGCATTCATATTCTGGCATAAGATTGTCTTTACATATGCACATGCTATATGCAATGTTGGAGTTCTGTAATATAAAGTTCTCAACAATAGAAAGTCCCTATGTCTTGTTAGTAAACAAAATATTTAGACTCAATAGGTGTTTTTATGCCATGATTTGTGTAAACATTAATCTCTCATAGCTTGATAGAAGTGGTAGAGAAAAGATTAATCTCTCCTACCTTGATAGAAGTGGTGGTCAAGATCAACACATACAAGAACTTTGTGGTGGAATATTATCAAAACTGATAGAGGGATATGCAAGAGTGTATAGTAAGAACCTTGACAAACACGCCCACTGAAGCTTGCAACATTGTTTATAGGAAGAACAAATTATGTTTCTTTTTTCCAAACATGTAAGTTAGTATATTACAATTTAATGAATATGTTTTCCTATTATCATATATGGTTTTATACTTTATCAAAAAATTCGCCAAGACTTCACAATGTTTTATAACTTAGTAAAAGAATCATCAAGACTTTACAAAGTTTTATTATTTAGTGAAATATTTGCTAATATCTTACAAGATTTTATAGTTTGGTGAAAGATTCACCATGATTTAACAAGAGAATATAATCTAGTGATATATTCACCAAAAAAATTATATATACATTTTATTATTGATAAAATCACCTTTGATTTTTCCTATGTATCATGGGGATTTGCCCATTTATTATACATATAAATTTAGGTGGGTTCTTAATTTTTTTCCTTGCTTACCTTTGAACTTGTTAGATCCTCTCTTCAACTTTCAGAAAAACTTGGTTTATTCTTCATCAGAGTTAGAGTATCTTTCATTTTCTTGCTTCTTTCTTCTTTTGCTACCTTGAAAGTTGCTTCCATGACTTATGATTTGTCTTCCTTAATTCTTAACTCATATGTGGATAGAGTTCCATGAATTTTATCCACAGAAATATTGTCTACTTCATATATTTCCTCAAGGGTTGATACTTTGGGATTGAGTTTTGATGAGAGTGATCTCAATACCTTTCAAACAACATAGATATCCAGGACTTCTTCATCAAAACCTACAATGGAGTTGAATATATTTTCTACCTGAAAGAAATATGAAGCAATTCCCTCATATTCTTCCATATTCAAACTTTAAAATTATCCCCTAAGTGATTGAAACCTAATTTCTTTGAATTTTGCATCCTCTTCATAATAAGTTTTGAGCTTATTTCATACGTCATGAGCTAAATTACACTACATTACTTTGACAAATTTTGATTGTGTCAAACCACTTAAGATAGCATACATAGCTTGTGAATTATATGTGTAGAATTCCTTCTCTATTTCACCTACCAAAATATCATTAGCGAATTTATATTCAGTCTACATAATTGCCCAAACTTCTACTCCAAAGGAAATGAGATAAGTCTCCATCCTTATTTTCCAAAAATGCATAATTTGTCCCATCAAAGATAGGGGGCTTATCCATTTCTCTAGATGTGTCCATCTTCCTTTGAATTCAACCTTCTAGTAGTTAATTGTTCAAAAGGTAACCTACACTGAAACCACTAGTTGGCCCAAAGCTCATATTGAGAGGGGAGGATGAATCAGTTGTGAGATCAATTTTACCATTTAACAACTTTTTATATCAACCAATCAAATAGTAATGAATCATAACCATATCATGAATCAAAAAAATGAATCATCAATCTACCATCACAATAATTAATCAAGAAAACATCACATCACAAAGAGATGAGATTTTTACATGGAAACACATATGGGAGAAAACCACAAATATTCTTCTTCTTTATCTTCAATTCATTTACATAGATTTGCAAACTATGACCTGCTAGAGGAAACTACCCCTAGGAAAGGAAAGTAGCCACTTGTGGTAGGCTACAACCTGAGGCATAAACCTTGAAAGAGTGTAAGAAATAGCTCACTATAGGCTACAACTTGATTGAGGCACCAACCTCTATGATGAGTGGGCTCCAACCTGCTATAGGCTCCAACCTCAATGATGAGTAGGCTCCAAAATTCTCTACGTTCCAACATGATTGAGGATCCAACCTTAGTGATGAGAAATCTCAAATGATGCAGGGGCATAGACACCACCCTAAATCGAAATTGGTTTAGATATGCTTCTAGAAGAAGCGTGTTATAGACATTTTTGTGCCTTGCAGCCTCGAGCATGAAATGTCCATAATCTAAGGGATCCAAAGTCCCTAAACATGTTGTTCCTACCCCTAGAGGAACAAGGCAAACCAACCACAGCAATTCACAGAAGTTCTCCACCTGAAAACACTCAAAAACAAGCCAATTCTGGATCATGTCAACTGCTCCACTGAGCATCTGCACTGAATGTCAACTGCTACACTGGCTACCTGCGTTGAATGTCAACTCCAACACTAGCTACCTGCGCTGAGCGAGTTTGGACATGTGGCAGAGTCATTCCTCAAGGTGTCAATGCCCAGGAAGCTTCCAAAATGACACTTGCATCAAGGAATTCGACTGGTGATGAGTAAGAGGTTCCAAATCTCCAAGTGGAAGAAAGAACCTCCAAGTGGACTCAAGAACTGAGAGAGGGAGAGGACACTAGTCAGATCTCAAGCTGACTCATCCTCTCTCCAAACATCTATATATAGATCTCTCCTCCATGAGATCTAGTGGGCTGGAATTTTGTGATTGCAAAGAATTGCTGTTGGTTTGTGGCTGGAAACATTGGGTGCTTAATGCTTTGAAGGGAGCTGAAGAAGGAATTCCATTCTGCTGGGAAGGAGATGCTGGATTGAAGCCCTATGGGTTGTATCTCTTCCTGAACCCTGTTACTTATCAATAAAGCTATCTTGATTCTTTCCTATATGCTGGTGTATTTTGTATGATTGCATTAGTGTATTTGATTTACTTCTAATCCTGAATCATTTATGAATATGTATATTTGCCTTTGTATTGTGTTCTTCTCTTGTCGCAAGTAGCTGTTCTCTTGTCACAGGTAGCTGTTCTCTTGTGATCTCGTGGGATTCAAGTAGTTGTTCTCTTGAGCAAGCGAGGAGACAAGTAGCTGTGGACACACAAAGAGAAGAGGATCTAGATCGAGGGACAACCGGAAGACAACAGTAAGTCTACCGATCTCCCCTCTTTCACAGTTCATAAAGGAAGAAATCATAATAGCTGTATTCGTTTGTTGCTAAGGTGCTGTCACACCTTAGGTGGATAGGATCGTCCTACATAGGCATTTTTCCCCACAACAAATTGGTGACTCCACTGGGGACAATTTGTTTATTCATTTCATTTGTGTTTTTGTCATTTGTTTACTTCATAGACTTGACAGCAACTATTGAACTGCATCTTTCCCAGATGCAAAGTAGAAAGTTGTTGTTTTGATCCAGTTGATGGACTTGTCTATGATCTAAACTAGATCCACAAATGATTTGGTGATCCTCGTGATAGTCTTTAGTACCCTCTCAAAGCATCCCTCTGTTTATACCTTGCTTGTGTTTCTGATTTGTCCTGAAACAGTTGATTTTTGAGCATTTTGTGACCCAGAACCCAGGGGAAACGAGAGTTTCTCCTTCAGCGCAATTGCTGTGAAGGCAGTCTGCATTTCAACGTAGGTCCCGAAGGGGCTACCTGCGCTGAATGTCAAACTGACAGTGTTAGACCTGCGCTGAACCAGTGTGGCCTTGTGCAGCTGGGGTTCTTTGTTGTCTTTTGCCCTGTTTTGATCTCTGTTTTTGCAGCCTTTAACCAGCATAGGTACCAGTCTGATAAACCTTTTTCTTTGCTTAGATTCCGCCTATTTTTTGTACAAAAAGACTGTGAATGTTTTTATGTGTTTCTGGCGTCATTTACAGTTTTCCTTTGCATGAGTAAAGTAGTCATCCTGTAGCCTTTGATTCAGATCTGATTGATAGTGATCTTAGAAGAGAGTTCATTGGCTGTTTTCAGATTGATTATAGATTTACTTTTGCTTATTGGTTTGAATTTGTCTCTTTCAAAGTGTCAAAACAAGTCTTTATTTCGAAAATCGCAAAGTGATTGTAATCTCTTCTACCCTTGTTGATTTCGAAGAAAGTGAACTTGTTTGTATTGATCATTTTAAAAGCAAATTCAAAGTTGTGCAAAAAGATTTCTTTGTAGGCATTTATACTAAGAAAGTGGAAAACAAACACCTGCATTGTGCATTTTGCATTTGATAGTTTGCATGTTGGATTTAAGGAAAGTGCATTAGAGTGTGCTGGTTGCTCTTTGAGAAAAGATAGTGTTATTCTTTTCCCTTAGTAGCTAGGATTTTCAAAGTTGAAAGATAATAAATCTTGCTTATCATCTTAGACTGCATTTAGGAATTTGTATCATACATCTCGTGGTGAACCTTGAAAGGCAAACTTTAAAAAGATCAACCTAAAATAAACTGAATGAACCTAACAACGCTTTGTAACATAACGCACAACATAGAGGTCTAGGCTAGAGACGTGTTCCGGCGTCGTTAAGCCTAGTGACTATCGATCTCGAAGAAGGTGGGTGATTCCTCCTGAGAGACGGTAGCGCTAGTACGGATTGTGCTCCCACGTACCATCGCGTATATATTGGGAGACCCCTATAGGCATATATCTTTTATCCTTAGGAAGCCGTGTCAGCCGCCCTACTGATCGCAATGCAGTGAACACAGCATTCACGAAGATTGACCGCCCGTACCCTAAAAAGTATTCTGCGGTTTTGTAAAAAGTTTGGCACACCCTCTGCCTAGAACTCCAGAGCAGTTTCTTTTGGCCTTTTTCAGACTCTATAACAGAAAAAGTCCATCTGAGCATTTGTCACTTCGGGCTCGTTAAAACATCGAAGGAGACTAGAGTCATCTTTAGCTTTTTCTCGACTCTTTAAAACTGAAAAAGCAAGTTGTGTCTAAAGCGTCGTTAACAATTTATTTTAAACGGAACAATCACCCTTTAATCCTGCGTTGATCTTTAGGTTGAAAAGATGGAGCACACCAACCAAGGAGTTCCCCTTGGTGGGAATCCTAGTCCCTTCTCCTCTTGGGGAGATGTTGGTGCGCCCCACATGGCCACATTGTCGCTTCCAGGACTGACAATTGGCCTACCAGTTTGGCTCTTTTCAACCAATGTCGTTCAGAATACCACCATTCCTGAACAGTCGAGTCAACAGTTAGATCAGACAAGAGTTGCCTCCCAGCCTTCAACTTCATCTTCCTCCCCTCCTTCCTCTTCGCTTGAAGGGACTGGTCGAATTAAAAACCAGGTTCCTAAGGAGAAGAAGGAGAAGAAGAAGAAAGAAAAGAAGAAGAAGGAGCCTAAGGCGACTGGGGGTAAACAAGTGTTATCTAACAAAAATCCACACACCGCACTCGTAAGGCCTAAATCGCCATGCGTCATATGCAAGGGAGACCACTTCCATAGAGATTGTCCCTGTATCCCGCGAATACTAAGAGACTGGTCCCCCTGTTTGCACAGTTCGGGAGCATCGACCTCTGATAGCCATGTCGACTACTCACCGTCAACTAGTGGGAGTGAAGCTCCAGGACAGAGTGGGAGAGCTAAATTTCCCTGCAGACTGTGTGAAGGCGATCACGCCATCCACCGTTGTCCCTTCTTAGATGAGGCAAAAAGAGTTCTGGAAGATCGCCCGATTTTACGAGCGCATCTCCCTCCTGGATATCAAAGACTCCTGCCAAGTCCCTCGCTAGTTGAGAATCCGGCTGAGCCACTTAAGTGGTCAGCCGAAGCACCTTTCATTGAAGAAGAACCGTCTGGATCCATGCCCGACGAAAGTCAAAAGGTTGATACGGCAGTTGACCCGGTTTTGCCTTCAGAGGCTCCATCTTCGAATGACACCATCACAGAGGAGAATAAAGACGACACCGTCCAGATTCTCTTCATCAGCACTGACTCTGATGATCAAGGGGGGAATGCCACCATTCCTTTATCGCAGGAAGGAAGTTCATCGGAGCGATATCCGGCCGTCTATTCGGTCCCACCACCAAGCAACCTGGTTGTGTCCTTTGATTGGAACCAACTAGGCAGACCCCGGTTGCCAGCCAGTGTGCCATTCAGAATTATTTGTCAAATATACAGAATGGTAATGGCTGGCACTATTATTGATGAGGGGGCATCTGTGAGTATCCTTTCCTCTATTTCTTGGAAAGCACTTGGTTCGCCAGCACTTTTACCTGAGATGAGAAATCTATCAAGTTTTGATAAAGGAACCAGTCGACCTTTAGGGATCCTCCCCAATGTGCCTATAACGTTGAAAGGGAAGACCGTTCAAATGAACGTGATGGTCGTTCATGGACCCTTGGATTATAACCTACTCCTTGGACGAGACTATATATATTGCATGGGAGCTGTAGTCTCCTCACTCTTTAGAGTAATGTGTTTTCCGCATGAAGGAAGAATGGTCAAGCTCGTGGACCAACTTTCGTTTCCCGGATCACACATCGCAAATAGTCATGTGCCATCCCTAAATGGTCTATTCATGCAAGAAGTGTCTCAACCCACGGTCCGTCCTCCTGATGAGCGCGAGTAATCCGGGAGGATATGACTAGAACCCAGGGGGCATGCGTCCTGGCCTGCTTCGGCAGGAAAACTTTGGGTATAGGGTAGGTTTCCGCGGGAGAATATGACTAGTTCGTACCCCGTCTGTGGTTGGAAGAGGGGTTGTTCTGGAATAAGATTCTTTTGTCAAAGTTATGTGAGGAGGTGGGGGTCGTCACTCACCTCTGTTTATTTCGGTAGACATTGTCGAGGAAGTGTTTTGTTTGAAAGATTAACAAGACAATCTTTGGGTAACCTGAAAGAGGTAAGCCTCTCTCAATTAAAACAAATGTTTTGGCGGAGGGTAAGTAGAGGTAACCTTGAAACTCTGTTTTATACCTGGGGGCATGCAAACCTTTTGGAGTGCAAGCAAGGGGCGACTATTTATTTTTTAAATTTTTAGGTCCTCCCTTTAAACCTGTAGGTCTAACCCTTTAAACTCATAGGATTAGCCGTTTCCGAACTTGCATAAAGAAAGGATGGGGAGCAAAGCTTAGTGAGAGGAAGCTCCATAAAAAATAGAATCTTGATGAGACACTCTTATCAAATGACTGGGTAATCGAGCAGTTTTAGCATAAAGTTCATGCTCGTTAAAAAATAAACGCAAGATCCGAGAAGTTTTAACGCGGTCTTCATGCTCGTTAGAAAATAAATATAAGCAGTGAGTAGAGTTTCCTCCAGTGTTTAAGCTCATTTTTAGCTAAAAAATGAACCTATCCCGGTAAATAACCACTGTGAATGTAATTTATCAGCCGTTAAAGCCATGGTCGTGTTTGCACCTGCCACCTCCACTTTTCATTTGGCCGATCGTTCACCTCCATATGATTGTTTACCCATTTTGAGGAACAGCTGCGAAGAGTGATTTCACCTAGCCATCCTTGTGACACTGCCGTGATTGGAAAATTCCAACCTATACCTGGAATCAGTTGCTATCCCTGTTTATCACTCGTTCCTCAAAAGACGAGTCTTCTTTAAGCTCTTTTCAATTGACTCGTAAAATATGAAAAGATTGCCGAGTTTTGGCCTTCCAGCTCGTTAAAGGACAGGAAGAGCTATCACTCCTCTAGATTTTAATCTTTTTGGACCTGAGGGATTATTGCACAAAAAGGTCGAGCGCTTGTTTTATTCAGCTCGTTAAAATTATCGAAAACTCATCCCTTCTGTATTGTTTTATACTTTTTCGGACTTAAGGGATTAGATGACGAAAAAGGAATTTTGGAGTTAACTTTATGTACCTTTTCAGACTCTCTAAAAATGAAAAGGACCGAGTTATCCTTGTCGTTAGACTCGTTAAAATTATTAAATAGCGACAAACTTGTCTTTAGACGAGAACGAGTTTCACTATCGCTAGGCTCGTTAAAACATAGCGATGGGCTTGCCCGAAGGGCAGGTTATAGAACAAGCATATGTTATCCTCCTCAAGCTTGACAAAAATAAAGAGGTACTGGTCAGCAATGACTGGGGAAAAATTGGGAAAAATCAAGAAAACTTTGATGGTAGCAGGTCACTCTTGAACATGACACTTTTCCTCCGTACCACAATCGGGTTGGGTTGTTTCATTCACCGGTCACATCACCATGGTCTCGCCATACCATCCATATTTGGGGTAATGCTACCGATCCATCGCATCAGTGTCGCCATATGTTCAAGAGAACTCGTTCAGAAAGAGTCAACCGGGTCCCATCCACTGCCATACATTATCCTTCATCCATTCATGACCGCCACCCTGAATCATATGTCACAGATCATTTTCACCTCCATTAAAATCATTAGCTCCGTTCCATGTCACTGATGTGGGATTCATCAAGGCCCTCCTTTGACGGATCGCTTCTTGTCGACATCAGCTCATTATCCAAGAAGTCGATCTAGGAACAACCCCCTTCAGTACTTTGAAGCTTGCATGCCTCAATGGCAAGTTTCTCACTTCCGATGACAGGTATACATCAATGAACTTCGACCAGAAGATTTTGCGTGGTGTTCGACGCCATGTCCTTTATTCACACCACGTGAATTGTACTGCAGTACCTTGAGGGTCATTATCATTATCGGTGATTCCTCTCGCGCTTGTTAACGGTTTACATCATTGACCGGTAATCAAGCAATGTCTTTCCATATTTGACTTCAGCGCAATTCTCACATGGATCGACTTGTACTTAGAGTGAAAATCGAACGAGTTTGAAGACCCCGGATCTAGTTTCATCCATCCGGGCTGCGATATATATTCAGGAAAGATAAAGACATTTGTCATGTACATCATTGCAGCAGATGATCATCCTACTCAAAGGATGATAATTTCGCCAAAATTATCAGTCTACCATCAGACGATCGTCTATTCTATGTACAAAAATGAATTTATAAAGCTGAGCATGGGAATTCCCGCCTCAGCTAGATCATGAAAGCAGTATGAATCACAATGTATTGTATTGTATTTTATTACAGGTCTCCTCCCAGCAGATGGATGAACTTCGGACCCTCCTGGATAAAGCATTTCACCCGATAAACAGCCTCAAACTTTAGGGGGCAACTGTTATAGACATTTTTGTGCCTTGCAGCCTCGAGCATGAAATGTCCATAATCTAAGGGATCCAAAGTCCCTAAACATGTTGTTCCTACCCCTAGAGGAACAAGGCAAACCAACCATAGCAATTCACAGAAGTTCTCCACCTGAAAACACTCAAAAACAAGCCAATTTTGGATCATGTCAACTGCTCCACTGAGCATCTGCGCTGAATGTCAACTGCTACACTGGCTACCTGCGTTGAATGTCAACTCCAACACTAGCTACATGCACTGAGCGAGTTTGGACATGTGGCAGAGTCATTCCTCAAGGTGTCAATGCCCAGGAAGCTTCCAAAATGACACTTGCATCAAGGAATTCGACTGGTGATGAGTAAGAGGTTCCAAATCTCCAAGTGGAAGCAAGAACCTCCAAGTGGACTCAAGAACTGAGAGAGGGAGAGGACACTAGTTAGATCTCAAGCTGACTCATCGTCTCTCCAAACATCTATATATAGATCTCTCCTCCATGAGATCTAGTGGGCTGGAATTTTGTGATTGCAAAGAATTGCTGTTGGTTTGTGGCTGGAAACATTGGGTGCTTAATGCTTTGAAGGGAGCTGAAGAAGGAATTCCATTCTGCTGGGAAGGAGATGCTGGATTGGAGCCCTATGGGTTGTATCTCTTCCTGAACCCTGTTACTTATCAATAAAGCTATCTTGATTCTTTCCTATATGCTGGTGTATTTTGTATGATTGCATTAGTGTATTTGATTTACTTCTAATCCTGAATCATTTATGAATATGTATATTTGCCTTTGTATTGTGTTCTTCTCTTGTCGCAAGTAGCTGTTCTCTTGTCACAGGTAGCTGTTCTCTTGTGATCTCGTGGGATTCAAGTAGCTGTTCTCTTGAGCAAGCGAGGAGACAAGTAGTTGTGGACACACAAAGAGAAGAGGATCTAGATCGAGGGACAACTGGAAGACAATGGTAAGTCTGCCAATCTCCCCTCTTTCACAGTTCATAAAGGAAGAAATCATAATAGCTGTATTCGTTTGTTGCTAAGGCGCTGTCACACCTTAGGTGGATAAGATCGTCCTGCATAGGCATTTTTACCCACAACAAAGCGACATGGAAACCAAGGAGCGAGGACAAAATTTCCTTGATTTTGATGTGATTTTAAGTTTGTGTAAGCCTTTAGAAGGTGTAATGTGTCTCGAGGACAAGATTCCTCATGTATGTAATTGATAGGGTTGTTTTGTTTATAGAGATTTTCCTGCAAGTGTGTCGGGGGAGGCCTGTACCATTGTGAAATCAGGCGGAGAGGCCATCAGGCATTGCAAGCGCATAGCTTGTAACTAAGTTGTTTCTTTTAATTCAAGTATTTAGTGTGGTTTTATGTCCATGTGTGTGCTTTATTTTATGTAAACTTATCAAATGTTTATTAATTGCACGAAAAACATGGATTATTTATAATTGTAGGTGGTTTCATTCATCACTGAGGGGAAGAGGTGTAGAAGTCGATATCGCAGGCACCTATGCCATGTGATGTTAAAGTGTCTTGAGTGAAGGGTTCAAAGAAGTCAGGATGCAACAAAGGAATTCAGACATGGGGACATATTACTTCGAAGTTGGAACCATGTTAAATAGGGGAACAATTTGAGGAGGTCATATTGATTGATTTAGTTAGGCCATAACACAAGTCACCAATCAAAAAAGGGTCGACCAACCCAAACTCGACTCAGGGCAAGACCGAGGCAATGTTGGTTGGGCCTTCAAAGTAGTCAATAGTCTGCCGGAAAAAGGAAAAGGGAGAAGCAGACCTGACCCTCACTCAAACGGGACCTAATCAGTTTAGTCGACACTCAAATAAGTGGGACCACTCGACCCTTTTCAAATGTCGCCATCACAATATTTTCCAAATACCTGACAAACATTAGCATTGAACCCAAACATATGATGTCAAGGTGAACTGTGAACTCAAACCAGGGAAATTTGCATAGAGAAAGTTGGAACATCGGTCATGCTAAAGCATGGGTTCACCAAGAAGAAATATGGAGTAGACAAGAAATGTCAGATATGAAGCACTAGAGTTTGGGGATTTCAATGGAAGGTGACCTCATTATGTTGGAATTTCTAAGTCTAACTATTAGAAATCCTTCATGTACTTCCTGATTTATTTTTGCCTACTTGTTTTGTTTGATTAACAAGTTATTTACCATGTAAATATTAAAAATAAATACAAGTACATGCTCAACACATTACAGATCATCAACTAAAGGAAAAAAAAGCACACAAGTGACACCGTTGTTTTTGGACCAATGTCCCTGGAAAATCCCAATGCGGAAAACCGGTGCAACTATCTGAGGGTTTTATTATTAAGCAGTTTCAAAATAAAATTTGGATGCCATAAATGGATCACCCAATAGAGAACTACCTTGGCATTATTACCTCTCAGTCGGAGATAGATATCAACCCTAATTTGCCCCACGAAATCTCCCAACATCAACCTCTATGGTCTGTGTTAGCCTCTCTGGCCCAACGTCAGCCTCTCTGGCCTAGCATCAGCCTCTTTGGGCTCTACGTCAGCCTCTGGAGCCATGGGTTTCCCACGTTGTCCCTCCTCAGGCTATGCGCAGCTCTTGGTTGCCTCTGGCTGGCTCTACATGGCCTCTGGCTAGCTCTGCATGGCCTCTAGCTGGCTCTACGTCAACCCTTTCCCGACTTCTGCGCTAATGCTCCTAGTACTATCTCTACCTCTCTGCTACTGCATTCACTTCCCCTCAGCTACAACTCTGATCACTCCTTCAATTTCCTCAGCAAGCCATGCCTAAGAAATTTGAATTCTTTATCAACTCGTTGTGTTCTCCAAGTGACCCTCAAGTCTCATCTTATACTTTTCTCGTTGACAATTCAATAGCCGAGATTAAGTCCAGTTGAAGCCTCGAAATTTGCTACAACAACACGGGGGATGACCACCCGGTCCAGACCTCAAAGAAACTCCTTTTCCGTTTGGAATGGTGGTTCCGACTGGTTCAACTAGATCTAGTTACCTTCTCTCAATATCCAATGGATTTAAAATATGACTTTCATTCATCAATGGAGAACATACATCAGATCAACCCTCTTGTTGATCGGGCAAGAAATTGATCCTTAAGTTGATTTGGGGCTCAGCTAATCCACTACTAAATTTTTCCTCTTGGGAAGAAGACTTAAAATAATGTAGACATTAATCTAAATGCAAACCTATTCTAAGATGCAAGCAAGAGGAGCTATCTTAATCCTATCTCAGTTAGGCAGATATAGATCTAACCCAATTAAGAGCAAGATAATTTTAAATAATTAAGACTTAAAATAAATATCAAGCTAATGAATTAGTTCAATTAACTGACATTATGAATACCGAAACACATCCTATTGAGACCTCTTAACTGAAATAATCAACCAACAACGCTCAGGAAAAAGTACGCGAAATGATATTGATCATTTAATCAGTAGCTTGAATAATTAAATATTAATATGTGAAAGAAGTTCACAACATTTCACTATTCAATAAATCAGTTTTATAAGATAGATTTATGAGTAAATAGTTACTCAGAAATCAGAGTTTAATCCATAAGAGTAGAGATATATAATAACATAAAATTGAGACAAATTACCCATATTGACAAAAGTGCACAAATATGAAAGTAAATTGAGACATTCCTATCATCATAAAATGAAACCAGCATTTAAAATAATAGTATTCAAAATACCAATTTTATTGAATCCATTCTTTAGCTTTGGTCTCCAACAGTCCTTTACAGTGCCTGAGCTTCTGCTTTCAAAACCAGAGCTACAATAGTGCAAACTCTATTCATTATACATAACTCAAAATGTAAAAGAAAAACCTCAATAATCTCCAGATCTGATATTTTTACTCCTCCCACCTACAACTCTGAATCTCTATTACAGAAGTGCTTTTAGAATTTCGGAATTGCAGAGGAAAGAAGCCCTTTATTACATTCTACAATTTGTTATTTATAATATTTACAAAGTAGGAAAGTTTGTTGAAGGATAAATTTTTTTAATCAATTTATTTTCTCAAAATTCCATTCTTCAATTGCTGGAGTATTCCCATTGATTGAGATCTTGTTTTCCTTACCTTTCTCAACTTCTTTCCTGAAAAACAAATCAAAACACATTTAAAATGCCAAATCTGGAATTGAAACAAATCTAGTTAATTTAAATTAAATAAATAATTGAAAATGAAATTTTATTTTTCTATTGATTCCTGTAATGATTTAATTGGACAAGGATATCATTGACGAATAGATCTGCATTTAGAAGAGGTTTGGGAAAATGAAAATGCAGAGAATAAAACTCAGAAAATTGATTTTGTTTAAAAATTTGAAGCTTGATCTTCTGCCTATTTTTAGACCCAATAAATGATCAAATCTATTATTGAATCCTCCTCATAAATATAAATGTTCTCCATGATTTTATCTTTCCAATGAGCTGTCCTGGGCCTCATTTGGCCGAGTAAAACTTAATCTATGAGTCTCCAAAATTTATGAGTCAAAACTGCCAAATTTTTGGAAATTTGTTGCGTGGGCCAAAAAATCAAAATTTGTTAATTAAATTCCAATCCTAAACTAGATTTTAATTATCTAATAATTAATTTTAATCTAACTATAAACTAAATTAATTATTTACAAACTAATTAATAATTAGTATTAATCTAATTAACTAAAATATACTAATAAATTTTATTTTATTTTATTAAAAAATATATTATATATTAATTAATTTAATTAATTTAAAATTATTATATATTAATTAATATATATTAATTATATTACAATGTTTTAATGTTTTACATTACCCATTTACTCATCCCAATGAGTTAAATCCCAAAACACATGTGAGGGAAAAAGGACTTTGGTTATGTTTGGCATTGAACATTGCATCGCATAAAAACCTAACATCGCATCGCATGAAGGGCCTCTATCGAGTTTTCAAAACTTAATTAATCTGTGAATTTTGCGAAGTGCGATTTGCGATGGACGTGATCGTGTTATAATTTTTTTATTATTTATTTTATTTTATTTTATTTGGGGTCCAAGTTTAATGAGGTCAGTCAAGTTATCAAATGAAGTTAAGTGGGGTTTATTTAGAGTGAGATTTTGCTTTTTAAACTACAATTATTTTTTTTAAATGGACTACAACCACTTTGTGATTATGAAATTTTAAGTTTCATATTTCTTTTTAAAATAAGAAATTAAAATGAATTACTAAAATCTCGAAAAACACGTTTTTAAGTGTTCTATAATTTGGATGGGTTATTTAGCAAGATCGTTAGAGAAAAATTAAAAATTAATTAAAATTCAACTAAAGATTAATATTTACAATAAATGACTATTTTAACTACGAAAATTAAAATATTTGTATATTTTATACATTTTCTAATCCAGGCGACACAAATGATCAAACTTCAAAAGAGTGTCATTTACAAACCGGTTGACCAAATGGAGCGAAACAAGTATCATTGGAAAGCTTGTGAAAAATCAAATTCAATGAAACAATCAAAATGGAAATCAGATAAAAATAAAAAATAACAAAATTGGATGATAATTAACTTAATAAAAATCATAGAGGGTGTTTAGCCAAGAATTAATAGAAAAGGTCCCCATTATTGAAGTACATAAATAAAAAATGGGGGGGTTGTGTTTTACCACAACAATGGCGACACACGGGAGAATAACCAGTTATCTATGTTTTATATGAATGAGGTTTTCCAAAATTAAAGAAGAGAAATATTTTTGAAATGTTTAACTAGGTTCATTACTTTGAATAAAAACAAGAATCATCTAACTATAATTTTTCTTAAAATTCCTCATAAATCAAAATATCTCATAACTCTATATCATTCTTTAATTAGTTGTAGAGATAAATCAGGGGTCACTTTACAACTTAGATTTTAAAATATATTCATTTGTCACAGGTAGAGTCACTATTTCCAACAAACATCAATAGTCTCGACGGGGTTATCTTTTAATCATCAACGATTCAAAATCTCATCTATTTAAGAATTACTGACCTAGAGATAAATCCGTTTATATATTTTCATTTTCTTCTTATTTTCTTTTATTTTTTAGTTCTTAAAATTCATTGTCCTGGTTTGATAGCCAGATAGTTGACAATTCCATTCACTGGTTATAATTGGACTGAACAAGCTGGCTCGTGATGAGACCCCTTGTCTTATAATTGTTTGCAATCATAAGCCATTACCTTGGTTTGTTTAGCAACGTTGGTAATGTTAGCGTACTTTTACTCTATGATCATGGTAAGCAGGCTCATGATGAGACCTCTTATCTTTTAAGTTTAAATATATTTTTGGATTACACTCTAGAAAAGCAATACTTTTTTGGACAGGGAGAATCATTGACTCCTTAGGAGTTAAGAATGACAATTTCAGAGCTAAAGGTGCTTCATTGTAAAGTTTCTTTACTTGATTAAAAATAACTTTCCTTGATTGATAATAGAATTTTGAAAGATCTTAATAAAATATTGAAATCTCAAAATAACTACAATTTTGATGAAAAAAAGAAATTTCTCAGACTTTATGATATTTTTTCAACTTCTCTTGCTTTGTAATCTCTTCCCTAAGTATGTCTACCTTTACAATAAGAAAAACAAACTTTATTAAGAGATTTAAGAAAAAGCCAATAATAGACTATTAACATTCTTTTTCTACGTATGCCGACTATTGTTAAGTAACAAAAAGGCCTTTTGTATAAATTATGACAGAGTCACCAAAATCAAAACTAAAAAATAAAAGGAAAAGAATTTGTAACCTGAATTGATAAAATAAATCAACAAACATAAATAAAAACGAAAATGGTAAGAGCAGAAGGGAAAATCCAAGTTTTTAAAAAATAAAATGCAACAAGAATATTTATACCAATGTCTCAACAAAATGAAGTAAAAGAAAATAATCATGTAACCATTCTTTCTTGTGTTGATATTCAGATAAATTTTACCTTGCAGGGTTATAATCGTTTTAGGCTTCAGATAGCAGTGATGATAAAATTCAGCCACAATGGAAAAAATTATGTCTGGTGTTAATCTTTTTGTTTCAAAGCATCATCTTAATAATTTTCTAATAAAAAGAATGCTTAAAGAAACAAACTAAAGGTTCATAAACTTCCTAGTGTAGCTGTTTCGACGAAGATTATCGCTACTTCTTGAAAGCAAACCAGGAAATAAGTATAGGGATTCAAAATCTGATATGGTGGAGGATTGAAAGCTTTTATGAAGAGCTGCAAAACAGATTTTTATATCAGCAGAATTTAAAAACAAAAATGAAACTAAAGTAAAGTAATAAAAATAAATGAAAGTGGGTATATGAAACTTACCATTGGAGAATTGCTTTTAATTTTACCTGTGAGGTATCATCTTCGCCAATGCTAGCTAACTTCTTCTTTTAATTAAAATCAAAAGCATGAATAAGTTGAACTAACTGTAATCTTAGGAACAATACTGGAATGAGGAGAGGAGGGAGGATGAGGGAGCTCTACAAGACCGCTGCGGTTTTCCATGGAGGCCTTGGGGGCCATAACCCCGGGGAATGACTACTACAAACCTCACACCGCACTGACCTAATACACTTTTCACCCCATCTTGCCTGGTTTACCTTACTACCGCAGTTATTTGTTTCGAGGCTCACCGTGAAGCACACCTGGTAACCTAGCTCCCAGTTTGTTGCCTTCACGACATCTGCTATTATGTTGACTGTAATTGTCGGTTCTGATGGAGATTGACAAAGTAGACTACGAGGTAGACCCTAATCCCAACCAAGTTATCTGGACGCACCACCAAATAGGGAAGGGTTTTGGCCCCTTTGCTGCCAATCTACGACCGATGACAGTTGCCCAAACCATTCTGTTTCGTCCAAGCTCGTCTGATAAACATCCTATGCCCTCCATCCACATTGAAGATTTGCCTGGTTTAGACTGCCCTCCGCTCTCTCCAGCAACCTTAAATATATAGGTTACATGCCTTCAACCCTCTCCTACGTTCGATGCTCCCCTTATACACCCTCCACAGACTACTCTGCCCTCTTGTGCACACTCTTCCTCCCGCATCCCTCCACCCGAACACCCTCCCCTCTTTATCCCAGCCTTCACCTATTAAACCCTACCTCCCAGAAGTTCTAACCTTGATACCCCTATTCGATATGGGTGCTTCAGTTCCCCCATCCCTAACCTCAAATATGCCCCATCCACTCACCAAACTGTCAACCAGAGTTGTAGGGGTTTATTAAAGGAACATCTGACGGCCTGACGCTCAGATAATACTAAGAAGGGAAGGTGCCTTAAAGCCATGGACATGGATATTAACCTAACCCTTGGCGAGGACATTCTGATGGGGGAAGTTGCAGACACAACAAAGAAGGTTTTGGTTGGGCGTGTAAGGGGAAGAAACTACACAGTGGAACGACTATGCCTTTGGACCTCGAAGATTTGGGGCTCCCTTCTCAAAGAACTACCCATCATCAGAGTCTTGGCTCATGGTTGTTTTGCCCTTTGGTTTCACAGGGAAGAATACACAGATTTGATTCTTTCATGTTTCTGGCACATCAAGATTGCACCGGTACTGCTAAAAAGATGGGATCCCTTATTTGACCTTGAACGTGAATAGTTGGGTGCAGGGCCAATCTGGGTCCGATTGCCGGGCCTTCCAATGAAATTTTGGACCCCTGTTGTGTTCAAGCGCATAGGAGATGCACTGGGGACATATTTAGAACATGACCAGTATTTCAAACAATTTGGGATTATGACAATGGCGAGAATCCTTGTTCATCTAGATACTAGGGAGGGGCTGGAGGAGAAAATAACCCTTCACTAGAGGCACTTCTCACGTCAAAAAAATCTGGATTACGAAGGAGCGCCCTTCCGATGCCGAAGATGCCACAAGGTCAGTCATCTGTATAAGGATTGTCCATTGCTCTCTACTTCTGCGCAGTAGATAGCAAGGGGTGTGAAACATCGACTGTCAGAAGATCTAAATGTGGATGAGCATCCCCCAGGTTAGGATCACTCTAAGGATGCAGATGGAGTCACTACACAACAATCCAGTACTCCAAGGATACCATCTTTATCCCCTCCACTGACTCGATCTCGGTCTGAGGTGGAAGCTACTCCTACATTGGGTAATGATCCTTTTTCTTTCACCTCTACTCATCTTTTCAATCATTTGCATTCATCTTTGCATATTCCAATGTCCCACTCTGAATCTCTGCTGAGTCCTCAACCTCCCATTAACTGTGGTTTTGAGCCCCCCTCCCCCATCTTCTCTACTACCCCTCCGTCCCTACTATCTCTTAACCCTCTCCTTCATCCATCTTCCTCCCCCTCTGCATTGGGCTCACACTCCTACAACCTTCAATCCCGTCCATTGAATAGCATCCCCTTGCTTGGCCTTGGCATACCCTCGCAACCTGTTGAGACTAAACCTTCCAAAGGCAAACCTTCTAAGCTTGCAAAAGCCATCAAATCTATGGTGGCAGATGTGGCACAAGGTCGAAAAACCACCATTGAAAGGGAACTTAGAGCATCTGAACCCCTTGACTCTGTTCCCTAATGATTTGGCTATCTTTCAATTGCAGGGGTTTAGCCAACCCCAAGAAAAAACTAGCTCTCAAGTTCCTCTTGAACCGATCCCCCTATGACATATTATTTCTACATGAAACCCTAGGGCCCTCTAAGCAGATCATTAAAATCCTACTTTCTTTACTTCCTAGCTGGCACTTTCAAGGCCTGGATGTAGTGGGTAGATCTGGGGGTCTTGCCATGGGTATTAACCCAAAATCTATCAAGGTGATATCCTCTTGGGGTGGTTTGGGCTTCTTAGGCATGGACATTCTAGTTGCTGAATTAGGCAAACACATCCGGATCTTTAATATCTACGCCCCCAACCAAAATAGACTAGCCTTTTGGCAATCCCTACAAGATAATTATTTGGTCAATAGTGCCACCATCATAGGGGGAGACCTAAATTTTTCCATTGGGAATGAGGAATCCTGGGGCCATCACTCACAGATTGACTCTCTCTCAGATTAGCTGAGCTCCCTCTTGGACCAATATGGGCTTATAGATGTCCCCATGAACAAGAAGATGCCCACATGGAATAAGAGGTGAACTGGTGATGCTGCCCTTGGAAGAAGGCTAGACAGATTTCTTATGCATGAAGAGCTCCTCCAAACCCTAGCCCTATACAAAAAATGGGTTGGCTCGGGAGGTATCTCAGACCATTCCCCCATTTTCTTGGAAGTGACCGGCCCTTTCAGGAAACCTAAGGCCCCTTTCAAATTTAATTCTACATGTTTAAAAGACCTGGACTATGTCAAATTGGTCTTGGATTTCTGGCAAGCCCAGCCTCCCCTCAGAGATCAGAGAAAGGCTGTGGATTTCTTTAGAAACCTAAAATAGCTCAAGAGATTAACCATTGACTGGTCTAAGAGGGAAAAAGAGAGGGATGAACAATCTCTGGTGGATATTGAAGATTAGTTGGCCTCTTTAACTGATGACAATGGGCTTGGCTACTTATCCAATGAAGCAAAGCTCTGCCTTGTGGAATTGGAATCACAACGATCCAAGATCCTTCTGGATAGGGAAGAATTATGGAAGCTTAGAAGCTAAGCAATTTGGTTGCAAGTAGGGGATGGCAATACAAAATTTTTCCACAATTTTGCAAATGGAAGGAAATCCAACAACACTATTTGGCAGTTTCCCATGGAACATGAGTGATTGGCTACCACTCACCCTCAGCTCGCCCAGTTAGGAATATCCCACTTCAAGTAGCGTTTTAAAGCGCCCACCGCCCCCTATCTACCTGAAATCATCAATATTGTTGGTCACCTTCCTAGCTACTTGGATCCGGATGGCATTGAAGACCTTATCAAACCTATCACCATGGGGGAACTTGAAAGAACTCTTAAGTGGTTCAAAAGAGACAAAAGCCCAGGCCCGGATGCCTGGCCTGTGGAATTTTATATTGCCTTTTTGGACATTATTGGCCTAGATCTACTTGGAGTGATTGAAGAAAGTCAGATTCTTGGTCGTATATGTTATCACTCACATTTTCCTTGAAGTTGTTGGGAAGAGGAAATGGGTCCGAGGTAACCACAAAACAACTTTTAGGTATAGAATCTAGCCAATATGTACTCAGAGAAGGCTCTTTCTTTAAGTTTTAGCTTTGCTTTGAAAGATATTAGGCTAGTGATGAAGTTTAGGAGTTTTGATTGTGCTTGGTGGTGGAATTCAATAGCAGAGAGGTAGGATTGAGTAGTTTAGGCCATTGGGCTAATGGAGTCAAAGGAGATGGCTTAACTGGATTTGGTTTCTTAACAAGGGATGGTTTCACAGGGCAAGATAGTTAAACAGGGAACAAATAGAGACTTAAAAAAGATGGAATGGACTCAAAAGGGACAAAGGGAAATTAAGAATCCTTCATCATATTTTGAGAGAGAGAACTTGGATGATTACCAATAAAGATCAGTTAAGAATTCTTTACTAAATAATCAAAGTGAATAAACTAGGAAACAGGAGAAATTAAGAATTCATTGTTTATGCCAGTTTAGAGGAAAACATTAAGAACAACAACGAATGAAAACATATTGCACTCAAGCACTTTCTGAATTATTCTTTTTCGTTTATCCTTTAGATATGAAACACAATTAATATAATAAACAAGAAAACTTTAAAACATGAGATATAGAAGACTTATTGATCCAGTGTCTGACTCAGGAATCCTGTGAAAAGTCCTTTGCATCAGTTCTTCATCCAGTTAGCCATACAAAATTTTGTCCAACGACACTTCTTTCCAAAATAATCAATTTTACAGCAATGTCTAAGAATCCACCGTCAATACTCCAATTGAGGGAGTATTTATACAAAAAAATTTACAAAAAATATCTCATAATAGAGTGAGATATATTCTAGGATGAATATGAACAAGTTACAAGAAAAATAGAGACAGATGGTCTCCTAGATAGAAGAAAAGGCAAACTTATGTTGTGTTGTTCCTATTCTTATGAATGTGCTGGAGGCAGGCCCTATGATTTGGCTTGCTACTGTCTTCTTAGTAATTCTGTGCTCGCTACGATGTTTTCACTGATACTCTTTACCTGCTCTAATACTCTTCGACCTGTTTGATCTTTGTTTATCCTTTTTACCATTACTTACTGTAGTAACTAATCAAAACTTGCCCGAGGATAATTTACAAAATTTCTAACATTGCTTCCCACCATTGTGTTTCTAGTATTTTAGTTCTTTGAAGTTTTCTCAGGGTCTCATCAATTTCGATGTACCTGAAAAAGGTGGGCTGAATTGGAAACAAGTGCTTTATCTCATGTTCGACATAGAATAAGTTCTCTAGACTATTATAGAGAGATCTGCCTGTAGGCAATGCTTTTGATGTTGATGTACTTGTTGATGGACCTGCCTGGTTGCCTGCATATTGATTTAATTTCTTCACATAGTCTATATGTCTCATTAATTTGTCATTAATAACTAAAGGACTAGGCAACCCTTTACTCTGCAAAATATCAAATCTTTTCATGAAAGCATTAATTTCTTCCTGCATGTCATGGCACCTTCTTTCTAAATTTTGCATCAGAGTCCTTTTAGTAAAAACCCTTTTGACTTCTAGAATTGTTCCTGTTCTGTCTTGAATGCCCAGTTCTTCAAGCTGGTACTTATTCTTAGTATTCAAAAATTGTACGAGTCTGGGGGTTTCCTTAGGCATATTTCCTAACTCTGCCTTTGCCTTTTGAACCTCTTCTTGAGTTTCCTTTACTAAATCAATTTGTTCAAAAATTATTTGGATTGATGGCCAAACATAATTTATTGACTGAGTGATGTTGGCCCAAAGAATTTTCCTAATTTCTGTCAAAGGTTTCTCAAATGTGAGATCTTTTTCTAATGATTTCACTCTCTGTTCTAATCCTTTAATTTCCCTTGTCCTTTCTGCAACATTTATCTTTGAGAGATCATACCTTTGCTCCAAGGTAGTATTGTTCTTTTACCTTTTGCAGCTCTGTAACTTGGAGCTTTAATTCCTCCATTGATTTCACTAATTCATTTGGGTTGAGACTTGTAATTCCTGCTGTGCTGTACCTGTTTTTGTTGTTGTTGTTGTTGTTACTTCCTCTGCTGTGACTTCTGGAACATTAGGTGCTAGAGCTATTCCAAGGGTGGAAGGGACTGTAGTGGAAACTACAAGAATCACATTAGGAAGCTGAGAGGTTGACTCCCCCTACTTATACTTCAATGATTTCTCCAATTATTGTTCAGTTTCCTTTAGTTGCTCATTGAGTTTCAAGACTAAGTCCATCAGCTCTTCTTCATTTCTTTGTTGTATTATCTCAGCTATTTGTGGGTGTCTTGAAGGTGGCAATTTCAATTGCTTTCTTAAAGTAGCAATGTCTTCATCCTTCTTTTTGACTAAGGCTTCTGCAGCCTTCACATCTTTGGGATCATGACCCAACCCAATGATAAATTCTTCTAATGTTTTGATCCTATTGTCTTTAGCCTGAGGAGGCTTTCTCCATCTATAGTTGGGTAGTTGTGTTATTCAAAGAATTTTCCATCCTTTGGGCCATCATGGCCTTACTAGTCAAGGTGGAATAAATCATTTCTCCAGTTTGTTTGTGCAATTCAATTTGATCCAAAGGGTGAATATCCTTTGTCGTGACCTCAAAATTGGTTCTAAGATAGTCTGCTACTGATTGAGGCTGTTGCACTTTAGGTTTGAAGTGACTCATGATCATCTTACCTTCCTTGATGCCATATGCTGACATCAATCTATTTTGATTAGTAGGAGCCATTTTTAAATATTGATTATAAACATGAATCCTCAATGGATCATTTCTAGCTTTTATTTCCATAAATGTCTTATTAAAATTTGAAGTATCCTTTCCTGGTGGTCTAAAAGATGATACCTCTGCACTTTGTTGTCGTTCTTGCTCCTGTCTCTGTGAGCTAATAGATGTTCCACCTACTGGGGTGGTTTTATGACTATCTTTTCCTTCTTTCCTTTAACTATCAATAGTCCCTTCAAGAAATTCTTCCTCTGAAAGGGGATTTAGTCTTTGCCTTTTGGTACCAGGCTGTCCTGAAGGTCCACTGGCAGGGGCAATTGTTTCACTATCTCTCTTTTTATTTCTTTCCTCATTTAGAGGATTTTGCAAGATTGGAGGTTCTCCCACATTGCCCTAAGTGGGAGGAGTGTGCATTTGGACCTGATCCTTGGAAGTTTTAGGCTGTTTAGACATTGTAGATTACTTTGTGGCTTGAATGCTAGTTTCTAGTTCCTTGCCTTTGGATGTTCCTGTGGCTGGTGTGTTGTTTTCCTGTGAATGTTGCTGAGAGGTTCCAGTTGTAGAGGGACCAATCCTTGACCTTTGTACCTACCCAAAAGAATCTAGGTCAACTTTTTCTCAAGATCTCTCATAAAATTTTCAATATTGACCTATTCACTATCATTTTCTACTAGGGTCCCTTCCCTCCATTCATCCATATTTGCAAATTGTTCAATCTCTGGAATCCTATGGTGAATGTATGGTGACAATCTGTTCTTCATTCTTCTATCACAGATAAAGCTGTTAGGGTCATATGGTATCCACCCAAAACTCTTTTGTAACTTAAGATGATCTTCTAAAATTATTTCTGCTTCTCTCCATGCCTCCCTAGTGTTACAGAAAAAAAGGGCCTAATTGGTTCTTGATTCTAAGCTGAGCTTTCTTCTTGGCATTATAAAAATGGACCAAGTCTAAATTTATCATTTGCCTGAAATATTCCAATGCAAAGAGCCTCATTGGAACATACTTTGGTAGCTTAAAAGGGCAGAGCTCACACCCATATATCCTGATTTCTGTATGGTTCTTGTATAAGTACCAATCACCTATTCTATACTGCTTGGAGAGTTGAAGGATCTTCTTCATATCACCACTGATCTTAGAAGGGGAAACTCCTATCAATATGGTGGTTGATGGATTAAGAAATTGATCAATGACCTCATTGTATGAGTAAGGGGACTCTAAGGATGCATGGGAAATGGGACTCCAAAAGATGAAAGACCTTGGATTTCCTTTCATATCAAGTTTCATGACAGGGAAAGGGAAGTTCTCTGACTGATAATACAACATAAGATGATATATGAAAGTCGTGTACTTGAAAACTCCTTCATTGTCCAGTCTTAAGAGCTGGTCATGAATCTTATTAGCAATATAGGAGGCATAATCATACTTAACAGCAGGGGGTTGTCCAGGAGTAAAAATTGACAACAACACTAGGGTTACCTCATCAACAAATTCACTAGTATTGAAACCCATTATTGATGATATCATGTCAATTATGAGTTGTCCCATAGCTGTGAAGAAAGTTTGCATGTAAGGAGGTGGGCCATCAGGCTAATGTTTCTGTAACATGAAAGTCTGACAGATACGGTTCAGTTCTGACTGAGACAACTGAGTGGATTTCTCAAGTAAATATCCCATGGAAATGGGAGTGAGAGCTTGACTGGAGTGGAATTGCAACATTTCGTTGATGGATTGAGCAATTATTGGAAAGAGGATTGTTTGGCTTGGAGACATAACTGCTCTATGGTTAGGGTCATAATTGGCCTGGCATTGGTGAATTATATTAGGAAAAACATGCACTGAGGGGAGAAAATACATGGGAAGGTTAGATTCCCACAGTCCTAGGATGTCACAGCCATTTAGATAGTTATCTCTACTTTGGCAAAAGACTTTAAGGCGGTTTTTATCAGTGGATAAGTCTTTTATCTAAAAGTCTTTATCCGCAAGAGGCAAATAGTCTAAATATTTCTGAGGAGCATTCATGGGTGCATAGTAAAAGCCACAGGGGTTTCCATTTCTGGTTCTTGTGGATTCAGAAAGGAATTTGGGTTTTTGGTGAAAAATGGGCAAATTAACAGGTTTGGGAACTTATATGGTGAAATAAAGACTGAATTTGTAATGAATTTTGGCCTTTTATGTGGAATTGCAGTGTAAAACGTGAACTTGCAGGGTTTCGGCGGGAATTGAATAAATACCTGTGTTCAGGGAGTGAATAGTGCAAAAATAGGTGCAGGCAGTAGCTAACAGGTTATGGGCTGTGTTGGCTGCAAGTTTCTTAAGAAGGTGGTGGTTGGAAATCTTGGACAGTTGACCTCAACGTTGTTTGCATGGGAGCACAGGTTCATGGTACAAAATAACGAAAATGACATTCATTTATTTTATTAACAAAATCATGGGTTGGCGGGGTTTTTTGGTTTCGGGACAGATGATGTCAGCAAGGAATGAAGTGACACTTTTGTTGTATGCGGGAAGGCGATAAGCGGTTTCATATCGCACCGCTTTTGGGGATGGGTGGTGTTTATCCGGGAGCCAGCGATTCCACAGATCGCTTGACGTGTGGTGGAGGCACTGTGTGGAAACCACTTGGTGACCTCGCATTAACGCGTGGTCACCAAGGGTCACGTGATATCATTAATAACCGTCGGATGTGGAGAGCGTGATCGGACAGGGGACGGGAGGCGTGATGCAGCGGGGTTTAACAGCGGCGAGCCCAACAATATTAAGAATTAATTAATCGTATCGAGGTTGTTGTGAATGGACGATGAGGTTATTAATTAACCGTGAGGGTTAATTAATATTTTTTTATGCAGTGGGAGGATTAGACTATTAACTAGTTACCGGTTAAATAGTTAATCTTGGTTAACATGTGTTTATGATTTTAATTAACCAAAGGGGCGGGATATATATACTTTTGGGGATTTTTAATATATTTAAATAATACGGGAAAAGGGTGAATGTGTACAGGATTTATATAATATAAGTTAGAAATTAATATGAAAAATGTAATGAAAAAGTGCTAAGTAAAAACATTAGAATTGTGCATTTAACGTAGGCTTAAATGGAAAAAGGGGTTTTTATGTGATATTGTGTATTTTTCCTAAGTAAAATAGGATTTTACTTAGGAAAAGACCTATGAATGTGAATGAATGATTTATTGATGGTTTTAAGTACTTAGGTTTTTAAATTATTGGGTCGAGGGTCTGGTCCCTCCAGAAGTTAGATAAATGCTCTAAACCCCTCTAATTTTAGAAAATGCCTTAGTACTTAGGGGGAATTAGTGAAAACTTAGGGAAATATGAGAAGGGAAGTTAATTATTTGACCTTGCCTTGCTTGAAATGCTTCCAGTGTAATGTCTTCCTTGCACTTTTGATGAAAGTAAAAATTAACACATTTAGAGTCATTATCCATCACATGTAATTCTGCAACATCATCTACCTACCCTACCTACTTTAACCTAACATTTTTTCTTCTTTATTTGGGTGCACTTAGACTGGAAAACCCTTATCACACTTTCTTTTCTTTTACATGTAGATATCTATCTAAGTCTAACCTTATTACATCCAAGGGCTCAGATTAAATTGTTGAGCTCCTTTTATTCACTCTACCTATCTACTTATCTGCCAAGTTTAAATAGTTTGGTCAGATTTTATTCTCTATCTCTAAAACATAAAATTCAAATATGAACTAGCCAAGCTTAAGCTGTTTGACTGTTCATCAATTGTGGCATAAGTTACAAGCTGCACACAATTGTTTATTGCATAAGAGTAAAAAGTAGTGGCATTTAGACTTGCACACTTTCCTTGGTCTTTCTTTTGGTGGGGTTCATTTTCTTTCACTTTTTTGACCATCTTATTCTTTTCACCGTTTGATTTTTCTTTTAGGGTATACCCTCTTTACATTTTTTAATTTTTATTTTTATTTTTTGAAAATATGGAACACCTTTGCAACAAAGAAAGGTATGAACATATTCATAGCTCATCAAGTCAATCATGAAATATGACACCTATTGGTATAGGAGCATAACACTGGCTCCACTTGGGGATGGCTTTTCCTGGTGGAAAGTCAAGAACAGCAGGTTAGATGGCCTCTGAATGATTTTGACTGAACTATGGAATCTTCTTCTACTTGTTGCTTTATTGTATGTATGATAGTGATACTTTTGAAGCTTAGGACCTTCTCTTCAGGCTCCAACTCCAACAAGTTATTATCCAATCAAAACTGTGACAATACAAAGGATATAGTATGTATATGTTAAAAATCAGGATACATTAATAAGTAGGATCAAAGTAATGTTTCAACATTCGACCATTAACTGGCCCTTCTTCTGTTTCTGTGCCATCCAAGTTTTTCAGATAATATGTATTGTTTCCTTGTAAGGCATAGATAATATAAGGTCCTTTCCATAGGAAGTCAAACTTCCCATGTTTTCCCTTATCCTCTCTCCTAGAATCCCATCTTAACACTTTGTCTCCAAGGTAGAAATCATCTGCCTTGGTTCTTTTATCAAAAATATTCTTAAACTTCTCCTGGAACACTTGGGATCTTTGATACACTTCCTCTTTGGTCTGCTATAGATTGATAGTCTGGTTTATCCTCCTTTGAATATCATTAGGTTCCACCTGAGCTTCTTGAAGTAATTTCATTACAGGAACTCCTAATGATGAAGGGAATACAACCTCCATGCCATAGACTAACTCATAAGGACTAGTTCCAATAGATTTTTTGGTGGTGAGTCTGTCTACCCATAGTGCATTTGTCAGTTTCTTGTGCTAATTTTTCTTGTTCTCCTCTAATAATTTTTTAATAATATTAATGAGGCTCTTGTTGGAAGACTCAGCCAGTCCATTACCTTGAGGGTAATAGGCTGTGGAATGGCCTAAAGTGATATGGTACTTGTTACAGAAACTTATCATCTTCTTGGATTTGAAGGCAGTAGCATTGTCAGTTATGATTTTATCAGGACAGCCAAATCTAGACAATATGTTGGTTTCTAAGAATCCTATGATCACTGTGTCATTGGCTTGTCTGGAAGGAATGGCTTCTATCCATTTGGTGAAATAGTCTGTGGCAGTGAGAATCCATTTATGTTGGCCAGAAGAGGGAGGATGGATTTCTCTAATGAAGTTGAGGCCCCATTGTTGGAAGGGTTTTCAGTGAATATTGGTCTCAGGGGTAAAGGTAACAATTTTCTCTGGTCTTAAAAAATTTGACATTTATGGCAAGCAGTGACCAAATTCTTTACATCAACGAACAAGGTTGGCCAATAAAATCTAGCCCTTAGGATCTTGTCTGCAGTTGATTTCCAGTAAAGGTGTCCACCATAGTCTCCTGCATGAAATTCTTGGAGAGCCTTGTTAGCTTCTTCTTTTAATAAACAATTCAATAGAATTCCTTCATGATTTTTCCAAAAAAGAGCATTATCTAAAATACAAAACTTTGAAGCTTTCATCTTTAAAAACCTTTTCTTTGTTCTGGATAACCCTGGAGGAGCCTGCAGGTTTAATAGTACATAAATTACATCAGCATACCAAGGTGAATCTAAGAAGGCCTGGCTAATTTGTGGAGTCACCATCTCCTATTCGTTATCCAGTTCATTAATGTCCAGGGCTTGACAATTTGTTTCTGTCATGAGCTTGGCCAATCCTTGTCCTTTTATTAGCTTTGTAGGTTTTATTTCAATATCATACTCTAATATGGTAGCAATCCATTTACCTCTTTTGCCCTCAATTCCATCTTGGGTTAAGATGTCTTTGACAACAGCATTTGGTACATAGGCTATCACATGGGAGTACAATATATAGACTTTGAAGTCTTTAATGGATTTTACAAGTGCAAAAGCTTGTTTCTCCATGATTTTGTATTTTAATGATGCATCTCTAAGTGCTTTACTAAAAAAGGCTATGGGTTTCTCACATCCTTGATCATCCTTTTGTAATAAAACAACTACTATAGTGTGTTCTGATGCAAATGAAAATATTATGAAGTCTCTATCAAATTGTGGACTGGTAAGGACCAGTGTTCTAGTTAAAGCCATTTTAATTTCTTCGAATGCTTGTTTGTCTTATATTGTCCATTTAATACTTGAATCCCTTTTTAAAATATCATTAAGCAATCTAATTAGTTCAGCTAAGTTAGATATGAATCTTCTCAAAAAAATTATCTTTCCTAAGAAAGCTTGAAGTTCTTTGATATTTCTTGGGTGAGGTATCTACAGAATAGCTTCTATTCTAGCAGGATCAATTCTAATGCCATCTTTGGAAATGATATGGCCCAAGAGTTTACCTTCCTCTAGACCAAACAATGACTTTTTTGGATTTAAAGCAATACCATATTTTCTGCGTTTTATGAATACTTGTCTAAGATGGTTCAAATGTCGTTGATCTGAATTAGAAAAAATAGTTAAGTTATCCAGATATATAACAAGAAAATCACGAATTTCTTTTGAAAAAGCTATGTCTATTGCTCTTCAGAAAGTTTCCCCTACATTTTTAAGTCCAAATGGAATTTTCATGTACATGAATGTGCCCCATGGTGTTGTAAGAGCAGTTTTTTCTTGGTCGTCAGGATGAACTAGAATCTGGTTATACCCTGAGAACCCATCTAAAAGTGAAATCCTAGAAGCACCTACTACCCTTTGTAAAATATGATCCATCTTAGGTAAAGGGTAATTATCCTTCAAAGAAATCTTATTTACATTTCTTAAATCAACACATAATCTAATTTCCCCAGTTTTCTTCCTAGTAAGCACTAGATTAGACACCCACTCTGAAAACCTAATAGGAGCAATTATCGCTGCTTCATACATACGTTTGATTTCTTTTTCAACCAATGGTAGCAGTACAGGGTTAATTCTTCTAAGTTTTTGTTTGAATGGTTTTTTATTTTCTTTCAAAGGTATTGTATGTTGAATTATAGAGGTGTCATAAGATTTCAAGTCCTCATAGCTCCAAGCAAAGACATCCTAGAATTCTCTCATTAGTTCAACATATTTTAGTTTTTGGTCAGGGGGCAAAGATTTAGATAACTTTATCATTTTTGGATTTTCTTCAGTCTCCAAGTTATATTCCTCAATATCTACTTTTAGTGGTTCCATCTTAGGTTTCTTTGGGATGTCATTAGAATCAAATAGGTCTTCTAGAGGAGTTAATCCTTTAAGCAAATGATTGTCTTTTAAATTAATGACTTTAGATTCTCCTTCAATAATCTCATCAATATCCATTTGTTTAAGGTCCTGCATTTCTTTATTGGTGAACTTTGTGGAATGAAGCATTTGAATTGTAATTTCTTCTGAAATGTCCATTTCTACCTCATTTGTTTGATTAAATTCAATAACTGTATCTACACTATGTGACTGTTAGAAAATTCTTCATCTAAAGTCAAGAAATTATTAATCTGCTCATCACTATCAAACACTTGCCAGTTCTTTAAATTGTCAGGTATCGCTAGTCTCTGTCTAATCTCAGCTGTGAACTGATGATTAGGTTCGAATGGTAATTTCCAAATGTTGGCAAACATTGCCAGAATATGGACTTGCAAGTTGTGTTTTCTTAGGATTTTAGCAAGCTGAGTTTCCAGAAAAGTATTGAGAATCTCTATAATTGTTCCTCTGTAGTATCTCAATCTGGGATCACTCGTTAGATACTTCCCTTTGATCTGTTGAATGATTAAATCAGAATCTCCTATGACAGATACTCTAATTGCCCCTAATCTTTTGACAAGTTTAAGACCTAGCAAGAGAGCTTCATACTCTGCCATATTGTTGGTGTACTTAAAGTACAATCTGTAAGCATGGCCTTCATCATGGTCATTTTCAAGATTGTACACCCAAATTCCTGCTCCTGCTCCTAATTTGTTGACTGAACCATCAAATTCTAAGTGCCAAAGAATTTTATGTTCGTAATTGGTATCATGAGTATCAGGAATTTTTTTAACAGTGAGATCTGGTTTTTTACTTTCTTCTGGTCTCTCTTAGGTATCTGATGTTTCATTGTTCTCAGAGATTTCTTGGATTTGAACACTAGACTTTTATTTTATAATTTCTTTTGGTTCTGCTGCTAAAACTTCTAATTCATTGGAGGGATCAATTTCAGCATTGTAAATAATGAGAGAATCCATTTCAGAGTGTACTAAGTAGATGGGGAAATTTTAGGGTTTCTCCTGACTACTTACTACATATTTCATTAAAGTTTCTCTGTATAATTTCTTAGGTTGGCCAAAAACTAAAATGTTAGCATATGACATGTCCAATTGAAGAGATCCCTGAAGCTTTGCACCCCAAGATCTAGACAATAACATGCCATACTTTGGTGGAGTATCTACTACTACTATGTCCATTAAGATTGTCTTTGCATGGTATTGAACCAGTGAAACACACAAGTCTTTTATTAATCCTAAACATCTCACCTGACTCGAATCAAAAGAAAAGAGGTCTTTGTATGGCTTGGTGATGTCCAGGTCTAGTTTTTCCATTACTGACTTGGGCATTAGGTTGTGAGATGCGATAGAATCAAACATGGCATTATGAAGTATTTTGTCATGTATGTTTAAACTTACATATAAAGCAGGAATTCCTCCATCTAAGGGTTTTCCATTCACTTCAGGGCCAAATATTAATTCAGGTTGGTCATCAAAAACATTTACTGAGTCTTCATTTCCAGTGATTTTGAGTGATATATTGATTTGGCTTCAATAGACATCATGTTTAGCTAACTCAGACAATTGAACAACTATTTTTAATTTGCCTACTTTAGTCTCCAGATTAAAAGGTTTTTCAAACTGAGTTCTTGTATTTCGGACAGTTGGATTCTCTTTATCTTCTATATTTTCTATGTTTTTCTCCTTCTCAGGAGTGGGGTTATGAGCTGAAGTTGTTTCCAAATCAACTTCTGGAGGTTCTTCTACATTTCCTTTGGGAGGAAGAGAAGTGGAGAGTTGTCTGTTATTAGGTTGATTATCAGATACATCTTCAATAATTGGATTAGCGGGATTAGGATCTGATCTAGAAAGAACATGTACAGGTGTAGTATTGGTCTTACCTTTGTTGGGTTGTTTTGTAGCTTTCTGTTTGTTGGTTTCATGGACATCGATTCTTCTACTCCTCAGATTATATTGCTTGTGGACTTCATAAATGGCTATATCATATCCCTCCCTGAAGTCAAATGATTCACCTGACTGAGTTTGCAATTGTTTGAGAATGTGGGCTTCTTGATCCTCTTGGGTCAAGAAAATTTGTTGTTCATTATTGAGGCCCATCAAGTTTATTTGAGTATCTTTTGTTGGTTCATCAAAATTTGAAGCTTCAGCATAATTTTCCTAGAATGGGGACCTAATGTTTTTGTCAGGACCAGTCTTTCTAGTGTTCTGGTTTAGGTTTTTCCTGAAATTTGGATTTCTTCCAGTATTGGTCGGCTGACCATCCCAAGGGGATTTATTTTCAATTATTTCTACTCTATCTCCTAGCCTATCCATCCCTATAATAATAGCATCCAATTTCTATTCAAAGGCTGAGGGTTCTTCTTTCAATGGTATTCTCCTTTCACTTCTGGCCTTAGCTCTTTTAGAAATCAGGTGAGCTTCAACACTGATAGCTATACTTTGCATATCTTCTAAAGTTCAAGGAGCTCTTTCCCTAAGCTGGTATGCCATGTCAGAATCAAATCTATCAGGGAATTTGATTAATGCTAAATCTGGAGGAGGTATAAGGTTTTGAGTGATAGCATTATAAACATTATTGAACCTAGTGTAGTAATCTTGCATAGTTTCTTGTGTTCCTTTCTTTAGGTTTTCATATTCTGATAAGATTTGGAGAGGATCTTTCTTTTTTTCCCATCTGTTCAAGAATTGTCTATAAAGAGCTTCTAGGTCATTGATATTGTTTGCAGGAAGGGCTATAAACCATGTTCTAGCTTCTCCAGTCAGACTTTGAACAAATATTCTCATTCTTACATCATCTGCATCTATTTCATATATTTCAAAGTAATTAGTCATTTTTTTGGTATGTTGTTGTGCAGTGTAGGTACCAGAACCATCGAATGGAGTGATTTTACTTTGATAGTCTTGGGGCATAGCCCCTAGATTGGCTAGTAATACTAAGGGAGTATATCTGTTTGCCATTGCAGTAGGTAGTGATGAAACAACAGCTGGGGTTGGGGTGGGTGTTGGAGTGGTGGATGGAAGGGTAGAAGGGGCAGTTTGAGGTTGAGATGTCTGAGGAAATGGTGATGAACTTGGAGAGGCAGTAGTGATCATAGAAAGGTTGGGTTTTTCTTCAGAGGTAAGATCAGATTGTATGGAGTTCTGCAGATGTCTATCAAGATGAGAAGTAACAACTTCAAGTTGTAAATCTTAAATAAATATTGGGTCTTGAACCAAGCGGACCAACTCAAAGTCAGAAAATGTTACAAATAAAGAGGTCTCAAATTTCTCATCAAAGGGTTCATTCTCAAGGTAGATCCACTTTATAGGGCAGCATCTTCATCTATAGATGGGTCGAGAACTAGCAAAAATTTCTTGGCTTTCCTGTATCCTAAGAATTCTAGGGATCATATTAGGATTTTCAAAAACAGGGGGTGGATTTGGATCAGGATTAGCTCTGGTATAATGAGTCCTTTCTGAAGCCAGGTTTTGTTATAAAACCAGCTCAAGAAAAGATAGAAAAGATAGATCAACGCCTTAGAATTTAGCCTCTTTGAGGGGGAAACCTCCTTTACATTACATAAATGAACAATTATTAGATGATACAAATGACAAAACCTCCTTTCTATATATAGGAGTCTAAGGAGTCACAATATAATCCAGCCGACCTAACAAAAATAATATAAAGCCACAAAAATAACAATAGAGGGATTCTATGGGGCACAAAAATAACAATATGGGGGTAATAGGGGCACAACAATATAAATAAGGGGTATAACTACAATAGTAATGGGGTAATAACTAGTATTATAGGGACCCAACAGGTTTCTAGGTGTGTTTTTGGCTTTTCTTCTAAATGGGATTAACAACACAACTTCAATGGTTTCTTTAAGAGGTTTTAGATATGGGATTTGAACTTTCTTAAATACTTATTTGACAAGAGGAACTGGTCGAGTGTTTGAAACCAGATGTTCAATCCATAAACTGGACCAGAGATAGACTGAAACAACATTCATCTAATATGCAATTGCAAAGCAAGAGCAGTTCAAAGGCTACCTGGCTAACTTTAGGCTCCGTCTGTAGTTTATAAAGTAAACAATAGTAACAAACAAACTATTCATTCCCCAGTGGAGTCACCACTATGTTATCACTCAGATTTTCCTTAAAGTTGTTGGGAAGAGGAAAGGGGTCTGAGGTAACCACAAACCAACTTTTAGGTACAGAATCTAGCCAATATGTACCCAGAGAGGGTTCTCTCTTTAAGTTTTAGCTTTGTTTTGAAAGACATTAGGTTAGTTACGAAGTTTAGGAGTTTTGATTGTGTTTGGTGGTGGAATTGAATAGCAGAGGGGTAGGACTGAGTAGTTTATGCCATTGGGCTAATGGAGTCAAAGGAGATGGCTTAACTGGATTTGGTTTCTTAACAAGCGATGGTTTCACAGGGCAAGATAGTTAGACATGGAACAAATAGAGACTTAAAAAATATGGAATGGACTCAAAAGGAATAAAGAGCAATTAAGAATCCTTCATCATATTTTGAGAGAGGGAACTTGGATGGTTACCAATAAAAAGCAGTTAAGAATTCTTTACTAAATAATCAAAGTGAATAAACTAGGAAACAGGAGCAATTAAGAATTCACTGTTTATGCCAGTTTAAAGGAAACCATTGAGAACAACAACGACTGAAAACAGATTTCACTCAAGCACTTTCTGAATTATTCTTTTTCGTTTATCCTTCAGATATGAAACATAGTTGATATAATAAACAAGAAAACTTTAAAACATGAGATATAGAAGACTTATTGATCCGGTGTCTGACTCAAGAATCCTGTGAAAAGTCCTTTGCATCATTTCTTCATCTAGCTAGCCATACAAAATTTTGTCCAACAACACTTTATTCCAAAATAATCAATTTTACAACAATGTCTAAGAATCCCCCCTCAATACTCCAATTGAGGGAGTATTTATACAAAAAATATTTCATAACAGAGTGAGATATATTCTAGGATGACTATGAACAAGTTACAAGAAAAATAGAGATAGATGGTCTCATAGATAGAATAAAATGCAAACTGATGTTGTGTTGTTCCTATTCTTATGAATGTGCTGGAGGCAGGCCCTATGATTTGGCTTGCTGCTGTCTTCTTGGTAATTTTGTGATGGCTGCCTTGTCTTCGCTGATACTCTTTACCTGCTCTGATACTCTTCAACCTATTTGATCTCTATTTATCCTCTTTACCATACTTACTGTAGTAATTAATCAAAATTTGCCCAAGGATAATTTACAAAATTTCTAACATTTCTTCCCACCATTGCGTTTCTGGTATTCTGGTTCTTTGAAGTTTTCTCAGGGTCTCATCAGTTTCAGTGTACCTGAAAAAGGTGGGCTGAATTGGAAAAAAGTGCTTTATCTCATGCTCGACATAGAATAAGTTCTCTAGACTGTTATAGAGAACACTGCCTGTAGGTAATGATTTTGATGCTGATGCACTTGTTGATGGACCTGCCTGGTTGCCTACATATTGATTTAATTTCTCCACATAGTCTATATGTCTCGTCAATTTATCATTAATAACAAAAGGACTAGGCAACCCTTTACTCTGCGAAATATCAAATTTTTTTCATGAAAGCATTAATTTCTTCCTTCATGTCATGGCACCTTCTTTCTAAATTTTACATCAGAGTCCTTTTAGTAAAACCCCTTTTGACTTCTAGAATTGTTCCTATTCTATCTTGAATACCCAGTTCTTCAAGCTGGTACTTATTCTTGGTATTCAAAAACTATATGAGTCTGGTGGCTTCCTCAGGCATATTTCCTAACTCTGCCTTTGCCTTTTGAACCTCTTCTCGGCTACCTTTACTAAATAAATTTGCTCAAAAATTGTTTGGATTGATGGCCAAACATCATTTATTGACTGAGTGATGTTGGCCCAAAGAATTTTCCTAATTTCTGTCAAAGGTTTCTCAAATGTGAGATCCTTTCTAATGATTTCACTCTCTGTTATAGTCCTTTAATTTCCCTTGTCCTTTTTGCAACATTTATCTTTGAGAGATCATAACTTTGCTCCAAGGTATAATATTGTTCTTTTACCTTTTGTAGCTCTGTAACTTGGAGCTTTAATTCCTCCATTGATTTCACTAATTCATCTCAGCTGAGACCTGTAATTCCTGCTTGTACTATACCTGCTGTTGTTGTTGTTGTTACTGCCTCTGCTATGACTGCTGGAACATTAGGTGCTAGAGTTGTTCCAACGGTGGAAGGGACTGTAGTGGAAACTATTGGAATCACATTAGGAGGCTGAGAGGTCGACTCTCCTTGCTTATCCTTCAATGATTTCTCCAATTCTTGTTCAGTTTCCTTTAGCTTCTCAAGACTAAGTCCATCAGTGCTTCTTCAGTTCTTTGTTGTATTACCTCAGTTGTTTGTGGGTGTATTGAAGGTGGCAATTTTAGTTTCTTTCTTAAAGCAGCAATGTCTTCATCCTTCTTTTTGATTAAGGCTTCTGTAGCCTTCACATCTTTGGGATCATGACCCAACCCAATGATCAATTCTTCTAATGTTTTGATCCTGTTGTCTTTACCCTGTGAGGAGGCTTTCTCTAGTTGTAGTTGAGCAGTTGTGTTATTCAAAGAATTTTCCAGCCTTTGGGCCATCATGGCCTTACCAGTCAAGGTGTAATAAATCATTTCTCTAGTTTGTTTGTACAATTCAATTTGATCCAAAGGGTGAATATCCTTTGCCATGACCTCAAAATTGGTTCTAAGATAGTTTGCTACTGATTGAGGCTGTTGCACTTTAGGTTTGAAATGACTCATGAGCATCTTACCTTCCTTGATGTCATAGGTTGACATCAATCTGTTTTGATTAGTAGGAGCCATTTTTAAATATTGATTATAAACCTGAATCCTCAATGGATCATTTCTGGCTTTTATTTCCATAAATGTCTTCTTGATATCTGAAGTATCCTTTCCTGGTGGTCTGAAAGATGATACCTCTACACTTTTTTGTCTTTCTAGCTCATGTCTCTGTGAGCTAGTAGATGTTCCACCTACTAGGGTGGTTTTATGTCTTTCTTTTCCTTCTTTCCTTTGAATATCAATAATCTCTTCAAGAAATTCTTCCTATGAAAGGGGATTTAGTCTTTGCCTTTTGGTACCAGGCTATCCTGAAGGTCCACTAGCAGGGGTAGTTGTTTCTCTATCTCTCTTTTTATTTATTTCCTAATTTAGAGGAGTTTGCAAGATTTGAGGTTCTCCCACATTGCCCTGAGTGGGAGTGTTGTGCATTTGGGCTTGCTCCTTGGAAGTTTCAGGGTGTTTAGACATTGTAGATTTCTATGTGGCTTGAATGTTGGTTTCTAGTTCCTTGCCTTTGGATGTTCCTGTGGCTGGTGTGCTGGTTTCCTATGAATGTTGCTGAGAGGTTCCAGTTGTAGAGGGACCAATCCTTGACCTTTGTACCTACCCAAAAGAATCTAGGTCAAGTTTTTTCTCAAGATCTCTCATAACGTTTTCAATATTGACCTGTTCACTATCATTTTCTACTAGGGTCCCTTCCCTCCATTCATCCATATTTGCAAATTGTTCAATATTTGGAACCCTATGGTGAATGTATGTTGACAATCTATTCTTCATTATTCTATCACAGATAAAGCTGCTAGGGTCATATGGTATCCACCCAAAACTCTTTTGTAACTTAAGATGATCTTATAAAATTATTTCTGCTTCTTTCCATGCCTCCCTAGTGTTACAGACAAAAGGGCCTAATTGATTCTTGATTCTAAGTTGAGATTTCTTCTTGGCATTATAAAAATGGACCGAGTCTGAATTTATCATTTGCTTGAAATATTCCAATGTCCTCATTGGAACATACTTTGGTAGCTTAAAAGGGCATAGATCACACCCATATATCCTAATTTCTGTATTGTTCTTATATAGATACCAATCACCTATTCTGTACTGCTTGGAGAGCTGAAGGATATTATTCATATCACCACTGATCCTAGGAGGGGAAACTCCTACCAATAAGGTGGTTGTTGGATGAACAAATTGATCAATGAACTCATTGTATGAGTAAGGGAACTCTAAGAAGGCATGGAAAATGGGACTCCAAAAGATGACAGACCTTGGATTTCCTTTCATATCAAGTTTCATGACAGGGAAAGGGAAGTTCTCTGACTGATAATACAGCATAAGATGATATATGAAAGTGGTGTACTTGAAAACTCCTTCATTGTCCAGTCTTAAGAACTCGTCATGAATCTTATTAGCAATATAAGAGGCATAATCATACTTAACAGCAGGGGGCTGTCCAGGAGTAAAAATTAACAACAACACTAGGGTTACCTCATCCACAAATTCACTAGTATTGAAACCCATTATTGATGATATCATGTCAATTATGAGTTGTCCCATAGCTATGAAGAAATTTTTCATGTAAGGAGGTGGGCCATCAGGCTGATGTTTCTGTAACATGAAAGTCTGACAGATACGGTTTAGTTATGACTGAGACAACTGAGTGGATTTCTCAAGTAAATATCCCACGGAAATGGGAATGAGAGCTTGACTGGAGTGGAATTGCAACATTTCGTTGATGAATTGAGTAGTTATTGGAAAGAGGACTGTTTGGATTGGAGAAATAGCTGCTTTGTGGTTAGGGTCATAATTGGCTTGGCATTAGTGAATTATATCAGGGAAAACATGGACTGAGGGGAGAAAATACATGGGAATGTTAGATTCCCACAATCCTAGGATGTTAGAGCCATTCAGATAGTTATCTCTACTTTGGCAAAAGACTTTAAGGTGGGTTTTATCAGTGGATAAGTCTTTTATCTAAAATTCTTTATCTGCAAGAGGCAGATAGTCTAAATCTTTATGAGGAGCATTTATGGGTGCAACAGTCAAATCCACAGGCGTTTCCATTTCTGGCTCTTGTGGATTCAGAAAGGAATTTGGGTTTTCGGTGAAAAATGGAAAAATTAATAGGTCTCGGAACTTATATGGTGAAACAAAGACTGAATTTGTAATGAATTTTGGCCTTTTATGTGGAATTGCAATGTAAAACGTGAACTTGCAGGGTTTCGGTGGAAATTGGATAAATACCTGTGTTCGGGGAGTGAACAGTGCGAAAACAGGTGCAGGTAGTAGCTAATAGGTTTTGGGCTGCGTCGGCTGCAAGTTTCTTAGCAAGGTGGCGATTGGAAATCTTGGACAGTTGACCTAGACGTTCTTTGCATGGGAGCACAGGTTCATGGTACAAAACAATGAAAATGACATTTATTTATTTTATTAACAAAGTCATGGGTTGGCAAGGTTTTTTGGTTTCGGGATGGATGACGTCAGTGGGGAATGAAGTGACACTTTGTCGTATGCAGGAAGGCGGTAAGCAGTTTCATATCGCACCACTTTTGGGGACGGGTGGTGTTTAGCCGGGAGCCAGCGATTCCACAGGTCGCTTGACGCGTGGCGGAGGAACTGTGTGGAAACTGCTTGGTGATCGCGCGTTAATGCGCAGTCACCAAGGGTCGCACGATATCGTTAATAACCGTCGGATGTGGAGAGCGTGATCGAACGGGTGAGGGGAGGTGCGATGTGGCAGGGTTTAACAGCGGCGGGCCCAACACAATTAAGAATTAATTAATCGTATCGGGGTTGTTGTGAATGGACGAGGAGGTTATTAACTGTGAGGGTTAATTAATCCTTTTTTATGCAGCGGGAGGATTAGGCTATTAACTAGTTATGGGTTAACTAGTTAATCCTGGTTAACATGTGTTTATGACTATAATTAACCAAAGGGGCGGGATATATAGACTTTTGGGGATTTTTAATATATTTAAATAATACAGGAAAATGGTGAATGTATACGGGATTTATATAATATAAGTTAGAAATTAATATGAAAAATGTAATGAAAAAACACTAAACATTAGAATTGTGCATTTAACTTAGGATTAAATGGAAAAGGGGGTTTTTATGTGATATTGTGTATTTTTCCTAAGTAAAATAGGATTTTACTTAGGAAAAGACTTATGAATGTGAATGAATGATTTATGGATGGTTTTAAGTACTTAGGTTTTTAAATTATTGGGCCGAGGGTCTAGTCCCTCTAGAAGTCAAAGAAATGCTCTGAGCCCCTCTAATTTTAGCAAATGCCTTAGTACTTAGGGCGGAATAGTGAAAATTTAGGGAAAGATGAGAAGGGGAGTTAATTATTTGACCTTGCCTTGCTTGAAATGCTTCCAGTGTAATGTCTGGCTTGCACTTTTGTTGAAAGTAAAAATTAACACATTTAGAGTCATTATCCATCACATGTAATTCTGCAACATTATCTACCTACCCTACCTACTTTAACCTAACATTTTTTCTTCTTTATTTGGGTGCACTTAGACTGGCAAACCCTTATCAAACTTTCTTTTCTTTTACATGTAGATATCTATCTAAGTCTAACCTTATTACATCCAAGGGCTCAGAGTAAACTGTTGAGCTCCTTTTATTCACTCTACCTATCTACTTATCTACCAAGTTTAAACAGTTTGGTCAGATTTTATTCACTATCTCTAAAACATAAAATTCGAATATGAACTAGCCAAGCTTAAGCTGTTTGACTGTTCATCAATTGTGGCATAAGTTACAAGCTACACACAATTGTTTATTGCATAAGAGTAAAAAGTAGTGGCATTTAGACTTGCACACTTTCCTTGGTCTTTCTTTTTGTGGGGTTCATTTTCTTTCACTTTTTTTACCATATTATTCTTTTCACCCTTTGATTTTTCTTTTAGAGTATAGCCTCTTTACATTTTTTAAATTTTTTTGATTTTTTGAAAATATGAAACACCTTTGCAACAAGGAAAGGTATGAACATATTCATAGCTCATCGAGTCAATCATGAAATATGACACCTATTGGTATAGGAGCATAACAGTATATATGCCCCCCTTAACTCCACCTACATAGCCCACATTCCAAAAACTGACTCCCACTCCTCCTTCCATGACTTCCATCCTATTTCACTCTACAATTGCATGTACAAAATTATAGCCAAGATCATAGCCCATCACATTAAGCCTATATTATCTGAACATATCTCTGAAGAACAATTCACCTTCCTCCACCACAGACATATCCATGAAGACGTCGGCTCTGCCCAGGAAGCCCTCCACTCTATTAAAGAGAAAGTTTAAAGGGATGGCACTCAAGATAGACTTTTCCAAAGCCTTTGATAAAGTAAGTTGGCTATACCTAAGAATGATTCTCACTCACTTGGGCTTCCCTCTAGAGTTCATTAGTTGGATCATGGGCTATATTACATCTATATCTTTTGCAATTCTCATCAATGGGTCAGCCTCCCACCCCTTTCAGGCGGAAAGGGGAATCAGGCAGGGATGCCCCTTATCCCCTCTGTTGTTCCTCCTTGTCATGGAAGGTCTGAGTAAACTTATAGATTCGAAGAAGCGATCTGGGAGACTCAGGGGATTGAAGATTACTAATCATTTCCTATTGACCTATCTTCTTTTTGTGGATTACATTCTCATATTCCTCAATGGGAGTGTACAAGATATCATTACTCTAAAGGAGTCATTAAAACTTTTCAGTGTCGCTACAGGAATGGAAATCAATAGGGAAAAGTCCACTATATCTTTCTCTGAATTCTCCCAATAGGAAATACAACTCTCTCTAAAAACATTTCCCTATCAAGTTTTGGATCTACAGGATGGACTGAAGTATCTGGGCTTTAGGCTCAAATTGGATGGATACAAAATAACTGATTGGAATTGGTTGATTACAAAAGTGGAGAAAAGAATAAATATCTAGTGTCATCGCTTCCTATCCAAGGCAGGAATACTGATACTTATCAAAGCAGTATTAGAAGCTACCCCTGTTTTTTTGGATGTCCTTAGCTTGGATCCCCATGGGGATTCTTAATACAATACAAAAAATTTGTAGCCATTTCCTATGGAGGGGACAAAAGGTTGGGAAGCCGTATGCCTGGGTCAAATGGCACAGAATTGCAACCCCCAAAAAATGGGGAGGATGGGGATTAAAGCAGCTTCCAACTTTTGCACAAGCTCTGGCTGCTAAGCAAGGTTGGCTACTCCTGAACCACAAGAGTCTTTGGTCGGAGGTGGTCTCCCACAAATATATCTGGCCCAACTCCATAATTGAGTGGATAAGACGACCCTCTTGGAACCAAAAAGGAATCTCAGTCATTTGGAGGGCCATTCCAAACACCCTACCCAGTATCAAAAGAGGTCTTATCTGGAAGATTGGAAATAGGGCATCAGTGCACATTGGGATTGATCCCTAGATCAGCAGTGGGAATGTATATCAGCTACCACTGGATTTGATCACATTCCTCAAAAACATTGGGGTTCTATACATATCACAACTGGAGACCATCAAAACTCTACCATTCTTCTACAAGCCTGGCACACTGGTGAGGAATGGAATATCCTGATCCAATGGGAAAGACAGTGGAAAAATTATCTACAAGCTCTATCAGAATCCCATGTCCGACTCAATGAAGACGAGGATGAACTAATTTGGGGTCTCTCCAAAAAGGGTCATTACTCATCCAAGCAAGGGTATGACCTCATTCAAGCAGAGGCTAAACTGGATAGACTGATGAGTTGGTGGACTCAACTATGGAAGTTAAAAGCTCCCCTGCGCACAAGATTATTAATGTGGAATATTATCAGGGATAAACACCCACATGAACTAATCTAAGGAAAAGGGCTTTCATAGGACCTACTTGGTGTGTACTCTGCCATTAGGAGGAGGAATCAAACCAACACTTATTCCTTACATGTTCTACTTCAAAACTGCTATGGACCCAAGTATTACTTTCTCTTAATATCAACCAAAAGCTGGTATGGCGTGGATATCCCAAGTGCCTAGGAAAACTGGTGGGGAGAAGCAACTAATCCAAAAATTAGAAATATGTCGCTTCTGGTCTCTTAGCACATATGGATGGGTCGCAACAACATTATATTCCAGGACAGGCACATAAATTGGGCCCTGATTCCACCAAAAATTTGCTCGGGCTATGAGGAACTCCCAGCTAAATATTATAACAACAGACCCAGGATCATTACTTAGGAACAGATTGATAAAACCCGACCCTGGGCTTATTTTAATGGGGCTGCTCAATCCCAGGGTTATGGGGAGGCATAATTTTCCATCTTTCAGACACACATTTTTTTCACATATGCATGGGCTTGGGCGAGGGCACAAATAATTATGCAGAGCTGATCACCCTTTGACACCTGATACATTTTTCCATTCTCAAACATTGCAGACACATCCAGATATTTGGGGATTCCAAAATTGTCATAAATTGGTTTTAAAATACAACTATATGCCATGCATATAATCTAAGAACTATTATGGATGATATTGTTTTTCTAAAAACACATTTTTATCGTATTTCATGCACTCACATCTACAGGGAGCATAATGAAAGCGCAGACGAGCTTTCGAAAGAGGCAATGCATCATCCTCGAGGAGAATGGATGATCACAGAACATACACCGGAAAGAGTCTACCAATACTTTCACAGGCCATACATAGACCAGGAACTTCGACAGGAAAATAGCCCCTGAGATCAACAACACATTTTGTCATTTTATCACAACTTATATCTTGTAATTAGCACTTTTTGGGCTTCTAAATAGCAATCACCCACTGGCGATATTTTGGTTATGTAATATCATAGATGTACAATACACCCTACTGGGTCTACATATTAGCTTTTTGGATCTATCTCAGCTGACTAAGGTCACAGTATTTGCATATGCCTATGGGCATCTACAGCATGTATTTTTCAACATATAATGGAAATTATGATATTTTCTCCTTGGGAAAAAAACCGTAATCGTATAACCCAAAATCATTATTTGTTTTATTTAAACCAAATCAAGCAGTAAACTATAAGGAGATAATGCTTTGTGTTCAAGAAATTGAAAATAAAACAAATCCATCAGAAATGAGAATGAAATTATGCTTCTTGCAATGATGAATGTTCTCATAATATTATAAGTTTCATATCAACTCCATTTTCATAAATTGTCCAGAATTAAGACCAAATCCGAGATAATGAAATTTATATGTATAGATGGGAAGTTCTTAAATTTCATATTAAATATGGAGTGGTATATCTAAAACTAAAATATAAGAGAAATTGAAATGATCTAACCTTGTTGAAAATTTCCTATCAATTGCTTTAATATAATAGTGATTACCCAAGATTGCCTTAAAATATTTTATACAACACAATGCCTTAGTGGATGTTTCGCAAGTTTCTTCACCATACTTAAATTTCAATCTGCGATTTTTACCTTTGCCGATATGGGATATAACGATTGAATGTTAATGGCAAAGGGGCATGTATCAAAGTCTATCGCATTGGAAAATCTTAAGATAAGGCTTCATTTGAGTTTTGTGATGCGATATATTTGTTGTGGTGGAAAATTTGTGATATGGACATATGCTATGTGAAAATATGTGATGCAATAATGCGACGACAATATCGAAGAATCATTATATCAGGGATCGGGGAATAGTCACATCGCACATCGCAGATTCAGAATTGTGATATGAGCATATATAATAAAAATTATGATGAAGCGATTGCGATATCAACATATTGGGACATTGGGAAATAGTCATGTTGGAAATGTTGATATTATTCTACAACTGCAGGGATGCGATGGATGACGTGGCAAATTGGTGGGACTGGCTTTGGATCTCAAAAGAAATTGGCAATCGGCAAATTTAAGTACATGATGTAACATTGTTGATACGCCTATGTGCGATGAAGAACAGACCCGATAAATTTATTATGTGAATTTAATATCGTATCAGATCCGGAACATCAGGACTTTTAAACCTATGCCCCTACCATTATTGCGATTGAATGGACATGATATTTTTAATGAACTTGATTTAAATTTTATATCGGGTCTGGAATTGTGTGAACATAGCAATATTGGAAAAGTCAACTATTGGATATGCGAAATGTGAAATGCAATATACAATATGATAAACATGGAATTTTGCGAGAGAATGAGTGTAAAAGAACATCAAATATCTTGTATCAACAATTTTTTATCAGTAAATGCTAAGAGTCGCTTCCAATGGAATATTGCGATACAAATAGTTGTGATATGGATGATGTAATATTGAAAGGAAAGGATTGACGAAGATGAGTGGGAAGGGAATATCAAAAATGTATATTCATCATAGTATCAGTGATATGAAAGTCAAGTTGAAATATTCCAATATGAATTTTGCGATAATGTTTTAAAGGCCTATTGGTTTTTTTTTTTTAAATGAATGAAAGCAAAATTAAAGAATGCTCAAATTCTAATGTACAAAAAATAAAATTTGCCTGAACCTTTTGTGGATTTGAAATGGGTTTGCTACTTACTTCAAGTTTCGAAAAGGAACTAAAACTTGCAAATGAAAATAGAACAAGAAGAAGAAATAAAATAAGGGAAAGGAAAAACTAACAATAGATGAGAATGAAATGATGAATGCGTACCTGGAAGAAAATTGTTTGTAAATTGTATCTAATGAATCTTTAATTTCTTCCATGTATTTCTCAAAATTCAGATTTTTTTCAAAATCATCTCATTATTTATTCTAAATTAGAGTGTGCAATCAACTTAAATAAAATCAGTTATTCATGTTCAAGAAATCTGAAATTCATAGAATTCATTAGAAATGTAAATGAAAATATGCTCCCCTTTGAATTGCAACAACAATTATTACCTTTGCTCATTCCAAATTATCTTAACCGAAGTTTGTGTTGTTAAGGTGGGTGTTCAATAATGTCTTTAGTAAATAAATATGGTGCATATTACAACATCAAATAATAAACTAAAGATCAGAATAGAATAAAGCCACTGATTATGAAAGAATATCAACACAGATTCAAATGTGTGCACACAGCAAAATGGACACCCTTAAGGTCATTTTAACAAATTCCAAGGAAGATAACATGAACTTCATGTGTTTACAGCCAAAAAGTAAGACTAATTAATAATAATCGAATTGGAATTAAGCTTGTGAGCTTAGACAATCATATATTTTACGGGACAATGATATCAGGAAGCTTTTGCATCATCGAAATTTTCAACATAACAATCTAAGAAGAAAATATTAGAAGGAAATATCGAAATAGAGAAAAGTGGCTTTGAGGTGATATGTGCCAAATGCATACTCAATTAAATTTAGTTAAGAGATTATTCGAAATAGGCAGAGATGTAGTCATGGGTAGAGGTATTGCTGAAAGAAGTTTTTGATTTAAACATGGGAAGAAAAAATCAAAAAAGTTTTCGATGAGAGGAAAATATATTTCTCTGAACATGTATATGATATGAGAAGGGTTGATTGCTTGCTTTATTTTTATCTACAGAATTGTTAAAAATAAATTAACTATATAAGCAAACTAACTACATTAATTCTACTCCTCTCCTAACTATATACATGAAAATGACTAGGTATAGTCATATATCCAATCTAACCACTCTCTCATTTTAATTTATGCATATATGTACAGTTCAAACATTAGAAATACAAATACAAATCTAATTAAAGTAAGAAAGCTAAATATGTGATGCAGGAGCATCTGGACTTAGCCAGCAACATGAAAGTTTGTTCACATGTTGTGGCTAAACAAGTTGAATTTCATTGACCTGATTGGTCAAAATTTAGTTTTACTGAGAGGGTTGGATATCTCAAGAAATGAGTTGTATTTCATTATTATAATAGTTAGAAATTGTCTTATTTTAGGTTAAAATATAAGTTGTTAGCATAGGTGTGTGGTAGAGCTAGGAATTAGAGATTTGCTGTTAGATTGATTAAAAATAGGGAACGAGTTGTTGAGTACAAAATAGAGTGATATTCGATTGATAAAAAGAAGGAAAAAAATGTAATGGGAGAGGATTGAGTAGAGCAAGAGCAAGAATAGTGTGTGAATTGTATTTTGAAATAGACGTCTTTTATTTATGTAATTGGGTTAAGGCCAAGAATCTGTAACTATTTTGATTGTGAATAAATGATGTTGTGCATGTGATTAATTACCAATCCTGTGGAAATCCTTGTTATGCTTTCAGATTCTTTGTATTCGGGACAAATTGATTATTCCTTTGTTTTTTTATGTTTCACACCTAAATCACAGGATTTATAGAAGTCGGAGGCTTTTTATAGAATTATCATTGGTTGATGTCATTTTAATCCCAAATTTAGATCTCAATCGCATCACAACCCTGAAGCGAAAGGAGCCTGACCAGTGGACTTGCGACGTGTGATTGTGCGATTCTATCGTGACTGTTGGATCGCGAACAATTGTGGTCATTGGATCGCGAAAGTAGTTTCACAACAGTGAAAGTGGTATTTCAGGTAGCCTCAAAATGATAAGCAGTATTGAAGGGTGATCACCGATTCCACTCATTAAGTGACACGTAGCAGTGAGGAGGAGAGAGGAAACCGCTTTATTAGGTGGTTAATCCTCGTGCTTGTTGTCCACCTGAAATCTCTGAAATCAATTGGATCTAGTGTGAGTTGATCAACGGCGGAGGATCAACGGGCTGTTTGAAACTTCAAAGTGAATATTGACTACTAGATTGGAGGATGTAATCGACGGCGAAGATCCTTGTGATTGGCGATTATATGATTTAATCTGGATTGTTGGTTTGTTTAGATTGTGATCTACAGTGTACCGTCGAGCGCTTCTAATTTAAAAGGGAAAATTGTTGTTTTGGCCTATTTTCCAAAGGCATTCCAGTTAAAAAGGAAAAGGCCAGATTGTTAAAAAGAGGTGAACCGCGGGGTGATAGTTGGGGTTTCTTAAGCCACTGCTTCCGCCTGCGTCATTTGTGGTATCAAAGGAGAAGTTAAGGTTGATTGCACCAAAAATGCCGCCAACGAAAGGAGCTGACATTGGTTAAGGAAGACCTGAAGCAAATGCAATACTACTGGAAGAGATTCAGAGTTTGCGTATGAGAATGGAAACAATTGAGACTGCTTAGAGGAGAACACCTGATGAAGGAGCTGACAGTACTAAAGAAGAATCTTCTGAGGAAGAAGAAGACGAGGACAATGAAACTACCAGAGTTATCAAGATGTTGGTGTAAGTAGGAGGAAAACCAAAGATGGAAATTCCTACGTATGAAGGGAGTCTCAATGCAGAAGACCTAATGGATTGGATCAATTCATTGGATAAATATTTTTACTATGAAGAGGACGCTGACGAAAAAAAGAAGGTGAAATTTGCAGTTACCAGATTGAAGGGTCATGCAGCGATTTGGTGGGATGAATTACAAACATCCAGAATGAGGAAAGGAAAGTCCAAGATCAAGCAATGGGACAAAATGATGAGTAAAATGAAAGCCAAATTTATGCCTAAATATTATCAGTTAAATCTTTTCAAACAATTGCAAAATTTAAGGCAAAAAGGAATGTCTGTTAAGGAATACACAGAAGAGTTTTATAGATTGAGTATTAGAGCAGGACATGCAGAAAATGACATGGAGAAGGTAGCTAGATATATCAATGGCTTAAGGTATGACATCCAGGATGAGATCAGTTTGTTGAGTCTAAGGACTATTGAAGATGCCTATCAAGCAGGTTTGAAGGCAAAAGAGAAGATGTTGAGAAAACATAATCAGAAGAATAGAGGAAGAAGCTCAGTAAGAGGTAGAGGAACTACCAGACCATGGGGACAACATCATTAGCATGAATCAAGTAGCTCAAGTAGCAGACCACCATAAAGAGGAGAATTTAACAAAGGAATATTTGCACCCAAAGGAAGAGGCTGAGGAAGAGATGTTCAGTGTTACACATGTGGAGAATGGGGACATTTTTCATGGGACTGTCCTCATAATAAACCAACAAGTCAGAGGAATGCGAAAGTGGCTGAGGCAAAGCCAGAACCACCTTGACTTATGGAAAAGGAAGAATCCCCTGAAGTAGGCGAATCCCTGTTATTGAGAAGGACCTTGTTTAAGACAGAGAAGGAGATTTAAGAACTAGCGCAGAGGAAGAATTTATTTAGAACTACCTGTAAATCAAAAGGTAAGTGTTGTAAAGTAATAATTGACAGTGGAAGCACTGACAACCTTGTTTCTACAGAGATGGTGGACAAGCTCAGACTAGAAAAGATAGTACACCCTACTCCTTACAAGGTATCATGCTTACAAAAAGGACATCAGATTATTGTGACAGAACAATGCAAGTTTGAGATACAAATTGGTACATATAAAGATGTGATATTATGTGATGTAATGCCCATGGATGTATGCCATGTATTTTTAGGAAGACTATTGCAAATTGAGTGAAAAGTTATTCATGATGGGAGGAGAAACACTTATACTCTGGAGAAGGATAGAACTAAACATACATTGTTGCCATTAAAGGACGACATTGAAAAAGGAACACTTGGAAGTAGTGTTATGCTGATGAGTGGGAAGGAGCTCTTACAAGGGGTTGAAAAAGGTGAAGAAATGCATTTTGCTATCATAAGGAGACCTAAGGTAATTTTTACTTCCACAAACTTAGACGATTTACCTAAGGAAATCAAAACTTTGTTGAATGATTTTGCTGATATTGTTGTGGATGAGTTGCCAAATGCATTGCCACCGATCAGGAGTATTAGTCATCATATTGATCTAATACTAGGAGAAAGTTTTCCAAACAAAGGATCATACAGATTAACTCCTTAAGAGAACGTAGAAGTTGGAAGACAAGTTCAGGAGCTGATGGATAAGGGGCTAATCAAAGAAAGTCTTAGTCCATGTGTTGTACCAACAGTACTCAGTCCAAAGAAAGGAGGAGAATGGCATATGTGCATATATTCTAGAGCCATAAACAAGATCACTATGAGGTATAGATTTCCTTTGCCATGCATGGATGATTTGATGGATTGTTTAAGTCAATCCAAATATTTTACTAAAATAGATTTGAAGAGTGGATATCATCAAATAAGAATTCAAGAAGGCGATGAATGGAAGACTGCATTTAAAACAAATAGTGGGTTGTATGAGTAGTTAGTGATGCCTTTTGGATTCACTAATGCACCTAGCACATTCATGAGATTGATGAATGAAGTTTTGATGGAATATGCAAGCAAGTTTGTTATTGTTTATCTTGATGATATTCTAGTCTTTAGTAGAAGTAAAGGAGAACATCTAGAGCATCTTAAGTTGGTTCTAAGAACTCTGCAGAAAGAGAAACTATTGATAAATCTGAAGAAATGTAGTTTCATGAAGGAAGAATTAATTTACTTTGGATTTGTAGTTTCTAAAGAAGGATTGTAAATGGATCTAGAGAAAGTCCAAGTAATTTGGAACTGGCATATTCCCAGAAATATATTTGAGGTAAGAAGATTCCATGGTCTTGTAAGTTTTTATAGAAAGTTTATCAAAGGCTTTAGTCAGATTTGTGCACCAATTCTTGAAACAATCAAGGATACTAATCAACATTCAACTGGACAGAAGTAGCAGATAGGAATTTTAAATTGCTGAAGGAGAAAATCACAGAGAAACCAATTTTGGCTTTACCTGGCCTTGAAAAGGTATTTCAAGTTGAAACAGATGCTAGTGGAGTTGCAATTGGAGCAGTTTTGAGTCAGGAATAGAGACCAATAGCATACTTTAGTGAGAAACTAAATGAAGCTAAGAAGAAGTATTCTTCTTATGATAAAGAATTTTATGCTATTGTACAAACCTTGAAGAAATGGAGACATTATTTGCTGCCAAAGGAATTCATATTGTATTCAGACAATCATGCCTTACAGTTCATCAATAACCAGCCAAAATTGAACCAGAAACATGCCAAGTGTGTAGAATTTTTGAAAAGCTTTACTTTTTTGATAAAACACAAGAGTGGTAAGTCAAATAAAGTCGCTAATGCATTGAGCAGGGTAAGTTTTATTGTGCAAGAATTAAATGTGGGTATTGTAGGATTTGAGGAAATGATTGAAATGTACAAAGACAATGTAGATTTCAAAGATATCTATACAATAGTTCATAACAGAAGTCAGTGGTTGGATTATCTCATTCAAGGAGGCTTATTGTTTAAAAGCAACAAGTTGTGTATTCCCAAATGTTCTATGAGGGAAAGCATAATAAATGAGAAATATAGTGGAGGATTATCTAGTCACTTTGGACAAGATAAAACCTTTGTTCAGGTGAATGCTTTTTATTATTGCCAAAAATGCAGACTGATGTTAATAAATTTGTTGAGAAGTGCATGATATGTCAGCATGCTAAAGGAAGGAGCCAGAATACAAGATTGTATCAGCCAGTGTCAATACCAGACTGACCGTGGGATGCAGTTAGCATGGATTTTGTTTTGGGATTACCAAAAACCCAGAGAGGGAATGATTCCATTTATGTTGTAGTAGATAGGCTTTCCAAGATGGCACATTTCATTGCATGTAAGAAGACTAGTGATGCAACACATATAGCTAATCTATTTTTTTTTAAATTGTAAGATTACATGGATTGCTTGTAAGTATTGTGTCTGATAGAGATACAAAATTTGTAGGGCATTTTTGGAGAATGCTTTGGAAGAAATTGGGAGCTAACCTTAGTTTCAGTTTAGCATACCATCCTCAAATAGATGGAAAAACCGAGGTAGTAAATAGGAGTTTGGGAAACATATTGAGAATTTTAGTGTATTAGAATCCTAAGTAGTGGGATTTAGCACTAGGTCAAGCTGAGTTTGCTTATAATGAAACTCCAAACCGAAGTACTGGAATGAGTCCATTTTAGATTGTTTTTGGAATGAATCCAAGAGGTGTGTATGAGCTCAGGAATTTGGGTAAACAAGAGACAAGAAGTGCAAAAGTTGAAGAGTTTGCAGAGCAGATGCAGAAACTACAAGAAGATGTCAAAGGCAAATTGCAAGAAAGCAGTGGAAAATACAAACTGAGAACAGATATAAAAAGAAGAGAGAAGGAATTCCAAGTGGGAGATTTAGTGATGGTGTATTTGAGAAAAGAAAGATTTCCTGCTAAAACTTACAATAAACTAAAGATGAAAAAGATAGGACCATGTAGAATTAAAAGAAAGTTTTCAAGTAATGCTTATGAAATTGAATTTCCAGAAGGGATTGGGATATCACCTATATTCAATGTTGCAGATTTGTATCCATACAAAGAGGCAGAGACAGAGCTACAAAAGATGAAGTTCAAACTGTGAACTGGGAAGAACAAATGCCAAAGACAGCTAAGAAAGAAGTGGAAGTTGTTTTGGAGAAAAGAGTATCCAAAAGAACCAGAGGACAGACTTATTTCCAATATCTAGTCAAATGGAAAGGACATATAGTGGAGGATGCTAGCTGGTTGACAACAGTAGAATTGCAGAAGTATGGAGTAAGTCCTGAAAGTTTGAAGGACAATTCTTTTCTTCCCCGGGAGTCTGATGCAGGAGCATCTGAACTTAGCTAGCAATGTGAAAGTTTTTTCACATGTTGTGGCTAAACAAGTTGAATTTCACTGACCCGATTGGTCAAAAGTCAGTTTTACTGAGAGGGTTGGATCTCTCAAGAAATGAGTTGTATTTAATTATTATAATAGTTAGAAATTGTCTTATTTTAAGTTCAAAGATAGGTTGTTAGCATAGGTGTGTCGTAGAGCTAGGAATTAGAGATTTGCTGTTAGATTGATTAAAAATAGGGAGTGAGTTGTTAGGTACATAATAGAGTGATATTCGATTGAAAAAATGAAGGGAAAAAATTTAATGGGAGAGGATTGAATAGAGCAAGAGTAAGAATAGTGTGTGGATTATATTTTGAAACAGAGGTCTTTTATTTATGTAATTGGGCTAAGGCCAGAACTATATAACTATTTTGATTGTGAATAAATGATGATGTGCGTGTGATTAATTACCAATCCTACGGAAATCCTTGTTATGCTTTCAGATTCTTTGTATTCGGGAAAAAGTGATTATTCTTTTGTTTTTTTATGTTTCACACCTAAATCACAGGATTGATAGAAGTCGAAGGCTTTTTATAGAATTATCATTGGTTGATGTCGTTTTAATCCCAACCATAGATCTCAATTGCATCGCAACTGTGAAGAGGAAGGAGCCTGACCAGTGGACTTGTGACGTGCAATTGTGCGATTCCATCGTGATCGTTGGATCACGAACAATCATGGCCGTTGGATCGCGAAAGTAGTTTCACAATAGTGAAAGTGGTATTTCGGGCAGCCTCAAAACCATAAGCGGTATTGAAGGGTGAGCACCCGATTCCACTCATCAAGCGACACGTAGTAGTGAGGAGGAGAGAGGAAACTGCTTTATCAGGCAGTTAATCCTCATTCTTGTTGTCCACCCGAAATCTCTGAAAGTCGTTGGATCTAGCGCGAGTTGATCAACGACGGAGGATCAACGGACTGTTTGAAAGTTCAGAGTGAATATTGACCGTTGGATCGGAGGATGTAATCGACGGCAGAGATCCTTGCGACTAGCGATTATGTGATTTAATCTGGACCATTGGTTCGTTTAGATCGTGATCTACGATGTACTGTCGAGCGCTCCTAATTTAAAAGGGAAATTTTTTGTTTTGGCCTATTTTCCAAAGGCATTCCAATTAAAAAGGAAAAGGTCAAATTATTAACAAGAGGTGAACTGCGGGGTGATAGTTAGGGTTTCTTAAGCCACTATTTCCGTCTGCGTCAATATGAAAGCAGAATGTATAGTTATTGTTAGCAACTTATTTAAAATATCCTTCTTTTGAAATGATCTTTCCAACTAGATTCAATTGGATCATAAAAACCTAGATGGATTTCCATTAATGATTGGAAGAGATTAAAAAGAGAAGATAACATGCTAGATTGTGGATATGAGCTTTTAGATTCACAGGTCTGAAAAAAATTGTTAGTGTTATGTGTAAGTGTTAAACTATTAACAATCTTCCATGAAGGAAAACTTTCTAAATATTTTTCAAAGGAGTTAATGAAAAATGGATGGAAATCTATTAGATATAATAGAAGATTATTAATTGAATTAGATTAATGGTCAGATTTTAAAAATACACTCTCTTGTTGATACTGCTTTTGAGAAGATAGAAGTTTTTGATAAAAAGTCAACATCGATTGAAATTAGAATATTGATAGCTTTTGATGTTCATGATTATAATATGGAACTTCAATTTCCCAATAGGGCAATGCATCAATTGAGTGTTTGATAGTGCAATGTTCAATATGCCAGTGTAAAGTATCAAAATTTTGAAAAATAAAATCAGAAGTTAAATATGATTTTAAACAAAATAAGTGAGGAAACAAAAATAAAATAAAATCACTATTGTTACAACTAATGTTACAACACAATTGGGATTGTTTTGAAATAATTTATTTTTCACAAGATTTGGCCAGAATAATGGAATTTGAATGATTTCTAATTCCAACTAGTGAATTAGAAAGAGAATTATGACCATGAATAAGAATGAGAGCTTGATCATGATATGAATCATAAATTGGAATGTTTCTTGGATGTTGAAATCATGAAAATAATTTGCTGCTTGAGAATGAGGATTAGTTGGAATAATTTCTAAATTAAAGCATTCCTCATCCTCATATGTGTTTTGAATTTTCTCATGAAAATCGACTTGAGAAGAATACAAATCAACATCTTCATTATCAAAGTAATTATCATAAATGACTTCACGATACTTATTATAATTACCTTTGATCTCATCCAATGTATCAAAACAAGAAGGTATATATAGTACATGTTTATTAATTACCAAAAGAATGATCAATTATTTTTTCTCTATCTTGATAAAAACTAATTGACATTTTATTTAGATCAACCTTTGTATTTTTTGAAATATCATTAATACCAAGAGGGAAAAATTACCATCATTAAAAATATTAGGATAAAGAGAAAAATGAGAATCAGAAATAATGAACTTAAAAGTTTCTCTATTTGAGAACTCTTGTGCATTCTGTTCATTATAAATTTCAGATTCTAGATCATTCCTTTGTATACTCATGCTTTCTAGAAGAAGGTTGCTTTGCTTCTATGAATTTGACATTTTATCATCATGAAAAATTTCAGAAATTTGCACAACAGTTTGTGTGTTATTGGTTACTTTGATTGCTGCTTGTACTTGTTGATTTGCGATTTGATTTTCTGAATTCAATGCAGAGTAATTTTCAGATTTCAAGGAAGCGCTTTCTCCAAACTTGTTGTTGTTGTCTTCTTGCATTTGGATAGAATTATTTTCCAAGCTTTGTGAGACCACTTCATCATAATTTATTTGCACATCCATATTGGAATTCTCATTTATGTTGGAAGGGGATGGAACAAAGCTTGAACTAATTTCATATGGATTATGAATGGGAGGAAGAGAACAAATATGTTCAAACTAATCTAATGATTCTTCTTTTGGAGATTTATCTTCGATTTTAAATTTTAAATAATTCAAACGAAATCAAATATTAAAATAAAAAACAGACTCATTTTCAAACCTTCGTAGATATTCATTTTCATCATATACTTGTTCATAATCATAGCCATCAAATTTACAAATGAAAATTGTAACAAATTGATTCCAACTATGAATAGAGGCAATTGGAAGAGTTTGACACCAGTTTCTAGCTTTTGCCGCGAATGTGAGAGTAAAAATTCTGCATTAAATGCTTTCATCAAATCCTTGAAAATTTAATTTGAAAATTTTTGAATAAATTAAAAGGTATGATTAAAAGTAGAATAATTTCTCTTACCGTTAAACTTTACCTGAGACAAGAGTCTTACCACTTTGGGTGGAGTATTGGAAGATGCACGTCCATGGATACAACTCCAAATTGGAAGTTTAATAGGAGCCATTGTGATTAAATAAAATGTTAAAATTCAAAAGACTCCAATAGACAACAAGTTTCAGGCCCTCCTTCTAGCGCCAAAATGTTGAAGCCTCAAAATTCACTACAACAACATGGGGGATGACCACCCAGTCCGGACCTTAAAGCAGCTCCTTTCCGTTTGGAATGGTGGTTCCGACTAGTTCAACTAGGTCCAGTTACCTTTTCTCAATCTCTAATGGATTTAAAATATGACTTTCATTCATCAATGGAGAAGAGACATCAGATCAACCCTCTTGTTGATCGGGCAAGAAATTGATCCTTAAGCTGATTTGGGGCTCAGCCAAGCCACTACTAAAGTTTTCCTCTTTGGGAAGAGGACTTAAAAGAATGTAGAAATTAATCTAAATGCAAACTTATTCTAAGATGCAAGCAAAAGGAACTATCTTAATCCTATCTCAATTAGGCAGATATAAATCTAACCCAATTAAGAGCAAGATAATTTTAAATAATTGAGACTTAAATATGTCTGGTTTATAATGAATATCAAGCTAACGAAGTAGTTCAATTAACTGACATTATGAATACCGAAACACATTCTATTGAGGCCTCTTAACTGAAATAATCAACCAAAAACACTTAGAAAGAAGTTCGCAAAATGATATTGATCATTTAATCAGTAGCTTGAATAATTAAATAATAATATGTGCAAGAAGTTCAAAACATATCACTATTCAATAAATCAATTTTATAAGACAGATTTATGAGTAAATAGTTACTCAGAAATCAGAGTTTTATTCATAAGAGTAGAGATACATAATAACATAAAATTAAGACAAATTACTCATATCATCAAAAGTGCACAAATATGAAAGTAAATTGAGACATTCCTATCATCATAAAATGAAACTAGCATTTAAAATAATAGTATTCAAAATACCAATTTTATTGAATCCATTCTCTAGCTCTGGTCTCCAACAGTCCTTTACAGTTCCTGAGCTTCTGCTTTCAAAACCAGAGCTACAACAGTGCAAAATCTGTTCATTATACATAACTCAGAATGTAAAATAAAAACCTCAATAAACTCCAAATCTGAGATTTTTACTTCTCGCACCTACAACTCTAAATCCCTATTGTAAAAGTGTTTTCATAATTCCAGAATTGCAGAGGAGAGAAGCCCTTTATTACATTTTTCAATCTGTTATTTATAGTATTTACAAAGTAGGAAAGTTTGTTGAAGGAGAAATTTGTTCAATCAATTTTATTTTTTCAAAATTCCATTTTTCAATTGTTGGAGTGTTCCCATTGATTGAGATCTTGTTTTCCTCATCTCTCTCAACTGCTTTCCTGAAAAACAAATCAAAACACAATTAAAATGCCAAATCTGAAATTGAAACAAATATAATTAATTTCAATTAAATAAATAATTGAAAATGACATTTTAGCTTTCTATTGATTCTTGTAATGATTTAATTGGCCAATGATATCATTGACGAATGGATGTGCATTTAGAAGAGGTTTGGGCAAATGAAAATGCATAGAATAAAACTCGGAAAATTTATTTTGTTTAAAAATTCGGAGCTTGATCTTTTGCCTATTTTTAGACCCAATAAATAATCAAATCTATTAGTGAATCCTACTCAGAAATGTTGTCCATGATTTCATCTTTCCAATGAGCCGTCATGGGCCTCATTTGGCAAAGTAAAACTTAATCTATGAGTCTCCAAAGTTTATGAGTCAAAACTACCAGAATTCTGGAAATTCTATTCCTTAGACCAAAAAATCAGAATTTGTTAATTAAATTCTAATCCTAAATTAGATTTTAATCTAACTATAAACTAAATTGATTATTTAAAAATTAATTAATAATTAGTATTAATCTAATTAACTAAAATATACAAATAATTTTAATTAAATTAAATTAAAAAATATATTATATATTAATTAATTTAAAATTATTATATATTAACTAATATATATTAATTATATTACAATGTTTTAATATCATATATTTTAAAAGTAAAAGTACTCATATTACATTACCCATTTACTCATCGGAATGAATAATGTGAGTTACATCCCAAAACACATGTGAGGCGAAAGGACTTTGGTTATGTTTGGCATTAAACATCGCATCACATAAAAACATAACATCACATCGCAAGAAGGGCTTTCGTCGAGTTTTGAAAACTTAATTCTTTTGTGAATTTTGCGAAGTGCGATTTGCAATGGATGCAATCGTGTTATAAATTTTTTATTATTTATTTTATTTTATTTTATTTGGGATCCAATTTTAATGAGGTTCGGTTAAATTATCAAATGAAGTTAAGTGAGGTTTATTTAGAGTGAAATTTTTCTTTCTAAACTACAACTATTTTTGTAAAAATGAATTACAACCACTTTTTCATTATGAAATTTTAAGTTTCGTATTTCATTTTAAAATAGGAAATTAGAATGAATTACTAATATCCTGAAAAACACGTTTTTAAGTGTTCTATGATTTGGCTGGGTTATTTAGCAAGATCCCTACAGAAAAATTAAAAAGTAATTAAAATTCAACTAAAGATTAATATTTACAATAAATGACTATTTTAACTACGAGAATTAAAATATTGGTACATTTTATACATTTTCTAATCGAGATGACACAAATGATCAAACTTCAAAAGAGTGTCATTTACAAACTGGTTGACCAAATGGAGTAAAACAAGTATCGTTGGAAAGTTTGTGAAAAATCATATTTAATGAAACAATCAAAATGGAAATCCGACAAAAATGAAAATAAAAAAATTGCAGGATAATTAACTTAATAAAAATCATAGAGTGTGTTTAGCCAAAAATTAATAGAAAGGGTCCCCATTATTGAAGTACATAAATAAAAAAAGGGAGGGTTGTGTTTTACCACAACAAGTCCCTAATCAACGTCTAAGATTAACTCTTCCTTGATCCATGAATTTTGGACCCTGCTAACACAGTTTTATATTAATTCATATTAATATTTTATTTCCCCTAAGTTTTGACTCAGGGACTCTCTCCATTAATTATATAAATTAATTATTTTAATATCTTCCAAACTATTTAAAATCTGCCCAAACCACTTCTGGGTATTCGAGATCTCATGTGCTTTAGCATCTCCAACAATTTTCCCAGCTAGAGAACATCCGATGCTACCTCAAATAAACACTCCCTTTTAGCGAGCATTGTGCTCTAGTAATACTCCTCACTAAGCATCACCCTGATCATCCAGCATCAATCCTGGTGCTGATGCTAGGCCTGCTTCCCAACATCACTGCTGCATCATGTACTGCTACCCATGGTCCTACCACTATCACTATTGCATCCATATGAAAACCCCTCTCATCATGCTCCATCTTGCTGCTCATAGCACTGCCACTGCTAACTCCTTCACTGCAACTCAGTTACTGAGAAGTAAGTAACTGATCTCCCAACTCTTACATCTCTATCAGGCTAGAGACACCCTCGATGTTGAAACTCCTTTTTCGCTGACAAGTGCCCCTTCTCTGAACTCTGCACTACTGCAACAACTCTATGAATCTCGCATTGTTGCCTCACGCTGTCCTAGGAATCTTGCACTATAGCTCCCTCTATTTCTCTATCCGCATTCATCTCTACTGAAATCTGCCAGTACTGCTACTCGTCTTCGGGGCTCCCGTAGCAAGGTATAATCCAAGAGGCTGGGTACCTTGAGGATCCTGCCCTTCATCACCTGTAGTCTGTTTGACTACAACTCGATGTCTCCCCACTTCCTCTCAAGTTGCGTGTGAGCACTCATGTTACAGTCATCATCTGCCTCCACTTCCTTCTCCACCCTTACTGGTGCAACCTTGGTCTCGGAAGCTTATCCCTTGCTCTTCTTCCTCGGATACTAGCTTGCATAGTGACCCAGTTCCCTATAGTGGAAGCATTTGACCTTAGAGAGGTCCTTCTTCTTCCATTTCTCCTACTTTCCCTCAGATGCTAGGGCAGCGTCCTCCTCTTCCTCCTTCTTGATTCTAGCCCCTTGTCGTTGCTTCCCACCTTGGTCAGCCTTCTAATCTCTTCTTGGTAAAGAGCTGCCCATAGTTCCTCCCAATTTGGAAGGGTTGACTTGCCCAGTATGCTCTGGACAAACACCTCCCAGTCTTTTGAAACTGCTTTCAGACCTGTCCTTACCATCAATTCTTGATCCGCCATGGTCCCTATGGAATTTAGATGATCCCACATCTCCTTCAATCGATAGAGGAAGGTGTCGATCCGTTCTCCCTTCTGCATCTGGTATGACCGCAACTGATTTTCTAGTAGCACCTTCTTCTGCATGGAAGTATGCTGATACAATTTCGTCAGGGCCTCCCACATCACATTTGTCATTTCCTTTTCAGCAATATGTGGTACTACATGGTCCTTGACCCCATCAAGGATGATACTCTTGTCCCTCGTCGTTTCATCCTTGTACTTGTTGTTCTTAACCAAGTCAACTAGGATTGCTATCGTCTTCAAGGCAAAGTTCTTGAGATGATTCTTGTCTAGAACGGACAAGACTCTAGCCTTCTAGATTACGAAGTTTAAGGCTCCATCCAGTCTATCCTGGTCTCTTACCCTATTCACTGCCATTTCGCTGCTCCTCTACTTCCCTTCTGGAAGTTCTCGGTGTGACTCCCTCTAAGCCTCGATTTCCCTCTTGGAAACCCCTATTCCAATTGTTGAGATTCCCCCACTCTAATCGTTAGTGCAACTGCACCACTGATCCAAATTTCTTGGCTAGAAATCCTTGGCAGCAAATCCCTCCTCCTTGGTCTTGCCCTGTTAAGTATTGTTCTGACCACAGTACCCCACTCGCTTCACTCTGCAACTTACCCACAACCTTATATACCTCAATAAAATGAAAGTTAGAGCTTCTAGGCTCTACGCAATCCCGCCACCAGCAAAATCCACACCTCTTAGCCATGAGCGTCAATCCTTCCTGACTGAGAAAGATGACCGGGCACTACATAGGCCAAGTATGCTCCCTTCTGCCACTGCGTTGATCATCCACCCAACTCAAGCTTGATGACGCAGGTACTGCGTCACCCCTTCCTTGCTCTCCGCTAGGAACAACTTCTGTCACTCAGGATAGTTTTTTTGGCTATTGTTTCTCTGCTCGGCTGATGCCCTCAGTTCTCCTATGATCTGCAATAATGCTCTAATATTATGTTGGAATTTCTAAGGCTAACTGTTAGAAATGCTTCATGTACTTTCTGATTTATTTCTGCCTACTTGTTTTGTTTGATTAACAAGTTATTTACCATGTAAATACTGAAAATAAATACAAGTACATTCTCAACACATTACAGATCATCAACTAAAGGAAAAACAAGCACACAAGTGACACCGTTGATTTTGGACCAATGTCCCTGAAAAAACCCAATGTGGGAAAACTGGTGCATTTATCTGAGGGTTTTATTATTAAGCAGTTTCAGAATATAATCTGGGTGCTAGAAATGGCTCACGCAAAAGAGAATTCCCTCGCTAGTAGTACCTCTCAGTCGGAGATAGATATCAGCCCCAATCTGCCCCATGAAATCTCCTAGCATCAACCTCTAGGGTCTGTGCCAGCCTCTCTAGCCCAGTGTCTGCCTAGTGTCAGCCTCTCTGGGCCAGAATCAACCTCTTTGGGCTCTACGTCAGCCTCTGGAGCCTCTGCGTCTCCCACGCCGACCCTCCTCAGGCTCTGCACATCTCTTGGCTCACTCTGCATGGCCTCTGGTTGGCTCTGCGTGGCCTCTAGATGGCTCTGCATCAACCCTCTCCCGACTTTTAAGTTAATTCTATCGGTACTATCTCTACCTCTCTGTTACTACATTCACTACCCCAAAAAATCGAATTCTTGATCAACTCGGTGTGTTCTCCAAGTGACCCTCAAGCCTCCTCTTATACTTTTCTCGTTGACAATTCAATGGCCGAGATTAAGTCCCTAATCAATGGCTAAGATTAACTCTGGCTTGATCCATGACTTTTGGACCCTTCTAACACAATTTTATATTAATTCACATTAATATTTTATTTTCCCTAAGCTTAGACTTAGGGACTCCATTAAAAATATTAATTATTTTAATATCTCCCAAACTATTTACAATCTTCCCAAACCATTTCTGGGTATTGGAGATCTCATGTGATTTAACCTCTCCACCAATTTTTGGGGCTAGAGCACATCCTATGCTATCCCAAATCAACACATTGTTGCAAGAGAATGGTGAGATAAAAGCTAGGTTTTGGTCCCATAACCCAAAGGAATTTAGAGTAGAAATATATGGGGATAAAATTGATAGACCCACACAATCATTATTTCATTAAGTGGTATCAAAGCATGGATAAATTTCCTATAGAAGAATAACTTCCAATTATGTTTGGGTAGAAGTTGCTGCAAAAAATCCACAGTTGTGATTGTGGGTAGAATTGTTGAAGATGTGAGTAGTGTGCAACAACTAAAGGAGCAAAGGAATCTCAAGAGGTTTCAATGGAGGTGAACCTTGTTCATTTTTCAGATTTTTCTATGATGTATCAATTACTTTAGCCCAATTTACTTCTTCATTAACAATGCATCCAATTATTAGCAATGTAATCAATCATAAACTGTAACTGAAGATAGAAAAATATATGCAATGATAAAGAGGACAACATCTCAACCATAAGAGACAGTAGATTAGTTCAAGATAGGGGGAAAAACCCCACAAAGGGGAAAACCCTTTCAAATCTTCTTCTTTATTAGATCACCATAAAAAAAATCAACAGAGAGTACAATGATCCCAATACATAATTTTGTAGTAGAGATTTACAGAAATAGAATGCAGATTTACAAAACAATAGAGAGAAACCCTTGATCCATCAGACCACTGATTCCAACTAAATTCAACTATCAAACCCTAGATAAAAACCTTGGACACTCTCAGCAAGACTAATTGTGTGTGTTTGAAACTCCCTAGATGCTCCCTTAGCCACAGTGTGAGGGCATATGTGTCTGTCCAGGTGCTCTCAGGAAGACTCTGTGTGTGTGTTTGGGGTCAAACTCACCCAGATCTGCTCCAAGCCCCCAAACGCTCTCTTCCAGTTACTGCGTTGCGTTCGGGTCTACCTAGACACTCGCTTGACCACTCTGTGTGAGCGTCCAGGGACTAATATTGTTTGATCTGCCTCAAAAACCTTGGACACTCCCTTCATGCCTCTATGCAAGCATCCAACACTTCCTGGACGATTCCTTAGCCACTATGTGCATGTTTCCAGGGATGAAAAATCCCAGTTACGTGCTTGCATATGAGATAAAGAAACCCTAGATCCATGCGAACTTCACCCCCTGTTATCTCATACACTTGCACAAACTTCTTCTGGCATACTTGTGTGAACCAAGACAAAAGAGAAGAGTAGAAGATGGCTCCATCAATGTGTAAAAATGAGCTTGAGGTTGTTTCTATATATAGGATTTCATTAGGGTCCACTTGGGGTTGAGGCTAACCTAACCAATTTTACATGTGCTTAGGATCAACCCATTCCATTATTCATGAGTGAATAATATAATTCAGAAATCAACTTCCTCTTGACCAAATGGGGTGATCTTTAGGTCTATTTTGGTCCTCTCTAAAAGAGGAATTTAATGCAATCATCATATCAATCATATGAGCTATCCAAGGTGGAATTTGATCCTATATGCAAAACTTAACACGCCCTATCAACTAGGAAGAATTACACCTACCAATATATGTTTGTTGATCATCACATCATCTTGTCATGTTTTCGTCATGCTTTGGTAGTCTCTGCTTAACTCTATCTATTGAAATTTTATCGCATCTAAAAGAAGAAGAATTGGGGAGCAATAACTTCCACCCATATTGAGCAATAAGATAACTTAATCATACAACGGAGCACATATTCAACCCTAGAATATCATCAGGGATCTCATTCTCAACCCAAAATCTCAAAAGGGGAGAAAATCTCAACCCAATAATCAAGATGGTTATATATCAAGCCATAAGAGAAAATATGTTATCATAATCTTCTCCCTCTTTCTGAGATAATCCTCAGGCTATGAACCTTTCTCTATATTTCTCAATGTTTGCATCAATTCCATATTTGATCTTGAATAGCCACTTTGAATTCACAACAGACTTCCCATTCGGTCTTGGCACAACATCCCATACATCATTTTTCATAGTTGATTCGTATTCCTTGTCCATAACATCCTTCCAAACTTGTTATTTTATATCTTCTTTGAATGAGGATGGTTCGGCTTGAATCATAGTGCTCATGGCTACAACATATCCCTGATACTTGCATGGTTGTTTCCTTTCTCTAAATGATCTACGAATGTGAACATTTCTTTCAGCATTATGAAGAGTATCACGAAGCTAAAGTGGTCTCTTCCTAGTAGGAGGATCACTTGGAGGAGGATCTAAAGGATCCATAGGCTCCATGGGATCATCAACAATATCATATTTGGGCATGAAAGGACCATCTAGAATATCCTAATCATCATTCTCCTTCTTGGGAGGAGGATGTGGAGGAAGGTCTCTCGCTTTTCCAAGAGCTACATCTTCATCGAATGTTATGTCCCTACTAATTTTGACCTTCCTTTGACTAGGAATATATATTCTATATGCTTTAGAATTTTCACAATAACCCACAAACATACCTTTTCTTCTTGTAGATTCCAACTTGTTCCTTTTTTCCTTTGGCACATGAAAATATACGAGGCATCCAAATACACGAATATGGCTAATATCGAGCTTGACACCTGTGAATATTTCTTCGGGGGTCTTGTTTTCTAATGCTTGATGAGGCATCCTATTTTGAACATATACAACAACATGTGTGGCTTCAGCCCAAAATAACTTTGGCATCTTTTTATCATGGAGCATGGAATGGGCAGCTTCTAATATAGACATGTTCTTCCTTTCATATAAACCATTATGTTTGGGAGTATATTGCACAATTGTTTCCTTCTTGATCCCTTTTTTCTTGAAAAATGTTATTAACTCATTTGACATGTATCATCCCCTCCATTATTAGACCTAAATACTTTAATTCTCTTCCCTGTTTGATTTTCGATCAAGGATTTGAATTTCTTGAACATTTCCAAGCCTTCATCCTTGTGCTTAAGGTAGTGTATCCATGTCTTTATTGAGAAGTCATCAATTAAAGTGATGTAGTAGAGATTTCCACCAATAGAATGCACATGAATCATACCACATATATCGGAATAAATGAGATGGAGGATGTCATTTGTCTTGTTCTCACTAGAGGGGAATGGTTCCCCCGTTTTCTTTCCACTTGCACGACATGGACAAACTCCATAATGATGGGCTTCAACATTGGGAATACTTGAGACCAACTTCTTCAATTTCGGAAGAGCATCATAGTGAAGATGAGTGTGTCTACAGTGCCACAAATCACTCAAATGATTGGTATGATAAACCAATACTAGAAGTGGCCTTCCAATGACTCTATAGATTCCTGTTGTAGTGGCTACAACCACCCTCCAAAATTTTGCCTACGCTTTGTTTTGGAGCCTCCCTACTAAAATCCCAACAACTTATCTTACACTGACTTAGGCACTTGTACTTTCATTGAGTTTCATTTTCTTCTTTACAACTTGTGTTTGCTTACTTGCTTTGATATCTAACCACAGTTTGACCTCTTCACTTGGTTGCAATCTGGTTCTAGCACTGCCTTGGTGATCTGTGCAATGCTAGAGGGAAACCATCCCTACTCTTGGGAAATGCACAATTCAAGCCCATAGTGAGCTTCAGCTCCAGAATTGTGCAGACCCAAATGACAGCCTATCTTTAGCTGGGAAACTATGCAGAGCATGATAGGCATTCAGAGCCACTCAGCCTAGTAATTGTGTAGAATCATTCCCTCAGCAACTGTCCGATGCATGTGTAGGTGAGTTGCCCATTTCTCCCTGAAACTACACAATTTATTCATGCATGCATGACATCCTTTCCTGAAAAGAAAAGAAAAAAGTGAAAAAACATCCCTAAAAAATAGGGATCTATTTCTAGCAGTTGAAGTTACACTTGAGTTACTTTTGGAAACTACCGCCATCTGTCACTTTTTCCTAGATTTTTGGCCTTTGCGTCATAAACCCTAAATTGATCAAATCTGTTTAATGGGTGTCACCATAGCTCATTTTCACATTTGATCTTGAAGATTTGGAATTCCCAAGGAGATGTAGGAACCTTTGGTGAGTCATCGCGACTTTTCTGGGTAAGTCTTGCTTTTCTAGTCTTTAGCTGCTTTTTATGTCGCTTTTGTTTCCTTGGCTTGTGAGAATGTTGTTTTACATGTTTTATTGAACAACTGTTGCCATTTTGATTTTTTTAATCTTTTAGAAGTGTTATTTTAAGTTTTTCATTTCCTTCCCTAAGTATCGCATGCATAACCCAATTTTTCCACTAATGGTCGTTGTTGTAGTGACTCTCTCCATAAGCTTCGTTGTTTTTTTGTTTGACTGATTCTTGCATTTGTTTTGATTGCATGCATCATCATTCACTCAGGTATGAACCAACCATTACTCACACTTTTAGATCTTCTCATTTTCATGTTTCCCTTGGGCAGATATGGGTTTCCTTGGCCCAGATCAAGCTCTTCTTGGCGTGCACTGCACATTTCTGGATCTCAAGGGTTTCCCTTAGTTCGAGGAATTGCACAAAGGCTGCCAGTGACTAGTTGCAACTGCACACTACGCAATTCTAGGAGCCAGTCCTGGAGCCTTGGCCACTGGGATTGTGCAAAGCGTAGTCCTAGCCAGCACAAGCCAGACTGAACTGCACATTGCGTAGTTCCAGTCAGTATCACCTCCTCACTAGCAATTGGGACTCATAATGTGTAGATCCAATTGACATTCCTTCACCTCTAAAACCTATAATTGCACAATATTTCCCAACAGTTGCCCGGTTTTTTGATTGTTTTGTCTTGAAGTGCTTTTGATTTCAAGCTAACATTTGGGTTCCATGAGTGTCCTCTTTGTCTCCAAGTACAACAGTTGTTGAGCATCTTTTCAGCAGTACAGGTAATATGGCTTCCAAGAGAGATGCATTAAAGGATACTGTCAAGAGAAGCACTGGGGATGTAGTTGAATAGGTTTCAATGAAATCTCCAGTCTATGCAGACACACAGTTGTTCATAGAGAAGGACATGAAGATAGCATGGTAGGAAATTAATGATATCTTCGCAGGCAACTTCAGGGAAGATCTAGAAGATTGGCAGGTCTATGTCAACATCCATAAGTCATCCTTTTATAAGGTTCTATGCAGGTACCTCGCCTTCCCATGTGCAGACATCATCACTAGATTGTCTCACATACTGATCCTGAGATGATGACATTTGGCAATTCTAGTGGAACACAACTTGCTACCTTCATGATAGAAAACTATCATCAAATGTATCACTTACCACAACCGGTGAACCGCATGGATGCACTTTTCTCTACCCCCAACAACAATGTGAACACTAGATACATCATGAAACATTGGGTGAAAGATTCGTTGAAGTTCAGGTTGACACCAAATCATGTTTACAAGACTAAGTCACTTAGAAATTCCTACCAACTCTTGATCATCTTTGCATGCCGCTTGTATGGTTAAGAGAGCATGGAGACCTTTCTGCAGAATTCGGTGGTTTTGTTGGACCAGTTGGAAAATGAAGGAAGGCCATTCAATTGGTTGGATATGTTGGCTCTTTAGCTAAAAGTACATGTGACTAATGCTTGGAATCCACCCAAGGATGAGCAAGCGACATTATATATGTCTGTGTACCTACTTGATGCAGTCTATGCCCATCATCGGTTTCCTAGCATGGGTTGGACATGGACACCGTTAGAGAATGTTGTGAACATTTATTGCAAGTTTCTTTCTAAGTGTAGCTACTGAGGAGTCATGGTGAGGCTATCTGACCATTTCATCATCCTGGTTTACAAGTTGATCTTTGAGCAGGATCCACCTTGCATGTCCCAAGAAATGATGCAGGCATTACTTAACATTGCAGATTGGTATGCCTCACTCAGTGGCACATTCATTAGGATATTTGGTGGAGAGAAGCCTCTGCATGTGATACCAAGGTTTTCCATTGATAATTTGGTCATGAAATAGGTTTCATATCACGTCTCCACAGGGTTATCAGCAGGACTACACGGGAGAAAGAATGAACCATGGCCTACTCTTCCTTTGTGGATTAGATTGTAGGAGATTAGGAGCTTAAAGGATGTGGCTGTTGAGGCCAAGGACTTAGAAAAGTTGGAGTTTGACACCAAGGACTATAAACCATATGATCCCCATTGCATATGCAAGAACCACTGTGTGAAGGTGTATTATCCATGGATCCACGGGACATTTCATTGGGCAGAGGAAGATTTTTGGAGGTACTATTACAACTCCTCCAAGCTCAATGAACTGGTCAGCATGGCTACAGAGTGGAAAGTTGCTATGTAGGCAACAACACCGTAGGAAGCAACAAAAACAATAACAATGAGTAGAAAACTGGTGCAAGATAAAGGGAAGAGGAAGATTTTCGAGAACCCACAGGCTGAGTAAATCTACAAGTTCAAAGAAGATCATCTCGTTGAGAGAGTAGCTTTGGAAGTGGAGGCAAAGAGGCAACAACTCATAAAGAGAGTAAAACAAAGGAAAATAGAGAAGTAAAGGTTTGAGGATGCAAAAAGGAAGTCACAGGAAACAGAGAAGAAGCTAACAGAAAGTAGGAGCTAAGAAGGAGAGAGAGTGAAGAAAACCAAAAATAGGAACATGAAGAAGGGCAAGGCGTGATGACAAAGAAAATTGTGCCTATACAAGTTGAGAAGTTAGAACAACCAACAGATGAAGAAGAGAGTGAGCAGGTGCAAGTTCGGGAACTTTCTCAGCTGATTGAGAAAAAGGTTGAATCAACAGACATGGATTTGGAACAAGAGGCATAGGACCGAGATACCGACCTCATGCCGAGAGCATATTTGGTTGCCCCTCAGTCTCCACCACCTCCATAATTAGAACTAGTCCCCAGTGAGAAAGTAGAGGTTTTCCTCCTTGATGATGATCTGATGATGGATGTGTACAATTTATCATTTACTGAGTCATAGCATAGGATTGTACAAGCATGAAGAAATCATCTCCCGGATGATCACGCTTCACCTGCACATATGGAGGAAAGGGTGATTGTGTTAGATGTTAGGAAACATCCAGTTTACACGGTTGATGCCTATAAGGCTTATAGAGAAGCTAAAACCTCAACTGTCAAGTTCTTGTTAGAGAAGAAATATCAAATGGAAAAGGACTTGCAAGAGGCCAGGCAGAGGGCAGAACAATTTATAGGATCCATTGTGGCAAATATGAGGAAAGCGATACTTGCTAAAGTATCAACTCTTGAGACCACCATGAGAAAAAGTTATCATGGGTTTGTCCCCGTACACAAGGGAGTTGTCCATCTATATGGTTTTTAGCAGTGGTCAATGAAGATTGCCCAAACTCTCAAAGACATACATGCTCCTATTGAACATGTACAATAATGGACAATGAAGTACAAGGGAGTCCCGCTTTACTTGCACAAGATAATGAAGTTGTAGGCAGAGCTAGACAAAGTACAGATCTCGATGTTGATCCAGAACTATGAGTATCTCCCTCTGCTCAGCACTAGCATTGAGGCTTCCTATGCACGGTTGTTCAAGAGTCTGGATGTCATGGTGAAGACACACAATATCCCTTCTATCAGTTCCCACACTGAAGCCATTGAAAAGAACCAAGTCTAGCTAGAGGTTGACAGGTACATGGCGCAGTTGATGTGAGAGGCCACCAACGATGACTTGCAGCGAAGCATAGAAAACATGCAGAGGTACATCGATGGTCCAACCACACTCAGGAAAATGTTGTGCATGCTTCAAGATGAGTTGGAAAAAGGTTCCAGGACCTTGTGCATGCTTGAAGATGAGTTGGAAAAAGGTTCTAGGACCACATACCCAGAAGCCATGGAGGTAAGAATCCGTTTCTAGAAAGACATCACCAAATAGTATGGGGACACCATAGTGCAGTACCAATGTTTGTGTCAGTTTGTCATCGAATACCATCAAGAGGATGTTGCCGAGTTTGTCTTTCCCCAAGCTTCTGAGTGATGGTGTTTTCCTTGTTAGGTTGACTTAGGCCTATTTTGTCCCACATGGGTATATGTGGAAATTGTATATTATTTGTAAATATATTGTAAGTGAAATTACAAATGTCATTAGTGGAATATGAACAGTCACTTGTAATGTAAAGAGTTATTTGTAAAGGAGTTGAAGAGTAATGAGGGTAGTTAAAGAGTCAAAGGGGAACGTTAAGGGTCACCCCACCCTTTGTTATATATAGAACCTCATAACTCATAGTAGGAGGCTTTTGGGAGCTAAGCTTTTGGCTAGGATTAGGCTTAGAGAAGGTTTGGGAGTATTGTGATGAGCCTTGGCTTCTCCACAACATAGAGTGAGTACACTTCTTTGGAGGAGCAGGCGGTGTTGATTGTAATGTTCCACTATTGGGGCTAGTGGATGTCAATGGTGTATGTATGGATGAACCTTTCACTTAATAATATAACTGAGCCAAAACATTTTCATGCATATGTTGTTATTTTAGTTGGACTATTCTGGTTGCTTTAGCAATGTGTGTTGTTTAACTTATGCATTTGTGTGTGAACTATTTTGTATGTTATTGTATGAATCTTGTTGAAGGAGTGTTGTTGGATTAACCTGTCACTTTGGTTTGTGGAATATTCTGCTTCCAGCTTGTGATGCCATTCCACTTATGTGTCCTTTCATGCTGCATACTATTATAGGCTTCTAAGGGGCACAATTCCTTTCCATTCTATGTGTCAGAACCCACCTGCATCTCACGTGACTCATTGCAAGGTCACACACTTTCTTCTGACCAAAGATATCATACTTACCTTTGTGCACTATCATTTTCAAGGCACTAAATTACCACCCATTGCTAGGACTCCTACTCCAAACAATCTGAGATCTAGTTGGGAATTCTTACCGAGGAGATCCTGTTGACATGTTGGCAAGTCCAACATCGTCAACAATTTTGGAGCTAGAATGAGGGCCAGATGACACGCTAAGCCCTCAAAGTTTGTTTTGTATCTGTGTACATCATTCACAAATTAATTCACAATCTCAACTCCGGCATGTTTTTCTCATGCACATGATTTCGAAGTGTCGAATGATGTCAACAATGACTTGTCACAACTCAAATACGATGGTGAAGGTAGAATAGCCTTGTTAAGACATGGATTTTTCTTTTTGGGCTTTTATGAGAGGAATGAAGTTTGCTCAAACGACATTGACTGTGGGTTGTTCACTTACACGTTCAAAAGGTGCGTTAAGCAATGGTGTTCTACATTTCCCACAACCTCTATTCGCTCTTTTAATCACATGATCAGAGAGTTAGGTAATGCTTTCTTCTGTTATGACCATAAAGAACTTAATAAAAACATTTTGGAATTACGAAAAGTACATGATGAATATGTTAGGGTCCTATAATAATAGGATTCATAATTTTGAATTGGCTATGATTAGTCTTGTAATATTGCACATACTTTTTCTTTCTACAAAATGTTTTCCTATATTAAAAATAAAAAAGTAAAGAGGGTAAGTCCTAAAAGAAAAATCAAAGGACTAAAAGAAAAGGATCAAAAAGAAAATAAAATATGAACCCCACAAAAAATAGATTATAATAGATTCTGAAAGTGATGCAAATCAAATGCCACTACTTTTTACTTTGCCTTGCAAAAATAAGATTGTGTGTAGCTTGTCAAAAATTCCACAATCCAAGATGGTCAGATAGTTTAATCTTGATTCAATCATGCTATAAATTTCATGTTGATAGATAGAGAATGAAGATCTAGCCAAAGTGTTTAACCTTGGTGGATCAGTACGTAGGTAGAGAATAATAAGGAGCTCATCAGTTTAATCTAAACCTTTGGAAGTTATAAGGTTAGAATTAGACAGTTTGCTTATCAAAGAAAACGAAATCAAGGGTCAACAAGCTCAAATGCACCCAATAAATGAAGAGAAAATGTTAGGGTAAATAAAGGGTAGGTGCAAGAGGTTTTGGAGTGCACAAGGTTGCAAGCTCAAATGCACCTTCATTATGCTTAATCCCACGTTTCATGTGCAGGAGGAACTGTGAAAGGAAAGAGGACATTCACAAAAGTTGTGTAGTACTTTGGTTATTTACCCTAAACAAGTTCTATAATATTTTAGGCCTAAATACTAAATTTCATTCACTAATTTCCCCTCATTTCACTCAAACCCATACATATCTAAGTTTCCCTCCATTACCCCTGATCCGGGTCTGGGTGTGACAAAGGACCCTTCCAAGACATTTTAATTTCATGATGTGTTAAATTGCATTTTTTTAAAAGAACATTAATGAATACATCTACATGCTGTAAAGAAGAGGAACATGACAATCATCAATACATGAAAACATAAGCCATTGGTAATGAAGTTTGTCTAGGAGAGACTACGTCTCCGGGCTCGGTGTCAAGATGGTGTAGGCCACTGTATTAAGTGATAACAATAGTGATGATGTACATAGGGGTGATGTCGTTATCATACAAGGAAAAATGCCCTCGCGCAGGAGTGGCTCCAAGATATGTTCCGCTGCAGGAAGTCTCGGTCAAAAGACTCCTATCAATATGACACAAACTCATGCATGATGATCATGAGCATCCCGTCGACATGGCAAAAAAGGGATCTCAATGCATACATGCATGATGACAACCTGAGTATCCCATCAACATGCAACAAAGGGATCTCAAAACATAACATGACAAATCATGACAACAAGTACATCACATAGACAATTCCTCATCACATCAGGTAGGAATCATGAAAAAAAGTAATAAACAAGATCCATCATCAACATCAAATAGGGATATGTGCATCACAATGCATAACAAAATAAGCACATGAACACACTGCATATACCTCACAACCAAGGGCCATCTGAAGAAGCAGATGTCAAACTACTGAAGTTGTTCGTTCCATCAATCTCATGACAGCAATCACATGGAAATGGTTGATCACACATGAATGATGACCCCTGCATTCCACTTAGAAAAGTGGATGAAGAATAGAATGAGCAAATGAGAAATTTGAACGTGCCATCAAATTTGTGGCGTCAAATGCTGCAAAATCGACTGTCCAATTTCCGAATTCTGAGAAGTTGAGAATCTTGGGCTCAAGGAATCTTTTAGATTCCCCATAGATTCCTCAAAGATTATGCTCCTTAGGTGGACTGGAAATCTACAAATCCAAAAGAGAATATTACCTCGCCATTGTGATCTCTGTGTAAAACCATGAAAAACGACTATAAACTTGACTATATTCCAACATGGAGAAAAATTACCTCCTCGGGAAAATTTCAAGGATCATGGTTCCGCTCCCTATTTCTATAGTAGTGATGGTTCCTCTTGCATACTAAAAAATGGAAAAAAAATGTAGAACTTTTATGGAGAAACAGACAGTGCCATTACGTTCATGGCATCACATCTGACAAAGTGAAAATTTGGCCCTCGTGCAAAATTCTGCCTCGAACGACTTGTACTGTCTTCCTCTACCTCAAAATTCGTGCCCACCCCTGGTTCCTCCATCTACCCAGTGTACTGTACAAATGAGGTTTACATATAAATTACTGGGTGGATTTATCAACGAGACTATTATGGTGTGTTGGTTGGAGATCTGTTTAATAGGGAGGAGGTCGGGCAGTCAAACCCCGCCTCCTTTTTGTATAGAAAATTTTGTTAAAAAAATATCGTGGGTTCACTGGGCCCGCCTTGGGCAGCTGACCCCATACCTTCCTCCGTTGGCTGCATATTATTTAAGGGTTTGATGAGCTGGACGGTCTGTGCCCCAAGGGCCGGCCCACCTCTATGTACCAGTGCCGTTTTTTTTTGTTTTGGTTCGGTGGTTCCATGGCAGGGGCCGAGGGTCGTGGCCCACCCCTCCACCAAATGTTATTTAATATATGTGTTGGTTATGAGTGGAGGGGGTGGCAGGGTTGGTTGCCCCCACCCCCCTTTTTTTATATATTCTTTTATTATAAAACAATATGCATTTTTTTGAAATTAAGTTTTTAAGCTGTATGAGTCTTTTTAACGAGGCCACGATTTTGCCGGGAATCTGGCCAGAGTTGGCCGGATTCCGTCTGCCAAAAAAGTCAAAATTGTGGCCTCCTTAAGCCTGCTTAGTTAGCAAAAGTCAATCTAACTTTGACTACTTCTAACTTTTGCATACAGACTCATTTTGATGAACTGTTCACACTGCCATGATTAAGATGACAAGATCTATGCTCTGGCCCTAGTTTGAAGGTATTTTGATCACTTTTATTTTTGAGCTTCCATAAGCCCTCTTTGTCTTGTGTGGGTCTTTGGAGCCACCTAGATCAACCCCTTCATTTTGATCACTTTTATTTTTGAGCTTCCATAAGCCCTGTTTGTCTTGTGTGGGTCGTTGGAGCCACCTGGATCAACCCCTTTACTACTTTTCATTCACTAATTTCCCCTTCTTGATTCCAAATGACCCTTCCCTTTCACTTCCTCTCATTTTAACACATTCCCATTGTAAAAACCCTTTCCCTTCATTTTAACCCCATTTTCCCTTGATTTTACACTTTTCCCTAGACATTACCCTTTAAAAATCATTTTCCCCTTATTAATTTCCCTTTTCCCTTAAAAACCCACTAGACCCCCTTATCCTAAGTTATTTCCTAACCTATAGTCCCACTTTATGTATATTAACCCCCCACTATATAAATCCCTGACCCTCACTAAACCTTTGAAAATATGTAACCCGATGCATTATTTATCCTTGGGCTCCGCCAACCACACCCCAACTTCGCCCTTGCAAATCTGCCGCATGACAGCCATCCAATCAAAGTCTCCCAGATCCGATGGCCCATATCCATATCACACACTCCCATCGTTCGACTATTAAAATCCCAAAAGCACGTGAGATTCGCGGTTTTTCCTGAGCGCTCTTTTGCTACATGGCAGCCCCACGTTATATCACGTGCTCTTAGAAAATACTGCCTTTCACTCAAAAGCAGTGTGATATGCCACAAAACCGCCTCCCCGTGTAGGATGAAACTGCCCACTGTTCATACTTTAATCTCGCGCCCAAATGTTAACCGTTGTTGGATAAAAGCCAAAAAGCCGCCCTTTTACCCTTTTCGCCATTATTTCATTGCAAACAACCTCTGCAGACCAATTCTGAACCCCGAAGCTCTGCTCAACCATTTTAACCTCACCTGCAACTAGAAGACGTGGTAGACTTCAAGTTTCAAGCAACACACAGGCAATTGAAGTCTCAGAAACCTCTGTTGCTACCACAGAACCCTGACTGCACACCAAAACTCCATTTTTCCAGGTATTCTTGAATAAAACCAAAACGACCTTCTACTTAAGCTTTGCACAGTAATTATAAAAGGTTAATTAATTAAATTAATTAAAAACCTTACCAAACTAAAGAAACCTATTGTGCATCTGAAGAAACCCTTTTCTCCATACTATATTCACCCTTCCCACTGTTCCAGAAGTCTTGAGCTTACTTCTTAAGCTAGATAAACAATAATTCAATAGAAAAAACCAAATTATGGATTCCCAAAGCATTCTAAATGAGAAACCCCTGCAAACCCCTCACCTGGATGTTGACCACCTCCCATTGGCTGACAGAGATTTCCAAATTAAAGACACAGTTTCCCCTAACCATCTATTGAAACTCCACTGCTAGAGTAAAGACAAATTCCTAAACCAAAATGATGACATTCATCTATGGGAATCCAATTTTCCCAAATACTTGTTCCCACAGGTATACCAGTTCCCTGAAATCATCCATCTATGCCAAAACTGTTATATCCCAAGCCAAAGAGCCATAGTCTCTCCTAACCAATAGATTTTGTTTACAATCACTACAGATTTAATAAACTAAATGCTACAGATCTAGCCAAACCCAAATGAAACCCCATTTTCCATTGAATACCTACTTGAACTCTATTTGAAGCTAGACCTTCCCAAGAAGACTCAAATATTTCGGACTTTCATCCTAGAAGAGTTTCATACCCTTTGTTATCACAAAATCAAGCATTGAAGGCTGCCAATCAGTAAGACTCTGTGTAACTATTTCAAACCAGGCTTTTGACTAAGGCTTAGCCTCCTTAGTCTGAGAGGGCTCTCTCAAAGGTTATGAATGTTGACTAATGACAAGATGGCTAACTCTTATAAGACACATAAACAAGTATGCTAGCTGGACAACATTGAATTGATTCCCATTGGGCTTATGGAGTCACTCATATCTCAGTAAACAACAACACTATCTTTCATAGAAGTCAGGGCACTTTACATCTAAATGTTCAAACATAACTTACATGAAACCACAGTTTGCCAAGGCATACAGGAAGTCAAAGCATGATCCATGAGTTCTGAGTGATTATGCATTAACAAAACTGTAAACAAACATTAAAGAAAATATACCATCACACATTTGAACAAGAAGATCCATTGTGAATCCTGAGAAGAAAAAACAGTCATTTGCATTACTGAAATCTGTTTATACATAAACCAAAACAGTCTTCTCCAAAACATCCAACCCTTTGTCTATCTCTGTTTCAGCTATTTATAAAGTGCTTATTCTATCTCATTCGAGCTTCCTCCTCCAGCATGAGGGGAGCTCGATGACTGCCTATGATGACACCTACTAACTTTTAACTAACTAATAATTACAGCTGATTACTAATTGACAGCGCTGGAATCATAAAACAATTAAAATTCTAATTCCACTAAATCTTCTAGACTTCTAAATTAAATAGGACTTAAACTCCATAACAGCCTTGATCTTCAATCCTTTTTGTTCTCTGACATCTGGAGTTTGGCTGAGATAGCTGTAATGAACCTTTAATGCTCCATGTTTGTTTTCCATGACACATCTTTTCTGTTATCCTGAAACATAGGCCCCTGTTTGTCGGTCTTTGATATGCTGCTCCATTTATTCGAAAATGCAGCAGCCTGTCTCCAGCTCTTTAACATCCCAAAAATGATGAGCACTATCATGTTTCTTGATGTGTTGGATGCTTCGTTGATGGACAGGTGTGCAGACCAAAACTCCTTGTACGCAATTCCTTCCAAACCCTAATGACCGGTCATAAAGTACCTTTATCAAAGCTTTAACTTAAGACAAAACATTTCACCTTTACAAAAAGGTACACTTGTCATTATCTGAATGGCTATGCTAGCCTCATGTTGTCTCCTAAATGTCCCTTAGACATTTCCTTTGAAAATTTTCTGATCATCATATCAAACTGTATGTCTGCGTTCAAAAACAAAACCTACAACAGTTTCGTAGCGCGCTATGAAACTGCTGTGTAATTTCAAAAACATAACTTCAACCCAAAATCCTTATCAACTGAATACTGCCAGTGGAATTTGCAGTCACCATTATTTTTGATTTCCTTCTCCAGCATACACTTGAAACAAACTAACCACTATCATCTTCCATTTCTTGACTAGATATAGGGTCTTCAAATCCAAATCTATGTGATCCCATAGGCATAGGCAGAGATTTGTAGTAGGCAAAAACAGAATTGATCTTTGAACCACATGCAATATATCCATCCATGACAGAAAACCCCACAACAATCTTCTCATTGGTATGACCAGTATAGGTCAGAGTATAAGCATTATTGGATAACCCAGAAGGATTGGCTTTTGTAAAATCCCACAACTTGAGTGTGTTATCTGTAGATGCAGAAATTTCACTCTCTCTATTGCTAAATTCCAGCGTTCCTCTGTTTCTCATCTTTAGCTTCTCCATTTCAAACTCCATTTTGATGGGTTTCATCTGAAACAACATGGAATCCACTGCTGCTTCAGCATCACTCCACAGACTCTTGTAGAGACAAATCCTTTCATCCCTTTCCTTCAGTTCAGACCTAAAATCTTGTTTCAAATTCTCCAAGAAGTTTTGCAGCTTATTGTGCATCATCTCAGAACACTTTACCTGTTAAGATTGAGAAAATCTCATGGATGTCAAACCTTTTGAGTGCTCCTTAAATTGCCAGAAATAGAGGACATCTCAGGCTTTGATGCATCTCCAATATTTGATATAGGAAACTCCATCTTTTTTACAAGATACTCGTTTGTTATTATTGTACTTTCTGAAGGGGAACCATCATCAGTCGCAGAAAAACCTTGAGAACATTCAACTGCTGCAGTTTCATTGAAATAGAGAGTTGGTAACTGAAAAACCTCTAACTTCTGATATTCTGACGAATCTTTTAAAAACTCTGGCTCAGAAACTGTAAAATCCATTAAAGAGGGATGAAGCAGTGAGTTTAATCCTAAATTAATAGGTCTTGTTGATCTTTTTACAAGCTGTGCATTTGAAACAATAGGCGTATTCTCCCTTGAAGACAAAGGAAATAGTCTTTTAGGCGTAGGCGGGTGGTAGTCCGAGGATAAAATATCCAAAACTGGAATAAATTGGCTATGATTGGCTGCAGTATCTCAATAAATGCCGGTGGAGACAAAACTGTTGGGTTTCTTGATTCATGAAAATCATTAATAAAAGTTGGTGAATGATAACTTAGGAGAGAATCAATGCCTAGACTTATTGGATTGGCAGTGGAAATATACGCTTGTGAATTAGCTGGACAAGATGCCGTCGCTTGTGAATTAGCTGGACAAGATGCCGTTTGTCCAGATTTTGGATCCGCTAATTCAACTGATTGTTGCAGTTGGCTAGAAGGAGGCCCATATACTTTTGACTTCAAGTCTTTTTGAAAAGAGAGAGTTGAGATATCTTGTGTCGATTTGCCTGTTGTCTATTGCCCAGAATCTGGATGTCCATGTTCAGAAAGGGCGATATTGACCTTGTCTTCAAACGGCTTCTCCTGTGTGTGCTCGCTTTGACACCATGTATAGAAATTGGAACTGTCACTCTGAATTGGACAATCAAGGCTACTTGTGTTATCGGTATTTGGAGAATGGGAAGTTGAAGCCAAGGACCAATCCTCCTGAGAAGTGATACAAGTGGTTGAAGATACTGGATCTTGCACATATGGAGATAAATAACAATAAGGACTGAGATCCCTAGTAACAGGCGGGTAATATGAGCTTGACGGAGCTTCAATCCCCAAGTACCACGGTTGATTATGAGATGGCAGAGGATTACGATACCAATCACCACTGTAATCAGAAGTATTTACATGAGAAGATGAAACAGAATGCTCAGGTAAGTAAGGGACATAGTAACAAGAAGGATCATAGTAATATTCATTTGGACCCATTGAATCGTATTGTTCAGAGCCACTTTCTGGATATGTATATGGCAGGACAGAGGCTCGGAGCTCTGAATTAGTTGAGGATGGCATGGGGTATAACATACAAGAATAAAAGCTGCTTACGTATTCGTTGCTTTGCCTCTAGCAGATACAGTCACAATACCGTTTGCATCATTGTGCTGGTGGAATGACCTTGACTAATACGACCCCTTTTCCGGCAAAGAAAAACAAATGTCAACCAGGTGTCTATGTCCTCTGTCGGTGGAAGAACTAATGCACGAACAGCTAGTAATGTTTGCCAAACCTCAACATCTCGTTTGGTTCCTTGTATCCGATCAAAACACAAAGATTAGAACATGAGGCACATACTTAAATGCAAACACATTTCGTTTGTCAAAAACTCATCACTGACACGTACACGATCCCCCAACCATGTATTCCCAATGTACTTGGAGATGATATATACACTAACACTTAGTCGATAACCAGCTTCATATATATTTGCTGCTTTTCCAACATAATTAACCTGAGTTGGGATCAGAAGGGCTTCATTGACTTGAGAAAGGTGATTGTCCCAGGAAAGGATCTTCAAGGTATTCGTCTCAGGGAGAGCACTGAGCAAATCTGTGTTGCTACAAACGAGCTTAATGCATTGCTTCCTTGAAAACACTGTCGCTGCTCTCATCTGCATTTCTGGAGGGAAAAAGAACATTGTACAATAGGCATGCTAGGATTTTGGCCTCCACTGAAAACTCGAACAAATCCCCAATTTTGTAGCACGCTACGAAACCACCTAAACATGTAGCGCTGCGAAACTGCTAAAGGATTTATGCGCTGCGAAAACACTTTGTCCTTAAACTAGTCTGAGCAATTTTTGGAAACAGAATTTTCAGTGATAACACCCCTACAGACAGTCCCCCATGCTCTGCTACCATTTTATTTGAGAGGGCTAGATAAATTGTGACCATGCTCTCTTGTATCTAGAATACACCACAAATTATCATGTAGATGAGCCTATTCTTGCTTTCCTCTCTATTTTTTTCCCAGGCAAGCCTCCAGCTGCAATTTTCAATTTTGCCCAGTTCTTGGTAGACAAAATCCACAATCAATTGATCAAATTTCCAAATGAAAGAGTATTCAAATACTCTTCAGTATTATTCCACATGTTCTTGTATTTCCAATCAGATAAGTTTCCAATCAATATCCAGAAGCTAGACACCAAGGGCTATCCCAAATCGGTCATCTTTTGGACACCCTTAATCAAAAAGTATTCCACTGTTTTTATTTACAAAGAGTTCATTGGTTCCTTTGTGCATCCAGTTGTACATATGCTCACCAATAGCAATCAACCTAGGATCAGTGATGAGATAAAAAGAGTTTTGTAGTTGTCCAGGAACAATAGAATAGGAGACTAGTATATATACCAGGACCACACTGAAATTAGAATATATTGATGTAAGATCACTCCCTATAAGATGCCCAAATATCCTCCCAGGAGGATATTTGCATTAGAATAGATTAGGCAGATTATGAACTCAGATGATGTTAATTTCCTATTAGCTAGGAAGAAAACATAGTTCAAGATAAAAAACAACTTGGTCCTTTTATCTGTAATAATAGGGAGGCTGGAGAAGAAGCAGAGAAGTGTTTATAGGAAATGAAGTTTAGTAGCAGTTTTAAATGGCAGTATGGCCCTTTAGGAGTCATAAAAAAACTAAGGCTCAAGTTCAAATTAAGCCCTTTTATGCATGATTCTAGGGTAGACATTGAAAAATGTGCCAACCAGTCAGAGCGGTTGGAAAATACCTTGATACATATGGAGAAACAGATGGATACTAGTTCCATTCTGCATACTCCAACCTTGCAGGACAAAAGTTCAAAGAGGACCAGGGAAGAAGGTTCTTGTTCAAGCATAGATACAACACATGATAGATTTGAAATCATGTATGGGAAGAAGCCCAAGCTAAATCCTATCAATGAGCAAGAAGAGCAAGAAGAGATAGTTGGAACAATTGAGACACTTAAAATCATTGATAAAGAAACACTGGTCAGAGAACATACAACTCCATTAGTTTCAAAGGAAACTCATCAACCTTCCACCTCTAATACCCAAAGCATTCAAAAACAACTTAGCATAGAGGAGAAAACCAATAGATAAGGAAAAGGACATAAAGGAGAAATGATCTACTCAATGATGACCAACAAGGCCATGAGTGTTCAAAAACTTCAAAATTCTCTAAACAACATCACAACATAGTTTAAACTAGAGAAATCATCATCACAGGCAAAGGATAATAGAATCAAGTCACTAGAAGACTTGGTTATTGAGATTGGATATAATCCAAATGACATCAAGGCTGCAGAAAAGCTCATAAAGAAGAAAAATGAAGACATTGTTGCACTGAAGAAACAACTGAAGTTGCCTCCTTCTGAACATCCATAGACCAAGGAGGTTCTAGAGAGCCAAAGCCAGAAAGATGAAATGATGGACCTCATTCTCCAGCTAAATTCTCAATTAAAAGAAATGGAGAATGAATTGGACAATTTAATACAGCTGAAACAAGCCAGCATTGAGATAGCCACTACCACTGCTATTCCTATAGTTACTACAACAGTTCCTTCAACTTTGGCAGCTTCATTGGCCCCAACAGCTCCACTAGCTACAACACTTCCAACTACAACAACAACTACATCAGCAACAGGTTCAACAACAGCAACAGCTCATCCTAGTGATGAAGCAGCTAAACTAGTCAAAGCCATGGAGGATATGTCCATCTAGACCACTGAAATAAATAGACTTAAGGAACAAATCAAAAGTCTAGAGGATGAGAAGAAATTAGCTCAAATTATGCATAAGAATGAAGTTTGAAAGACAAACAAGTTGAATGAAAAGATTGGGAAGCTGGAAAAAGAATTAACACTGAAACAACCACTATCCCAAGCAAAACAACTTTTATGGGGCAATATCATTGACTCAGTCAATGATATTTGGCCATCTATCTAGGTGATCTTTGAACCAAATGATTTAATCAAAGAGGCTGGTGAAGCAATTCAAAGGGTTAAGGCCGAACTTGGAAACATGCCAGAAGAAGCCTCTAGAATAATCTAGTTCCTTAACTCAAAGAATAAATATGAATTGCAGGAGCTTGGAATAGCTGACAGAATTGGCACTATACTAGAGGTGAAGAAGGTAATCACCAAGAGGAACCTGATGATGCAACTTGAGGACAAATGCCAAACAATGGAACTAGCTATAGGCAGGTTCATGGTCAAATTTGATGCTTTGAGGCAGAAAGGTCAACCTAATCCACTGGTAATTAATGAGCATGAAGACTATGAGAAGAGAATTAAAGAAGTAGCAAAGGAGCAAGCCAATAGTTCCTCCATGAAAGGGATGCCTACAGGAAAGGTTCTTTACCAAACTTTTGAGAACCTGTTTTACCTCCAACATGAGGTAAAATGTCTTTTTGTAAACAAGCCCACCTTTGCAAAATATGCAGAAGTTGATGAAGTCTACAGAAGAATGGTAAATATTAAATTACCAGATGTAGAAACTTGGGAAAATTTAAATGATTTACTGTAAAAAATTCAAGGTAAACAATGAATACAGAGCAGTGAAAGTAAAACAACAGATCATCTAAGTTAAAGAGTATCAGATGAAAGAGTATCAGTCAAAAGGAAAAGTAAAAGAATGGCCAACCTAGAGAAACAACAAAGGAGATAAAGCAGCAATAGATTAAAGTATAAAACAACAAAATCAGTAAAAGAAGGGACAGCTAGCCTTTTAGTTTCCTAGGTGTCTCTATCTTCTTGCATGAAGATATTTATTTTCCTTGAATAATTCCTAAAACAATTTAGGATATTTTGTAACTATTTTTGTATAAATACTTCATAATTTGAAGTATAGAGGATGGATTGTTGAACATTTCTATAGTTATATTGATCTAAAAACCTGAGGGTTTATTGTAAAAATGTTCAAGTCAACAAATTGGACTAAGTAATAAAGGCATTGCATTACAAGATTCATGTGTTGGGCCACTTCAATGAAGTATCTTTCATTTGTCAAATTGTTGTTTTCTTAATTATTTCACAAACATACATGTTTTTTCCAATTTGAATGAAATAACTGGAATTTTACTTCAGAATTTGTTTAAGTACACTCTGTCTTGAACAATTATTCATTTTTATGTTTTCTTTTGATATCCAGAGTAGGGAATTTTTCATTTCTCCCTAGTTTTGATTGACCTCTTTCATTTCCTTCATTATCCGGTTTGAGGAATCCTTGACTTCTCCTTAACCCCGATTGAAAAACCACTTCACCATCTAGCCTAAAAGATCTGAATTTACTCAGCTACCTTGCCCTGTGAACACTATCTTTAGAACTTTGATTCAGTCCTGTTTTCTTGACATTTGGACTCCATGGCCCAATAAAAATACACTTATATATCCATCTAAATTAATGATTCCACCACCAAATCAAATAAAAAACCAACCAAGTCTTAAATAACTAACCTAAAATCAATTAACTCAACAAAGTTAAATCATAAAGAGAGAGCCCTCTCTGAGCATTAGGAAGGCTAGATCCTGATCTCAAAAGTAGGTTTGTGGTTACCTCTATTATTTCTTTCATGAAAACCCTAGGGAAATTTTAGAGTGATAACATAGTGGTGACCATACTGGGGAACAAGTCCTCAGTTCAATAAACCTTAAAGGAAATCCTAAATCTCATCTTTGCACCTTAGGGCCATTTAGGGTTGTAAAATATTTCATTAAAAAATAAAAAATAAAAATTCTGGCTTCCAAAAGAACATACTATACCAGGGCACATCTAGATCCAAACCCTGCTGTAATTGTTGATAATCCAAACAAAATCTTGAGAAAAAAAAATAAAGTAGAAAGACAAGAAAGCATTAGTCAACTACCAAAGCAAATTCCCTTCCTAAAGAGTTATCAAACTTAGAGGATCTTCAATTTGATTTATCATTTGAACATTCATTGTTTCATACCAAATTTGAAACTTCAGTTCATGATACTGTAATAGACCGCGCTTTTATTCAATTTATTGAATCAAAGAAGACTATTATAGATCATGATTTAGATCAACATGTTCTAGAAACTTTTGACAAACTTGATGCTTTAACCTCAAATTTGATAAGACACATAGATGAAGCTTATTTTCAACAGTCAGTTGAATTAGCTACCCTAATTGCTGCTACTCCTAAGCCTTCTACCATTCCTTCAGAATCTATAAATTCATCTTTATTTAGTACCACCTCATCTATTATTTCCACTACACTTAATTCCATAGAATCATTCATCCCCAAGCTCCCTCTTCAACCTAGAGTTTTATTTCCATCTCCAAATATTTCAGCCTCATCGTTAAGCCCTTCAATTTCATCTTCAAGCACTACCACTTTACCTCCTAGCCAATCTAGAATCTTAGCCATGGCTGCCAGATATGCTCCTTTGACCTTACCAGCTCAAGTACATGCTATGCCCCAAGACTATCAGAGTAAAATCTTTCAGTTTGATGGTACTGGTCAATATACTTCACAACAACATGTAAATAAAATGAATGATTACTTTGAATTACATGAAATTGATGAATAAGATGTACAAATCAGATTATTTACAAAAACACTAGAAGGAGACGTCAAGAAATGGTTTAAAGGTTTACCTGTTGATCATATTGTTGATTTACACACTTTCCATAGATTGTTCATCAATAGATGGGAAAGGAAGAAAAACCCTTTACAAATATTATCTGAATATGAAAACATTAGAAGAGCTCCTAATGAATTTGTTGAGGACTATTGTACTAGGTTTAATAGTATTTACAATGCAATCCCTGCAAATATCAAACCTCCCCCAGACTTAGCACTAATCAAATTCCCTAATGGTTTTGACACTGATATGTCTTACCAATTGAGAGAAAGAAACCCTCCAACTTTAGAACAAATGCAGAGTGATGCAGTTAGTGTAGAAGCTAACTTGTTGGCTAAAAGAGCTAGAATGAGGAATGAGAGGAGAGTTACCATTAAGGAGGAACCATCCACTTCAGATGTTAAGATAGATACTTTGGCTAAAAGTTTAGAAAAGTTAGTGGATAGATTAGAAATTATGGAAAGAAAACCACAATGGGATAATCAACAACAAGGCCCTCAAATAAGAAATCCTAATTTTAGGAAGAATCCCAATACTGGTAAGCCTAGAGAAGGGCCACCTGATCAACAGATTAGACCACCTTTCCAAGAAAACTATGCTGAAAGTTCTCACCAAAATGAAGAAGATCAAGACACTCAGATTAACTTAATGGGAATAAATGATGGTAATACTATTTTTCTTACCCAAGAAGAATAGGAATTATGCATGTTACAATAATTAAAGTTACAATATGGAGAGTCTTTTGATTGTAAACAAGGTTATGAATTTGCTATTAATGAAGTTCATAAGTAATATAACCTTAGGAGTAGTAAAAACACAGAAGCCCCTAATAATAAAACTGTCCAAACTCAAACGAAGAAAATAGTGGGAGCTCCTACAACCAAAGTTCTGCAAATTCTCTCTCGGGAAACCAAAAAAACTTTCACTCCAATGATTGCAGCTAGTCCAAAATAATAGACATCAGAGATACTACTGTCAAAACTTCAGCTGATATTCAAAAATAAGCTGCTATGAAAACTTCAAAGGATGAACAAAATCTACTAATCCTCAAGCTTCAAAATCTATTCAGATTTCAACTGCTTCCCAAACTATTCCAAATCAAAGAATTGAAGATAGTAAAACAGTAGACACCCAAACACAAACTGAATTACCAACTGAGGATAAAAGAGAAAAAACTACACAAACTCCAATTGCCAAGGAGGAAGTCATTCAGTCAGGCAAAACACAGACTCCATTTAATATCCAAAATGAAATTGCCAAATTAAAAATATCAGTTCCTTTAACAAAATTGATAAGAAATGATTCCTACAAAGCCCAAATCACTGAAACACTGAATATAGATGAAGGAGAAGACTCTGTTAATCTAAATGATGACCAACCAGAATTAATCTTTGGTCCTAAGGTAAATGGTAAACATGAACAAAGTGGTGTTCCTCCATTCTACATTAGCTTGACTATTCATGATCAAATATTTCACAATGTTATGTTAGATTTAGGAGCGTCTCACAATTTAATGCCAGAAACAATCATGGAAACATTAGATTTAGATATAACCAAACCATATAAAGATATTTTCTCTTTTGATTCAAGTAAAATCAAGTGCCTAGGCTTGATAAAAGACTTGTGTGTCACTCTAGTTCAATACCTAGGTAAGAGTGTTGTCATGGATATTGTAGTTGTTGATATCCCTCCAAAGTATGGAATTCTATTGTCTCGCTCATGGGGAGAAAATTTGCAGGGATCTCTACAGTTAGACATGTCTTATGCCACAATTTCAGTATTTGGTCAACCCAAAAAGCTTTATAGAGAAACTTTAATGAAATACATAGTCAGTAATACAGATAAACCACAAAACTATCCTATTTATTATGTACATTCTAATACAGATTCTTTCATTTTAAGTAATTCAGTCACTGAAAAGGACAATAACACAGTTATCAAACAATAACATAAATAACTTGACAATGAAAATATATTTCATGAATCTAGGTGGCACTTAGACTTAGATAGTTCAATGAATAGATTAGGATCAGATGCAGGAGTTTTGATTCATAACATGGAAAATAACCATTCTGAAGGTCATGCCTTTAGATTAAACTTTAAATGCACAAACAACATGGCAGAGTATGAAGCCTTAATCTTAGGATTGAAAATTTTAAGAAAGATTGGAGCCAAGAGAGTTTCCATCATGGGAGACTCTGAATTGATCATAAAACAAATTAGAGGAGAGTATTATGTGAATAATCCTAGACTTAGCCAATATAGAGAAATTTTCCTGGATCTCATTAAAGAACTTCTTGAAATTGATTTTGCTACTATTCCTAGGAAATAGAACATGCAAGCTCATAGTTTGGCCACTTTTTCCAACACTTTTAGATTACCTTTTCAGCCCAATCACCACTACACTGTAGAGGTGAGACACAGGCCTGTTATACCTGATAATCTAAAATATTGGTAGATTTTTTCACAAGATTCTCAAATCTATGATTTTATGAATGCTGAGGGAGAATTCCAAAACTGTAACATAGATACTAATTGTACAGTAGATGACACCATGGATAGTGAAATAGATATAAATGCTTTAGATGCAAATAAACCCACTAAATTCACTAAATTAGAAATAGATAACTTAGAAAAAATAGAAATAGAAGAACTAGTTAATGATGATTATGCGATTTCAAACCTTAAAAATAACTTTTTGCCTAAGGGATTAGTCCCATTAGAAGACTTGTTTGATTCAAATGATGTAGCTAGGAAACCAAAGATGGAGCCTTTAAGATCAGACATAAAAGAATGCAACCTGGGAATAGAAGAAAAACCTAAGCTTGTTAAGTTATCCAAAGCATTACCTCCAGCTAAAAAGCTGAAATACATAATTGTGTTTAAAGAATTTCAAGATGTCTTTGCCTGGAGTTATGAAGACCTTAAGTCTTATGACACCAGCATTATTCAACATAAGGTACCCATCAAAGAAGATCAAAAACCCTTTAAACAAAAGCTTGGGAGAATTAATCCAGTTCTTATGCCATGATTGAAAAAGAAGTAAAAAGGATGTATTAGGCACAAATCATAGCACCAATTAGATTTTCAGATTGGGTGTCTAATTTAGTCACTACTAGAAATAAAATAGGAGAAATCAAACTCTATGTTGATTTCAGAAAATTGAACAAAGTATCACTAAAGGATAACTATCCCCTCCCTAAAATGGACCACATTCTCCAGAGGGTTGTAGGGTCATCCAGAATTTCATTACTTGATGGATTCTTTGGATAAAACCAAATCCTAGTTCAACTAGAGGATCAAGCAAAGACTGCATTTACCACTCCCTGGGGTACTTTCATGTATTTGAAGATGCCTTTTGGATTGATGAATGCTGGAGCAACATTCCAAAGAGAAATGGACATAGCTTTTGCAAAAGAAATCCATGACTTTCTAGTTGTTTACCAAGATGACATCACATTATTTTCCAAATCAGATAATGAACATCTAGATCACCTAAGAAGATTTTTTATTAAATGTAGAAAATTTGGCATTTCTTTGAATCCCAAAAAGACACTCTTTGGGCTAGAAGAAGGTAAACTCTTGGGACACATAATTTCAAAAGAGGGCATTAGAATTGATCTAGCTAGAATAGAGGCAATCCTAAACATCACTCACCCTAGGAACATTAAAGAATTACAATCATTCTTAGGTAAAATAATTTTTCTTAGAAGATTCATTTCTAACTTAGCAGAACTAATCAGAGAATTGAATAACATGTTAAAGAAAGATTCAACACTTAAGTGGACAGTAGAGGCTAAGCAGTCTTTTGAGGCAATCAAAGAAGCCCTTACTAAAACACCTATCCTCATAAGCCTTGATTTCAAAAAAGATTTTATAATTTTTTCCTTTGCTTCAAAACACACTATTGCAGCAGTCTTGTTGCAAAAGAATGATCAGGGTTATGAGCAACCTATTGCATTTTTCAGCAAATCTTTGAGAGATGCTACACTAAAGTATAATATAATGGAAAAATAGGCACCTTCTTTAGTGAAGGATATTAAAGATTTCAGAGTCTACATTTATACTCACACATCATTGCATATGTTCCAAATTTAGTAGTAAAGGACATTCTAACATAGGATGGGCCTGAAGGAAAGAGAGGCAAATGGATTTCCACTATTTTGGAATATGATATTGAAATAAAGCCCACAAAACTAATCAAAGGCCAAGGTTTAGCTAAACTCATGGCTGAATCAAACTGTCAAGCCTTAGATATAAATTTCATTGGTGCTCTAGATGATCAGGAAGAGATGGCAACTCCACAGATCAGTGAAGCTTTTTTAGATTCACCTTGGTATATAGATATCATATTTGTTTTACTAAATTTACAAGCTCCTCCTAGTTTATCTAGAACTAAAGGTAGATTCTTGAAAATGAAATCAATGAAATATTGTATCATAGACAATGCTTTATTTTGGAAAGATAATGGTGGCATTTTGTTGAATTGTTTATTAAAAGATGAAGCTAACAAAGTTATGCAAGAATTTCATGCAGGAGATTGTGGAGGACACCTATATTGGAAAACAACTGCTGATAAGATTTTAAGGGTAGGTTTTTATTGGCCCACCCTTTCTGAAAATGTCAAGAAATATGTAACCTCTTGTCACAAATTCCAAATCTTTGAAGGCAAGAAAAAGCTGTTACCTTTGCCCCTAAAACCCATCTCCACAGAAATGCCATTTCAGCAGTGGGGTTTAGACTTCATTGGTGAAATTCACCTATCTTCTTTAACCCAACATAAATGGATTTTTACAGCCACTAATTACTTCACCAAATGTATAGAATCCATCCCTTCTAGGCAAGACACTAATTTTGTCATCATCTCATTCCTTGAAAACAATATCCTTTCAAGATTTGGATGCCCACAAAAGCTCATTACTGATGCATCTGCTTTCATATCCAAGAAAATGGTAGACTTTTGTAACAGATATGATATTACCCTTGGCCATTCCACTGCCTATTACCCACAAGGTAATGAACTTACAGAATCCTCAAACAAAAGCCTTGTTAATATCATCAAGAAATTGTTAGAAGACAATAAGAAGACCTGGAAGAAAATTTTGGTTAATGCCTTATGGGCAGATAGACTAACTACAAAAATTCCATTGGTACATCTCCTTATCAACTAGTATATGGAATGGATGTTGTTTTTCCATCCTCTTTAGGATTACCAGTGATGAAAACGATTCAAGAAATGCAAGTAGAATCCAATGATATCTAAAGGAGGATAAATTAGACAATACATTTGCAACAAACCAAGGAAGAAGTCTATGTCAAATCCCAAGTGATCTAGGATAAGATCAAAAATATTTTCGACAAGAAAACCAAAGTTGATGATTTTTACATAGGTGACAAAGTACTCAAATGGGATTCCAGAAGAGAAGAAAAGGGTAAACATGGTAAATTTGATTTCCTATGACAAGGCCCTTATATCATTTACGGTTACAAAGGTAACAATACATTTTTCTTGAGGCAGTTAGATGGAATAGATCTACCAAGTGGACCAGTGAATGGTAGAATGCTGAAGCATTATTTGTCCCCAGATTAACATTAGTTCAGTTGTTTACTTTGCTCATTGTACATAACATTGCAAATTTTAGATTGGATTGGATGATTATCTTTTGAGGTTGAAGCCCGAAGAGAAGGCCTTAAGCTTTGAAAGGTGTACCATCATATGTATGAATAAAGAAGATCACTTAGAAGCAGTGACAAGGAAACCACATTCAAAGTTTCAAAGGCTACTGATCATAAATTTCTTGACATTTCACTAGGAAATGACATCCCCATGTGCAACCACTGTTACGGTCCTGTAATAATAGGATTCATAATTTTGAATTGGCTATGATTAGTCTTGTAATATTGTACATACTTTTGCTTTCTGTAAAATGTTTTCCTATATTAAAAATAAAAATGTAAAGAGGGTAAGTCCTAAAATAAAAATCAAAGGACTAGAAGAAAAGGATCAGAAAGAAAATAAAATATGAACCCCACCAAAAAGAGATTAAAATAGACTCTAAAAGTGATGCAAATTCAAATGCCACTACTTTTTACTTTGCCTTGAAAAAATAAGATTGTGTGCAGCTTGTAAAAAATGCCACAATCCATGATGGTCAAATAGTTTAATCTTGATTCATTCATGCTTTAAATTTCATGTTGATAGATAGAGAATGAAGATCCAGCCAAACTGTTTAACCTTGGTGGATCAGTAGTTAGGTAGAGAATAATAAGGAGCTCATCAGTTTAATTTTAGCACTTAGAAGTTATAAGGTTAGAATTAGATAGTTTTCTTCTCAAAGAAAAAAAAATCAAGGGTCAACAAGCTCAAATGCACCCAATAAATGAAGAGAAGAAGCAGAGAAGTTTTTACAGGAAATGAAGTTTAGTAGCAGTTTTAAATGGCAGTATGACCCTTTAGGAGTCATAAACAAACTAAGGCTCAAATTCAAATAAAGTCCTTTTATGCATGAGTCCAGGGTAGACATTGAAAGATATGCCAACCAGTCAGAATGGTTGGAAAATACCTTGATATATATGGAGAAACAAATGCATACTTTCCATTTTGCATACTCCAGCCCTACAGGACAAAAGTACAAAGAGAACCAAGGAAGAAGGTTCTTGTTCAAGCATAGATACAACACATGAAATCATGTACAGGAAGAAGCCCAAGCTAAATCTTGTCAATGAGCAAGAAGAGCAAGCATGGATAGTTGAGACACTTCAGATCATTGATAGAGAAACAGTGGTCAGAGAAAATACAGCTCCATTAGTTTCAGAGGAAACTCATCAACCTTCCACCTCTAATACCCAAAGCATTCAAAAACAGCTTAGCATAGAGGTTTCTTCATCAAGAAAACCAGTAGATAAGGAAAAGGACATAAAGGAGAAGTATAAAGAGATCAAATTAAGGAATGAGGCATTAAAGGTTTAAACATATGCCCAGTATTTCAAACAGACTCCTAGCAATCAAAACAGGTTGATGTCATCTTTTGACATTAAAACTAGTAAAATGCAAATGACCTTTTTGCAGCCTACAGTCCAGTAGCCTAAATCATCAACAGACTACAGGAAAACATAATTTTAAGTTTTGGCCTGGTATGTTCACCCTATTGATAAAATTTAATTTCATAAGCAGGCAGGAGAAATGATCTACTCAACGATGACCAACAAATCCATGAGTGTTCAAAAACTTCAAAATTTTCTAGACAACATCACAGCACAATTTAAACTAGAGAAAGCATCATCACATACAAAGGATAATAGAATCAAGTCACTAGAAGACTTGGTTATTGAGATTGGATATAATCCAAATGACATCAAGGATGCAAAAAAGCTCATAAATATGAAAAATGAAGGCATTGTTGCACTGAAGAAACAACTGAAGTTGCCTCCTTCTGAACATCTGTTGAAATGTGGCAACAAGAATATTCCAATTTTAATTTGTCCTTGAATTAAAATTTGAATTTAGTCTCACCAGTTGCTTGGAAATAATTAATTAATTCATTATGGATTAATTAGTTGGAGAAATTCAAGTTAGAAGTCTTTCTGAAGTCATTATGGAGATTATCCCTTAATTAAGGAGATAAGATTGAGTTATATTTGAGTTGTAATTAGTTAGCTTAGTTTACTGAGTTAAGTCCAGTTAAATTAGTTCCAAACTGTTTGAGGAACTAATTGTGAGTTATCAGTCAGTTGATGCATGCATGCACTCAACCAGTGTACTCCAGATAACTGAATATTCCCTCATCAGAAACTCATGCATGTCTATTTTGAGAAAGACCTGGTTGAGCTAAATGTCAAGGACAGTGTACTATCAGTTGCATGTTTTCTCCTATAAAGGAAACTCATGCATGCAGAAGGATTAATGCATAAGAGGATTGCGCAATTCTGACAGGGTGTGAGATCAATGTGAGATCAAGGTTCCACTTGGTTGAGAGTATTCCACCTGATAACAGGAGGATCACCCAGGAGAAATTGCACAAGGAAATAGGAGCTTGGAGGGAAGAGGAGAAGGCTTGTGAGAAGCTTTGATTGCCTATGAGCATCCAAGAGGATTGTACTGACAGATGGCTAGCTGTGAGAGCTAAGGCTTGTATAATTCTGATGTATTTCCACCTTGTACGATAATACAGATAGTGGGGTTTTTAGCTGAGGCTTTCCCCTGAGTATTTTATGTGTTTCATGTGCATTGATTCTTCTTCTTCTGGTTATATGTGTTCAGCTCGATCTAACTCGATCTTTAAGCTTCCGCAAATTGATAGTAGAAGTAGATTATAGTATTTTTCTTTGGTATATTGCATTATCAAGTTAATCTACAATCAGATTTTCTAGAGAGATCTCAGAGGTAGATTTGTAGAGAATTTTCAGAATTTCTACATGGTATCGAAGCCAAATTTATCAGAGAAATGAACAATATACGGAGAAGAGAATTCGAATTTTGTTCGGGGTTGTAGGAGAAAATCGAATTCATATCATACTTCAAATTGAGATGTGACATTATGTGACTAATTTCCCATTGGAGAAGTCCAAGAAGGGATCCTCGGGAGGATCGAAAGGTGAGGCATTAACCTATCAATTCGAAATGGACTTTACCCTGATTGCTGCATGGTGTCATCGATGATGGGTTGTGTCTAGTATATTGATAGTGGAGCCTCATTCCACATGACTGGCGATAAAAGTTTATTCAGTGCCTTGGAGGAGAAATACCTCAAGATGCGCATAGAGATTGGTGACGATGGAAAGTATAGTGTTTCAAGAGTGGGCAAGGTTTCTTTTCAGAGGGAGCATGGAGCTCCTCTCACCTTGAAAAATGTGATGTATGTGCCTGGACTGAAGAATAACTTAGTATCAGTCGCGATGTTGGAGGAAAAAGGCTATGATTTTGTCTTCAATAAAGGAAAGGCATTCCTAAGACACATAGACACGGGTCAGACCAAGAGGATAGGGATTCGGGTGAAGAATCTCTATAAAGTAGAGGTAGATGATTGTGCAGCATTGACTACGAAAGCAGAATTGGTGCAAAGCCAAGACATTGGCCAGTTGTGACACAAGCGGTTTGGCCATTTGCATCATGGGGCTTTGAAGATAATGCAATAGACATCTACAGGACTTCCCAAAGGTAAACTTGAGCAAGTTGACACATGCAAAGGTTGTACCTTGGGAAAGTACACTAAGTCTTCCTTTCATTATCGACATAGTCGAGCAAAGGATATCTTAGAGTGAGTTCATACAAATGTGTGTGGACCATTCTCGACAGCATCCACAACAAAAAAAAGGTATTATGTGATTTTCATTGATGATTTTTCTCATAAATGTTGGATTTATTTCATGCAGAAGAAGGACCAAACCTTCTCAAAGTTTTGTGAGTTCAAAGCTTTGGTCGAGAAAGAGTCAGGGAAGAAGATCAAGGCCATGAGAAGCGACAATAGTGGAGAATATGTCTCTCAAGAGTTTAAATAATTATGTGCAGTAAAAGGAATTAAACGAGAGTTGATGACACCTCATAACCCACAGAAGAATGGGGTGTCTAAGAGGAAGAACATAACTATTGTAGGGGCAACATAGGTGATGTTGCATGGCCAAGGCCTACCACTTCACTTGTGGGATGAGGCATGCAACACAATGGTCTATTTGCATAATAGAAGCCTGCATTGCATACTTGGGATGAAGACACCAAAGGAAGCTTTCTCCCGTAAGAGACCAGATGTGGGTCACTTTAGGATATTTGGCTCATCGGTATATTTCCATGTGACAAAGGATGCATGGAAGAAGCTTGAGCCAACAACAGAGTTGGGGATACTTTTGGGGTACACTGACACATCTCACAACTATTGGGTGTACTTTCCTACCAATCGAAGGATAGTGGTTTGCAGAGATCTCAAGTTTGATGACCAGAAGGCCATGTGAGTTTCCCTTGAGAGGGAGCTCCAACTACAGGCTGTGGAGAAACAGTTGGTTCCTAAGGAGGAGGAGCCTCAGACTGATGTGGAGTATCCACATGTAGAGATTCCAGGAGTGGAGACAACTACTCAAGCAGAGTCTTCTAGAGATGGATGGAAGCGGACAAAAGAAGTTGACAGATTGTTGCAAGATGTGAGAGAGAATGTGGGAGCTCCATCTTCTCAGTGCAAATAGAGGAGGTCGCCTGAGAGGTACACTGGATACATGGCCCTTGCTGGGGAGTACGTTGAGATCGAGCCATCTTCCTTTGAGAAAGAAGTGCAACAGCCGATTTGAGTTGATGCTATGGTGGTGGAGTATGACTCCATAGTTCTTAACCATGTTTGGGACGTGGTTCTGAGACCGGAGAACAAGTCATTTGTGAGTTCCCATTGGCTTTACAAGGTAAACAAAGCTACTAATGGTAGTGTGGAGAAGCATAAGGAAAGATTTGTTGCCTGTGGCTTTTCACAGGTCGAGGGGATTAACTATGATGATACTTTTGCTCCTATCACAAGGTACTCATCTATCAGATCTATGTTGGCACTATCAAAACATATGGGTTGGAAGATCCATCAGATGGATGTGAAGACTGCATTCCTCAATGGCGAGATTGAGTAAGAGGTGTATATAGAGTAGCTGGAAGGTTTTGAGACCTTCGATCGTGAGTCGCATGTGTGCTGACTCAAGAGAGTGTTGTACGGGCTTAAGCAAGGACCTCGTGCTTGGTACACCAGGATAGACAACTACTTCACTAGGTTGGGCTTGATAAAGAGTGAAGCAAATGCGAATCTGTACAACATCATGGTGGAAGGTAAGTTTTTGATAATCGTTCTTTATGTTGATGATCTGATATTGACTGGTGATGATCAGTTGATCATGTCTTGCAATGAGGACCTTGCACGACAATTCAAGATGAAATACATGGGTCTCATGCATTACTTCCTTGGCATGGATGTATGGCAGAAGGATGGGGAGTTGCTTGTGTCTCAGGGCAAGTATGCCAATGAGATTCTCAGGAGATTCCACATGGAGAAGTGCAAGCCCATGCAGACTCCTCTAGCTGGTAACTGGAGGAAGGAGGATGCTACTTCAAGAGAAGTAGTGGAGGCTACTATGTACAAGAAGCTTGTGGGTTCACTGATGTACTTAGTGAACACATGACCAAATTTGTGCTATGCCGTGAACCAGCTGAGTCAAGCCATGGTTTAGACTACTAAGATGTTTTGGAAGGCAGCAAAGCATGTATTGAGATACCTCAGAGGCACATCTCAGTATGGATCATAGTACATACGGACAGAGGGAGTGAAGCTATAGGGCTTCACTGATGCAAATTGGGTAGGGAGTCCATTAGATTGGAAGAGCACATTAGGAGGGATTTTCAACCTTGGGTTAGTGGTATTTTCTTGGTACAGCAGGAAACAAAGGTCGGTTGCACTCAACTCGATAGAGGCTAAATACATGGCTGCAAGTTAGGTAGCATGTGAGGCCATCTAGATGCGGAAAATCCTAGTTGGCTTGTTTGATCTGAGGATGGATCCAACTGTGGTCCATTGTGATAATCAGAGTTGTATCAAACTCTCTGAGAATCCAGTATTTCATGATAGTTCCAAGCACATCGACATCTGGTATCATCATCTCAGGGACTGTGTAGCGAGGAGGATCATGTTGCTGTAGTATATTTCGACAAAGGAGCAAGATGCTGACATTTTGACAAAGGCATTGTTAGTGTAAATTTGAGTTCCATAGAGATAAGATCGGGGTGGCAGATAATCCATTTCATGTTGAGAGGGAGTGTTGAAATGTGGCAACAAGAATATTCTAATTTTAATTTTTCCTTGAATTAAAATTCGAATTTAGTCTCACCAACTGCTTGGAAATAATTAATTAATTCATTATGGATTAATTAGTTGGAGAAATTCAAGTTAGAAGTCTTTCTGAAGTCATTAAACATATTATCCCTTAATTAAGAAGATAATATTGAGTTATATTTGAGTTGTAATTAGTTAGCTCAGTTTACTGAGTTAAGTCCAGTTAAATTAGTTCCAAACGACTTGAGGAACTAATTGTGAGTTATCAGTCAGTTGATGCATGCATGCACTCAACCAATGTACTCCAGATAACTGAAGATTCCCTCATCAGAGACTCATGCATGTCTATTCTGAGAAAGACCCTTTTGAGCTAAATGTTAAGGACAATGTACTATCAGTTGCATGTTTTCTCCTATAAAGGAAACTCATGCATGTAGAAGGATTAATGCACAGGAGGATTGCATAGTTCAGACAAGGTGTGAGATCAGTGTGAGAGATCAGTGTTCCACTTGGTTGAGATTCTTCCACTTGGTAATAGGAGGATCACCTAGGAGAAACTGCGCAAGGAAATAGGAGCTTGGAGGGCAGAGGAGAAATCTTGTGAGAAGCTTTGATTGCCTATGAGCATCCAGGAGGATTGTACTGAGAGCTAGCTAGCTATGAGAGCTAAGGCTTTGTATAATTCTGATGTATTTCCACCTTGTATGATAATACAAATAGTGGGGTTTTTAGCTGAGGCTTTCTCCTAAGTATTTTCTGTGTTTCATGTGCATTGATTCTTGTTCTTCTGGTTATATGTGTTCAGCGCGATCTAGCTCGATCTTTAAGCTTCCGCAAATTGATAATAGAAGTAGATTATAGTATTTTTCTTTGGTATATTGCATTATCAGTTTAATCTACAGTCAGATTTTATACAGAGATCTCAGAGGTAGATTTGTAGAATTTCTACAACATCCATAGACCAAGGAGGTTCCAGAGAGCCAAAGCTAGAAAGATGAAATGATAGACCTCATTCTTTAGCTAAATGCTCAATTAAAAGAAATGGAGAATGAATTGGACAATTTAATATAGCTGAAACAAGTTAGCATTGAGACAGCCACTGCCACTACTATTCCTATAGTTACTACAACAGTTCCTTCAACTTTGGCAGCTTCATTGGCCCCAACAACTCCACTAGCTACAACACTTCCAACTGCAACAACAACTACATCAACAACAGGTTCAACAATAGCAGCAACTCATCCTAGTGATGAAGCAACTAAACTGGTCAAAGCCATGGAGGATATGTCCATCTAGACCACTGAAATAAATAGACTTAAGGAACAAATCAAAATTCTAGAGGATGAGAAGAAATTGGCTCAAATTATGCATAAGAATGAAGTTCAGAAGACAAACAAGTTGAATGAAAAGATTGGGAAGCTAGAAAAAGAATTAACACTGAAAGAGCCACTAGCCCAAGCAAAACAACTTTTATGGGCCAATATCATTGACTCAGTCAATGATATTTGGCCATCTATACAGGTGATCTTTGAACAAAATGATTTAGTCAAAGAGGCTGGTGAAGCAATTCAAAGGGTTAAGGCCGAACTTGGAAACATGCTAGAATAAGCCTATAGAATAATCCAGCTCCTTAACTCAAAGAATAAATATTAATTGTAGGAGTTTGGAATAGTTGGAAGAACTGGAACTATACTAGAGGTGAAGAAGGTAATCACCAAGAGGAACTTGATGATGCAGCTTGATGACAATTTCCAAACAATGGAGGTAGTTATAGGTAGGCTCATGGTCAAATTTGATGCTTTGAGGCAAAAAGGTATACCTAATCCACTTGTAATTAATGACAGGTTAATGCCACATGAAGACTATGACAAGAGAATCAAAGAAGTAGCAAAGGAGTAAGCCAATAGTTCCTCCACGAAAGGGATGCCTACAGGAAATGTTCTTTACCAAACTTTTGAGAACCTCTTTTACCTCCAGCATGAGGTAAAACATCTTTTTGTAAACAAGCCCACCTTTTCAAAATATACAGAAGCTGATGAAGTCTACAGAAGAATGGTAAATATTAAATTACCAGATATAGAAACTTGGGAAAAGTTAAATGATTTATTGTAAAAAAATGCAAGGTAAACAATGAATACAGAGTAGTGAAAGTAAAATAGCAGATCAACTAAGTCAAAGAGTATCAGTCAAAAGTCAAAGTAAAAGAACAACCAGCATAGAGCAACAAAAAAGGAGAGAAACCAACAAAAGATCAAAGTATAAAACAAAAAAATCAGTAAAAGAAGGGATAGCTAACCTTTTAGTTTCCTAGGTGTCTCTATCTTCTTGCATGAAGATATTTATTTTCCTTGAATAATTCCTAAAACAATTTAGGATATTTTGTAACTATTTTTTGTATAAATACTTCATAATTCGAAGTATAGAGGGTGGATTGCTGAACATTTCTATAGTTATATTGATCTGAAAACCTGAGGGTTTATCGTAAAAAAATTCAAGTCAGCAGACTAGATTGAGTAATAAAGGCATTGCATTAAGGATTCATGTGTTGGGCCACTTTAGTGAAGTATCTTTCATTTGTAAAATTGTTGTTTTCTTAAGTATTTCACAAACATAGATGTTTTTTCCAATTTGAATGAAATAAATGGAATTTTACTTCAGAATTTGTTTAAGTACACTCCGCCTTGAACAGTTATTCATTTTTATGTTTTCTTCTGATATCCAGAGTAGGGAATTCTTTATTTCTCCCTAGTTTCGATTGACCTCTTTCATTTCCTTCATTATCTAGTTTGAGGAATCCTTGACTTCTCCTTAACCCCGATTGAAAAACCACTTCACCATCCAGCCTAAAAGATCTGAATTTACTCAGCTACCTTGCCCTATGAACACTATCTTTAGAACTTTCATTCAGTCTTGTTTTCCTGAAATTTGGATTCCATGGCCCAATAATAAAAAGACACTTATCTATCCATCTGAATCAGTGATTCCACCACCAAATCAAATAAAAAACCAACCAAGCCTTAAATAACTAGTCTAAAATCAATTAACTCAAGAAAGTTAAATCATAAAGAGAGAGCCCTTTATGAGCATTAGGAAGGTTAGATCCTGATCTCAAAAGTAGGTTTATGGTTACATCTATTATTTCTTTCATGAAAACCCTAGGGAACTTTTAGAGTGATAATAGAATCTATTGTGAAATTTTGGGAATTCTTCCGTAATATTTCTTTTCAAATCCCTGAAGATGAATTTGATTGGAAATTTCTCAGAGAAATATTTCATTATCTTATTCTTGTATCTAAAAATCCACATGAGTTAGAATCATTTGAATCCCTACCAACATACCTCGGTGTCAAAGCTTCCAAATATAAGAGGGACAAGGTTGTTGTCGCGAGTGACTCTCTGTCCTCTTCTCACCATACAACTCTAGTTCCATAGGATGAGGTGGGAGAATTTGTGAACCAATTTGTTAAACTGTCACCTCCTCCCACCCCACCTGCTCTGATTCTGTATAGATTTGGACTACAACCTTGATGGTTGTCACATGATATCATTTTCTTAACCTCCATCCTCCTTTGATCCTCTGGATTTTGGTGTCTTGTGTTGATCCATTCCAGATTCCATATGTGATGTTCACGAGAATCAAGTTGTCGACGAAGTTAGTGTTGAGAAACCAACCTGTGTTATCATTTTTTATGAGTATGTGTGGGAATCTAAATAAAAACATGTAGTGAAGGATGACCTCCTTCTGTCTGCACCTCATCCGCTCTATCCTGACATTTTCTATGATCCTCCCACTTCTGATTTTCCTTGTGAAAATTCATCCCTAGATGTCTCTACTTCCGATCATTTACAAAACACACAGGATGTTAGTATGTCATTCGATTGCGGAGATGACAAATATTTCTTTCAGAATCCACTCAATCTATCATCTTTCATTTTTGGAAATTCAGAGGGTGAATTTTTTTTTTTTTTTTTTTTTTTATGATCAACCCCTCTGTATGATTTATCAGATCATGAGTATGCTGATGCACATCTCAAATTTTTTTATCGTGCCTATCATGATCTTTTTACTCATTCATTTTATCATGATTTTCATTCACTTACTATTGATCTTTCTAAGGCACCGATATTTGATAATCCACCTTTTGGTGAAGTAGAGACCCCTCAAGTTATTGAGGCACTTCAGCCCAAGCTGATGGTTATGTTAGGTTCTCGCAGCCCTAAGGTTAGTTCCAGTTTTGATCATAATTTATAAGAGAGTAAGAGATTTGTAAGAGAGTTCCACTTTACAAATTTCACATCCTCCACCAGAATCACACGATCCTATCATTCATGCATTGGAGGATTCATACGTAGAAAGCCATGTTGTGAAATGAAATTTTTCTTCCTTCTGCATGTTTTCTCATTTTTCAAGGTCGAAAGAGTGTACACGCTTATCATTTGCACACAGTGTGATACAACACCATGATACCTCTGCAAAGTGCCTTCCATGTGATTTTACTCTTTTCTTTTCTATGGACGCATTTGGACTTCGAGCGTGTTAGTTTTCATTTCTTTACCTTTCTTTTTTGTTAGTTTTCTTGAATATATTTCTTGTCAACTATGCCTTCACTTACATGGGCCAACCAATGCATCAATGGCTGCATTGGAAATATCACTTCACATGAATAGGCCCATGCATTATTTAGCTTAGGACTAGAAGTAGTGTTTTCTTTTGCTTTCTTGTTTGTCTTTTTCTTACTTGTTTTTGCTTTCATTTTACTACTTTCCTTCACTTGTTTACTTGTTATGCACCTGTAGGATTAGTTTCCCATGAAACCATGTTTGGATTCTTGAGACAAGAAGGGTGAAATACAAGAGGACTTGTATGACTATCAACATTTGGTTATCTATTTATTACCTCTCTTTATGAAGAACTTGCGTTTCTTCAATCGATGATACCTTGATGGAAAATACGTTCCTTTCAGAGTGAGTCTTGGTGAAAACACAATACTTGCACTTTTAACTAGTACCGCCTACTCTAATTGGTTTTCTATTTTTGGTTAACCCTTGTCAACTTAGTCAAGTAGAGTAAGGTGAGGGGGAAAACCTTAACAAGTATGTCAGAGGTATATAAAAATCCTTCTCTAAAGGGACAACCTCTTCTACTCTCAATAAGTCGGGATCCCTCTTTCGCCTCATGAAATAAATAAGTGCCTATGCACAGTTCTTTGAAAAATGAAAAATGAAAAAATAAAATAAAGGCGAAAGAAGAGAAAGGCTTCTTATGTAGGGATGTGAAGTAAGTAACTCTACTGGGGTACTGTCCATGTTCACTAGCAGTAAAGAAATTCTTATGTTGCTGAAGTGACTCCGTTGGGGTACTATCTAGGCCTGCTGGTAGCAGAGCAACACTAGAAATGAAACTAAAACTCTGACAATATATATTACTTGTGCATCAATATACCCCTCATCCCCAATTCAAAAAACTCAGTTGACTTGGTATGTGTGTTGGCCAATCAGGAGAATGGTAGGAAATATATCTTTAACTAAAGCTAGTGAAGAAACCATGATGATCAAAGAATCGAACAATACTTCTGGAAGAGTTAGACTCTCTTTACATGAGACAAGGTCCATACAAAGAGCTAGATTTCTACCAGTGTGTCACCAATGTTGTAGTAGCTACAACCACCCTCCAAATTTTTTCCTATGCTTTGTTTTGGAGCCTCCCTACTAAAATCCCAAGAACTTATTTTACATTGACCCAGGTACTTGTGATTTCATTGAGTTTTATCTTCTTCTTTATAGCTTGTGTTCTCTTACTTGCTTGGTTATCTAACCACAAGATAAACTCTTCACTTGGTTGCAACCTAGTTCTAGAACTGCCTTGGTGATCTGCGCAATCCTAGAGGGCAAATAACCTTGCTCTCGAGAAATGCACAGTTCAAGCCCACAGTGAGCTTTGGCTCCTGAATTGCATAGACCCAACTAACAACCTATCTTCAACTAGGAAACTTCTTAGAGCATGAGAGGCAGCTAGAGCCACTCAACTTAGGAATACTGTAGAAGCATTCCCTCAATAGCTGCCTGATGCATGTGTTGGTGAGTTTCCTAGTTCTCCCCGGAACTGCACAATTTCTCCATGCATGCATGGAAACCTTTCCCGAAAAAGAAAAAAAATAAAAAGTGAAAAAGCATCCCTAAAAGATAGGAATCCATTTCTATAGTTTGGAGTTGCACTTGAGTTATTTTTGGAAACTGCTACCATGTATCATTTTTTCCTAGATTTTTGGGCTTCGCGTCATAACCCTGAATTGATCAAATATATTTAGTGGGCACCACCAAAGCTCATTTTCACATTCAATCTTGGAGCTCTAGCATTCCCAAGGAGATCTAGGAGCCTTCAGTACAGTTGTCGCAAGTTTTCCAGACAAGTGTTACTTTTCTAGTCTTTTGCTACTTTTTTGTCGCTTTTGTTTCCTTGGCTTGTGAGAGTGTTGTTTTACCTATTTTATTGAACCATAGCTTATAGAAGTGTTTTTTTTAAGTTTTTCATTGCCTTTCCTAAGTGTGTCATGCATAACCTAGTTTTTGCACTAAAGGTTGTCGTTGCGGTGGCTCTCTCCATAAGCTTCGTTGTTCTTTTATTCCACTGATTCCTGCACTTGTTTTGATTGCATGCATCATCATTCACTCAGATTTGCACCAAAAATCACTCACACTTTCATATTTATGCATTTTCATGTTTCCCTTGGGAAGATTTAGGCCTCTTTGGCTTGGATCTTGCTCTTCGACGCATTTCTAGATCTCAACACTTTTCCTTGGCTCCAAGAATTGCACAAAGGCTTCTAGTGACTAGCTCCAACTGCGCACTACACAGTTCCAAGAGCCAGTTCCATAGCCCTGGCCACTGGCATTGCGGAATGCGCAGTCCCAGCCAACACAAGCTAGACTGAACTACACATTGTGCAGTTCTAGTCAGTATCACCTCCTCACTGATAGTTGGGACTGCGCAATCCATAGATCCAGCTGATAGTCCCTCACCTATAAAACCCAAAAGTATGCAATCTTTCCTAGTAATTACCCAATCTTTTGATTGGTCTGTCATGAAGTGCTTTCGATTTTAGGCTAACATTTGCATGCCATGAGTTTCCTTTATGTCTCTAGGTACAATAATTGTTGAGAATCTTTTCAGCAGTACAGGTAATATGGCTTCCAAGAGAATTGCATCAAAGGATATTATCAAGAGTAGAACTGGGGATGTAGTTGAAAAGGTGTCAATGAACTTGCTAGTCTATGTAGACACACAACTATTCTCAGAGAAGGACATGAAGATAACATGGCAGGAAATTAAGGATATCTTCGCAGGCAGCTTCAAGGAAGATCTAGAAGTTCGGTAGGTGTATGTCAACACCCATAAGTTAGGGTTTTATAAGGTTCCATGCAAGTACCCCACCTTCCCATGTGCGGACATCATTCACTGGATTGTCTCACATACCAATCTCAAGACAATGACATTGAGCAGTGCTAGTGGAACAAAAATTTCTACCTTTAGGACAGAAAACCATCATCATATGTATCAATTACCATAGTTGATGAACCATGTGGATGAACTTTTCTATACTCCCAACAACAATGTGAACACTAGAGACATCATGAAATAGTGGGTGAAAAATTTGTCGAAGTTTAGGTCGAAAACCAATCATGTTTATAGTACTAAGTCACTCGGAAAGGCCTACCTGCTCTTGATCATCTATACATACTTATTGTATGGTCAAGAGAGCATGAAGACCTTTCCGCAGAATTGGATGGTTGTGTTGGACCAGTTGGCAAATGAAGGAAGGCCATTCAACTAGTCAGATATGTTGGCCCTTCAGCTGAAAGTGCGTGTGACTAATGCCTGGAATCCACTCAAGGATGAGAAAGCGAGATTCTATATGTATTTGTATCTACTTGATGCAATCTATGCCCAAAATCAATTGCTTGGCATGGTTTGGACATGGACACCATCAGAGAATGTTGTGAACATTTATTGGAAGTTTCTTTTTGAGTGCAACTACCGAGGATTCATGGCGACGCTATATGAACATTTCATCATCCTGATTTACAAGTTGATCTTTGAGCAGGATCTACCTTACATGTCCCAAGAAGCGATGCAAGAATTAAATTAAAATTGCATATTGGTATGCCTCCTCCGGTGCCACCTTCATAAGGATGTTTGGCAGAGAGAAACCTATGCATGTGCTACCAAGGTTTTCAATGGATAAGTTGGTCCTGCAAGAGGTTGCATATCACATCTCCATATGGTTATCAACAAGGTTGCACAGGAGGAAGAAGGAACCATGTCCTGCTCTTCCTTTGTGGATTAGATTATACGAGATCAAGAGTTTGAAGGATGCATATGTCGAGGCCAACAACTTAGAAAAGTTTTATTTCAGCACCAAGGAATACAATTTGTATGATCCCCACAGCATATTCAAGAACCACTGTGCGAAGGTGTATTATCCATGGATCCGTGGGACATTTCATTGGGCAGAGGAAGATCCTTGGAGGTATTGTTACAACTCCTCCAAGCTCAATGAACCATTTAGCATGGCTATAGAGTGGAAAGCTACTTTGTAGGTAGCAACACTGCAGGAAGCGGCAACAGTAGCAGCAGTGAGTAGCAAACTGGTGTAGGACAAAGGGAAGCGGAAGATTACCAAGAACCTAGAGGTTGAGCAAAGCTACAAGTTCATAGAATATCCTCTCGTTGAGAGAGTAGCTTTGGAAGTGGAGGAAAAGAGGCAACAATGCATAAAGAGAGTAGAATGGAGGAAGAGAGAGAAGAAAAGGTTGGAGGATGCAGGAAGGAAGTTGTAAGAAACAAAGAAGAAGTTGAAATAAGAGTAGGAGCTGAGAAGGATAGAGATGGAAGAGAAGCAAAAACAAGAACAGGAAGAAGGGAAAGGCATGATGACAGAGAAAATTGTGCCTATATAGGTTAAGGAGTCAGAACAACCAAGAGATGAAGAAGAGGTTCAGAAGGTGTAGGTGTTGTTGGGAAAAGTATCCAATTCGGAATGACCCTATCCCACTCTAAGGTGTGATAGTGCCTTAGCAACAAACAAGGTAAACTAATTGAGTATTCTTCTTTATGAAATGTAAATGAGGAGCAAGGATGTAACTAACCTGTGTTTTCCGCTAGTTTGTCGATCCAAATCCCTCCTCTCTTCAGTAGCTCCGAGCTTCTTGCTCCTTCACCAGCCCAGCTTTACTGAATTCCTGCAAGATCACAAGAGAGAGAAACTACACAAAGATACAGATATACATTCATAAAAAGCTCAAGATCAGATTAAGCTAAACATGTAAGCATAACAAAACATCATTGGTACACAGCATGTAGGAGAAACTCAAATAGTTTATTGATATGATAATAAAGTCCAAGAGGAGATACAACCAAGTGAGTTCCGATCCAGCATCTACCTCCCAGCAAAGGAATCCCTTCCTCTCCTCCAACAAAGCATAAATCACCCAATGTACTAATCTCAATCTCAAACCAACAGCAATTCTCTGCAAAGTACAAAATTCCAGCCTCCTGAACCTCTGGGTGAGAGATCCATATATAGATGTAAGCAGAGAGGATGAGTCAGCTTATGTTTTGACTTGTGGCTTCTCTCTGTTAGTTCTTGCTTCCACTTGGAGGTTGAGAGCCTCTTACTCATCACTAGTCGAATTCATTGAGGCAAGTGTCATTGGAGAAGATTCTGGAAGCTTCCAGGGTCTTTCCACCTCGTTGAATGAGCTTGCCATTTGTCATTTCCCGCTCAGCGCACCCTGGTAGTGCTTCTACCTGCGTTGCAGTGCACCTAGCCAGTGTAGTTTCTGCATTTCAACACAGGCAGCTAGTGGAGCCTCTGAATTGATCCTGAATTGACTGTTTCTGAGCGGTTTTTGGTGGAGAACTTCTGGGAGAAGCTGTCATTGGTTGACCTTGTTCCTTTAGGAGCTGTAACAACATCTTTAGGGACTTTGGATCCCTTGAATTATGGACATTTCATGCTTATAGCTGTAAGGCACAAAAATGTCTATAACAGTTGCCCCCTAAAGTATGAGGCCATTTATCGGGTGAAATGCTTTATTAGGAGGATCCGAAGTTCATTCAATGCTGGGAGGAGACCTGTAATAAGATACAATACAATACATTATTTTTCATACTGCTTTCATGATCTAGCTGAGGTGGGCATTCCCATGCTCAGCTTTATAAATTCATTTTTATGTACATAGGACAGACAATTGTCTGATGATAGACTGATGATCCTGCTGAAATCATCATCCTTTAGTAGGATGATTGTCTGTGCTGCAAGGTTGTACATGTCAATGTATTTATTTTTCCTGAATATATATCACAGCCCGGATGGATGAAACTAGATCCGGGGTCTTCAAACTCGTCCGATCTTCACTCTAAGTACAAGTCGATCCATGTGAGAAATGTTCTGAAGTCGAACATGGAAAGACATCGCTTGATTACCGGTCAATGACGTAAACCGTTAACAAGCGCGAGAGGAATCACCGATAATGATAATGACCCTCAAGGTACTGCAGTACAATTCACGTGGTGTGAATAAAGGACTTGGCGTCGAACACCACGCAAAATCTTTCGGTCGAAGGTCATTGATGTATACCTGTCGCCGGAAGTGAGAAACTTGCCATTGAGGCATGCAAGCTTCAAAGTACTGAAGGGGGTGTCCCTAGATCAACTTCTTGGATAATGAGCTGATGTCGACAAGAAGTGATCTGTCAAAGGAGGGCCTTAATGTATCCCACATTAGTGACACGGAACGGAGCAAATGATTTTGATGGAGGTGAAAACGATCTGATGATATATGGTTCAGGGTGGCGGTCATGAAAGGATGAAGTATAATGTATGGTAGTGGATGGGACACGGTTGACTTCTCTGGATGACTTCTCTTGAACATATCGGCAACACTTGTGCAATGGATTGGTAGCATTTACCCCAAAGGTGGATGGTATGGCGAGACCATGGTGATGTGACCGGTGAATGAAACAACCCAACCCGACTCAGGCACGGAGTGGAAGTGTCATGTTCAAGAGCGACTTACTCCCAATAAAGTTCTTTGAGTTTCTTCCCAATTTTCCCCAGTCATTGTTGACCAGTACCTCTTTATTTTTGTCAAGCTTGAGGAGGATAACATATGCTTGTTCTATAATTTTCCCTTCGGGAAAACCCATCGCTATGTTTTAACGAGCCTAGCGATAGTGAAACTCGTTCTCGTCTAAAGACAAGTTTGTCGCTATTTAATGTTTTTAACGAGTCTAACGACAAATATAACTCGGTCCTTTTCATTTTTAGAGAGTCTGAAAAGGTACGTAAAGTCAACTCCGAAAGTCCTTTTTCGTCACCTAATCCCTTAAGTCCGAAAAAGTATAAAACAATACAGAAGGGATGAATTTTCGATAGTTTTAACGAGCCGAACAAAACAAGCGCTCGATCTTTTTGTGCAATAATCCCTCAGGTCCAAAAAGATTAAAATCTAGAGGAGGGATAGCACTTCCGATCGCTTTAATGAGCTGGAAGGCCAAAACTCGGCAATCTTTTCATATTTTACGAGTCAGATGAAAAGAGCTTAAAGAAGACTCGTCTTTTGAGGAACGAGTGATAAAACGAGTTAGCAGCTGATTCCAGGTAAGGGTTGGAATTTTCCAATCACGGCAGTGTCACAAGGATGGCTAGTGAAATCACTCTTCGCAGCTGTTCCTCAAAATGGGTAAACAATCAATATGGAGGTGAATGATCGGCCAATGGAAAAGTGGAGGTGACGGTGCAAACACGACCAAGGCTTTAATGGCTGATAACGTTACATTCACGGTGGTTATTTACCGGAGGGTAGTTCATTTTTTAACGAGCTTAAATGCGGGTTGAAACACTTGCTCGATCTTATGTTTATTTTTTAACGAGCATGAACTATGTGCTAAAACTGCTCGATTATCCAGTCATATGATAAGAATGTCTCATGTAAGATCCCATTTTTTATGGAGCTTGCGCCTTACAAAGCTATGCCCCGCATCCTTTCGTTATGCAAGTTCGGAAACGACTAATCCTACGAGTTTAAAGGGTTAGAGGTCCTAAAAATTTAAAAAATAAATAGCCGCCCCTTGCTTGCACTCCAAAAGGTTTGCATGCCCCCAGGTATAAAACAAAGTTTCAAAGTTACCCCTACTTTAGTCCGATAAAACATTTGTTTTAGTGAGAGAGGCCTACCTCTTACAGGTTACCCAAAGATTGTTCTAGTCACACAGCAAACAAAACACTTCTTCGGCGATGTCTACCGAGATAAACAAAGGTGATTGACTCAGTTCTGTCAGCTCACATAACTTTGACAAAATAATCTTATCCTAGAATAACCCTCTTCCAGCATGGGTGGGGTACAGACTAGTCATATTCTTCCTCGGAAACCTACCTTATACCGAAAGTTTTCCTGCTGAAGCAGACCAGGACGCATGCCCCCTGGGTTCCAGTCATATCCTTCTGAATTACTCGCTCTCATCGGGAGGACGGACCGTGGGTTGAGACATTTCTTACGTGAAGAGACCATTTAGGGAAGGTATATAACTATTTGCGATGCGTGATCCAGGAAATGAAAGTTGGTCCACGAGCTTGACCACTCTTCCTTCGTGCGGAAAACACATTACTCTAAAGAGTGAGGAGACGATGGCTCCCATGAAATATATATAGTCTCGTCCAAGGAGTAGGTTATAATCCAAGGGTCCTTGAACGACCATCATGTTCATTTGAACGGTATTCCCTTTCAATGTTATGGGCACATTGGGGAGGATCCCTAAAGGTCGACTAGTTCCTTTATCAAAGCCTGTCAGATTTCTCATTTCAGGCAAAAGCGCTGGCAAACCAAGCGCTTTCCAAGCAATAGAGGAAAGGATACTCACAGATGCCCCCTCATCAATGATTGTGCCAGCCATGACCATTATGTATATTTGGACGATAATTCTGAATGGTATGCTTGCTGGCAAACGGGGTCTGCCTAGTTGGTTCCAGTCGAAGGAGACAACTAGGTTGCTTGGTGGTGGGACCGAGTAGACGGCAGGGTATCGCTCTTACGAAATTCCTTCCTGTGATAAAGGAATGGGGAGATAGCCCTCGTGTTCGTTGGAGTCTGTGTTGATGAAGAGAATTTGGATGGTGTCATCTTTATTCTCTTCAGTGACTGTATCATTCGAAGACAAAAGCTCTGAAGGCAAGACCGGGTCAACTGCCGCCTCGACCTTTTGACTTTCGTCGGGTATGGATCCAGCTGGTTCATCTTCAATGACCGGCGCTTCAGCTGACCACTTGAGCGAGCCAGCTGGATTTTCAACTAACGAAGGACTCGACAAGAGTTTTTTATATCTAGGAGGAAGTCGTAACGGTGAAACCGGACGATCATCCAAAACTCTTTTCGCTTTGTCTAAGAAGGGACAACGGTGGATGGCGTGGTTGCCTTCGTACAGTCTACAGGGAGATCTAGCTCTCCCTTTTTGTCCAAGGACTTCACTTTCGCTAGTTGACGGTATACATTCAACATGGCTATCAGTGGTTGATGCCGCCGGATTGTGCAAACGGGGAGACCAGTCCCTTAGTATCCGAGGGATGCAGGGACAATCTCTGTGGAAGTGGTCTCCCTTGCATATGACACATGGCGATTTAGGCCTAGTCAGTGCTGTGTGTGGATTTTTGTCAGACGACACTTGTTTGCCCCCAGTCGCTTTTGGCTCCTTATTCTTCTTCTCTTTCTTCTTCTTTTCCTTCTTCTCCTTAGGAACTTGGTTTTTTGTTTTACCAGTTCTGTCAAGTGAAGAGGAAGGAGGAGAGGAAGAATTATAGGAAGTAGAAGGCTGGTGGGCAACTCTGGACTGGTCTAACTGTTGATTCGACTGTTCAGGAATAGTGGTGTTCTGAACGACATTGGTTGAGAAGAGCTAGACCGGCAAGCCAATTGTCAGTCCTGGAAGCGACAATGTGGCCATATGGGGCGCACCAACATCTCCCCAAGAGGAGAAGGGACTAGGATTTCCACCAAGGGGAATTCCTTGGTTGGTGGGCTCCATTTTCTCAACCTAAAGATCAACACAAGAAAAAGGGGTGATCGTTCCGTTTAAAATAAATTTTAACGACGCTTAGACACAACTTGCTTTTTCAATTTTAAAGAGTCGACATAAAGCTAAAGATGACTCTAGTCTCCTTCGATGTTTTAACGAGCTCGAAGTGACAAATGCTCGGATGGACTTTTTCCGTTATAGAGTCTGAAAAAGGCCAAAAGGAACTGCTCTGGAGTTCTAGGTAGAGGGTGTGCCAAACTTTTCGCAAAACCGCATAATACTTTTTAAGGTACGGGCGGTCAATCTTCCCGAATGCTGTGTTCAGTGCATTGCGACCAGTAGGACGGTCGACACGGCTTCCTAAGGATAAAGGTTTTATGCCTATAGGGGTCTCCCAATATATACTCGACGGTACGTGGGAGCACAATCCGTACTGGCGCTATCGTCTCTCAGGAGGAATCACCCAACCATCAGCGAGATCGACAGTCACCAGGTTTTACGACGCCGGAACACGTCTCTAGCCTAGATCTCTATGTTGTGCATTAAGTTACAAAGCGTTGTTAAGTTCATTCAATTTATTTTAGGTTGATATTTCTTAGAAGTTTGCCTTTTTGGATCACCACGAGATGTATGATACAATTCCTAAATGCAGTCTAAAGATGATAAGCAAGCTTTTATATCTTTTCAACAATGAAAATCCTAGCTACAAGGGGAAAAGGAAGACACAAACTATTCTCAAAGAGCATAGAGCACACTGTAATGCACTTTTCCCTAAATCAAACCATACAAACTATCAATATGAAAATGCACAAATGCATGTATTTGTTTTCGCTTTCTTAATATTGATGCCTAAAAAGAAAGTTGTTGTACAAATTTGAATTCGATTTCAAGTGAAAACATAAACAAGTTCCTTTTTCAAAATCAAAAAGACGATTACGACACTTTATGATTTACTTGTTTCGACACTAGAAATGCATAAATTCAAACCAAACGACAAAAGTAAAAGCTCAATCAACTGTGAACAACAAACAAACTCACTCCTAAGATCAAAACGACACTTATGACAGGTCTAGATCTAAGGGCGACAATATGACTAGTTTACTTTTGTAATGGGAAACTGCAAATGATGTAACAAATACACAAAGAAAAAATAAAGTTTCTTTATACAACTGAGGTGGAATTGAGGCAAAGAAAAGGGGTTTCAGATAGGTACACTGACTGATAACAGGCTGCAAAAAACAGAGATAAAACTGAACAAAAGGAAGCAGGGAACCACAGCTACACAAGGCAAAGGCTGATCAGCGCACCCTCAGCACAGAGAAACTGAACTTCAGCGCAGGTATCCTTCACGGGACCTGCGTTGAAATGAAAAACCTCTTCACAGAGTCTGCGCTGAAGCAGAAACAAGAATTGTCTCTGGGTTCTTGGTCACGGTTTGCAGTTTAATCTACAGTTTTTGGCCGGATAAAAGCTATCAATTAGGTACAATTAGGAGGATGATTTAAAGGAGGACTAAGATCTATCACAAAGGGCTGTTAGAGCACTTGTGGATCAGTTGTTCAGATCATAAAAACAGGCCCAGTGAGTGGACTAGAGTGGCAGATCTCTACTTTGCATTTGAAAATGGAAAATGCATTTCGATTCGGCACTCCTGAGTTTATGAGAAGAACAACAATAGAAACACAAATAAACTAACAAGATACTCTCCCCAGCGGAGTCGCCAATTTGTTGTTGGGAAAAGTATCCAATTCGGAATGCCCCTATCCCACTCTAAGGTGTGATAGTGCCTTAGCAACAAACAAGGTAAACTAATTGAGTATTCTTCTTTATGAAATGTAAATGAGGAGCAAGGATGTAACTAACCTGTGTCTTTCGCTAGTTTGTCGATCCAAATCCCTCCTCTCTTTAGTAGCTCCCAGCTTCTTGCTCCTTCACCGGCCCAGCTTTACCGAATTCCTGCAAGATCACAAGAGAGAGAAACTACACAAAGATACAGATATACATTCATAAAAAGCTCAAGATCAGATTAAGCTAAACATGTAAGCATAACAAAACATCATTGGTACACAGCATGTAGAAGAAACTCAAATGGTTTATTGATATGATAATAAAGTCCAAGAGGAGATACAACCAAGTGAGTTCTGATCCAGCATCTACCTCCCAGCAAAGGAATCCCTTCCTCTCCTCCAACAAAGCATAAATCACCCAATGTACTAATCTCAATCTCAAACCAACAGCAAAAGTACAAAATTCCAGCCTCCTGAACCTCTGGGTGAGAGATCCATATATAGATGTAAGCAGAGAGGATGAGTTAGCTTATGTTTTGGCTTGTGGCTTCTCTCTGTCAGTTCTTGCTTCCACTTGGAGGTTGAGAGCCTCCTACTCATCACTAGTCGAATTCATTGAGGCAAGTGTCATTGGAGAAGATTCTGGAAGCTTCCAGGGTCTTTCCACCTCGTTGAATGAGCTTGCCATTTGTCATTTCCCGCTCAGCGCACCCTGGTAGTGCTTCTACCTGCGTTGCAGTGCACCTAGCCAGTGTAGTTTTTGCATTTCAACGCAGGCAGCTAGTGGAGCCTCTGAATTGATCCTGAATTGACTGTTTCTGAGCGGTTTTTGGTGGAGAACTTCTGGGAGAAGCTGTCATTGGTTGACCTTGTTCCTTTAGGAGCTGTAACAACATCTTTAAGGACTTTGGATCCCTTGAATTATGGACATTTCATGCTTATAGCTGTAAGGCACAAAAATGTCTATAACAAGAGGGGGGGTGTCACAGGGGGTTTGAGGGGTGCAGGTAACCCCACTCTACGAGGTCGGGGGCACTGCCCCAGAAAATTTTGGTTTTGGACCCTATCTTAGGTTGGGCAGACCTACCTATGGTTTTGTGAATGATTTTTCGCAGATGGTTTTTGTTCCATGGTATTGGATGCTTCGGCATGTATAAATATGTATTGTAACATTGAAAGGAACATAATGAAAAATCAAGCTAGTAGTCCCAGTTTTGGGATCCAGGGGAAAATCTCAGTGTATATGTGTTTTATGTGTTATGCTCTCACATTGTTTATTTTCTGTGTTCTAAAATTGTATGTAGCTAATTTCTATACGGGGTTAAAACCTACATTTGGTTTCAGAGCTATTTTGGCTTCAAGGGGATGCTTTTGTTGCTGAGGGGTTTCACTTAGGCTTGTGGTAGACCCTGTTCAGTGGGAGATCTGGGAGATCGATTCTAGTGGTGAAAGAAGATGGTGAGCAGTGGAAAGATAGAGATTGAGAAATTTAATGGTTAGAGCTTTGAGTTGTGGAACTAAAGATGGAGGATCTATTGGTAGATAAAGATTAGTGGATCGCAATAGATCCAGGTACTAAACCAATGGTTGTGTCAGATGAAGAATGGAAGAAGTTGGATCGGAAGGAAAAGAGCACAATACGATTGTGTGTCTCAGATTCAGTATTGATGAATGTATCAGGAGAAGCTACGGCGAAGGCTTTATGGGACAAGTTAGGGACTTTGTACCAATCTTAGTCTCTGGTGAATAAATTGTTCCTACGGAAAAAGCTGTTTAACTTGAGGATGAAAGATGGAGACTCGGTGACAGATCATCTGAATGTGTTTAATACTGTGGTAAGTTAGTTATCATCTATTGATATTAAAATTTCAGATGAAGATAAGTGTATCAGTTTGTTGTGTTCTCTACCAGATTCGTGGGATAGTTTGGTTATTGCAATAGGTAACAATACAACTACCTTGTAGTTTGATGAAATAGTCTCATCCTTGCTGACGGAGGAGATGAGATGGAAAAATATGGAGAGCGAGAATGGTGATGCCTTGTATGTGCAAGGACGGTCCCAGAACAGAAACAAAAATAAGTCATCAAGTGGGAGGTCTAAATATAGAGGGAGATTTAAATATCCAAGAAAACCTGTAAAGGTGGTGTGCTGGAAATGCAGAAAGGAAGGGCACTACAAAAGAGACTATAAATCTGAAGCTCCTGATAAAGGAAAGGAATCTGATGATGCTCCTTCTGCAGAGGCGAAAACCACCTCAGATGAAGGTGGGGATGTGTACTTGGCTTCTTCAAGTACACATGTAGATCATGAGGCATGGTTGATTAACTCAGGTGCATCCTTTCACTTCACTCCCCATAGAGAGTGTTTCTGTGAATATGAGAAATATGATGGTGGTGATGTCTTCTTAGGGGATGCTAGGAAGGCTAGAGTTGTTGGTCGTGGAAAAGTAAAGTTGAAGTTGCAAGGTGGAAGGGTCAGAACACTTCCGGGTGTTCAACATATTTCTGCATTGGTCAAAAATCTGATTTCTATAAGCAAGCTGGATGATGTAGGTGTAAAAACAGTGTTCGAGAAGGATACTTTCAAGATGGTTTGAGGGACACTGGTATTGATGCGGGGAGTTCGGATTGGAACTTTGTACAAGCTGCAAGGTGGCATTGTTGTTGATGGGTGTAATAGTTCTGTGGTTCCTAAAAGTGGAGAAGAAAATCTAGTGGTCTCTGGAGAGAAGACCATACTGTGGCATCAAAGGCTTATACATATTGGAGAGAAGGGTCTTCGAATACTTCATGGTAAAGGTATGGTAGAAGGTATGATTAATATCTCTCTAGATTTTGATTTCTGTGAAAATTGCATATATGGGAAGTAGAATCGTGTGAGTTTCCCCTTTGGTGGTAAGAGGGCGAAACATATATTAGAGCTTGTGCACAGTGTTGTGTTTGGACTATATATCATTTATAGATGACTTCTCAAGGAATACATGGATATATTTCCTTAAGAATAAATCTGAAGTCTTTGACAGGTTTAAAGAATTTAAGGCTCTGGTGGAAAACCAGACAGAGAAGAAGATAAAGGTGTTGAGGACAGATAACAGTGGAGAGTTTTGCAGTAAGGAATTTGAAGAATTCTGTAAGAAGTGTGGTATAGTATGGTAGAATACTACTCCATATACACCTCAACAAAATGGAGTTGTAGAAAGAATGAACAAGACATTGATGGAAAGGGCGAGAATCATTCTCAGTGGTGTCGGGTTAGGACAAGAATTCTGGGCAGAGACGATGGAGACAGTAGGTTACCTGGTCAATAGATCACCTTCATCAGCATTGGAGGATAAGACTCCATAAGAGGTATAGATTGGTAAGAAACCCTCTCTTTCACAGATGAGGGTATTTGGATGTGTTGCATATGTACATGTTCCAAAGGAGAAACGAACCAAGTTGGATATCAAATCTGAAAAGTGCATCTTTAATGGGTATAAGGATGGTTTAAAGGGTTATAAGCTTTGGAACCTAGTAACAAGGAAGGTTGTGTACAACTGAGATGTGGTGTTCAGAGAGGTGAAAGATGTTATTAAACATGAAGTCCAACCAAAGGAACCTATGAAGATAGAGTTTGAGCTAAAGGAGGAAGAATCAGACTCTACAATAGAGGAGGAATCAGAAGATGAAGATCTAAAAACTCCGAGAGTGAGAAGATCAGTTCGAGAAAGAAGGCAGCCAAAAAGGTATAGTCCATCTTCTTTCTGTTCAATTTTTGCTTTATCTATTACTGATGACGATCCCAAAACTGTGAAGGAAGCAGTCGATTCAAAGGATGGAAAACTCTGGAAAGAGGCCATGGTTGATGAAATGGCATCTTTGCACAAAAATGAGGCTTAGGATCTGGTGGAGTTGCCGGCTAGAAGGAAACCCATTGGCAGCAAATGGGTGTTCAAGAAGAATACAAATGCAGAAGGAAAGGTGGAGAAATACAAAACTCAGTTGGTAGCAAAATGTTATTCCTAGGTGCCGAGAATTGATTTTGGTGATATTTTTTCTCCTATTGCCAAGGTAACTTCTATTAGATTAATTTTATCTGTTGTTGCTACTTTTGATTTTGAGGTAGAACAGATGGTGTGAAGACAACATTTCTTCATGGGGATATGGAAGAGGAGATCTACATGAAGCAACTTGAAGGCTTTACGGTGAAGGGTAAGAAAAAACTGGTATGCAAGATAAAGAAGTCTCTGTATGGGTTAAAACAGTCACTAAGGATGTGGTATCAGAGATTTGATACATTTATACGGGGACTTGGCTTCACCAGAAGCAAAGCAGATCACTGTGTGTATTTTAAATTAACTGGTGACCATGTTATTTATCTAGTCTTGTATGTGGATGATATGTTTTTGGTTGGAAATGACAAAGAAATTATCCAGGATTTGAAGACCCATTTGTCCTCCAAATTCGAAATGAAAGATCTTGGTGCTGCAAACTATATTTTGGGCATGGAAATTAAAAGAGATCAGACAAAGAGGAATCTTTGGTTAAACTAGAGGAAGTGTGTCGAGACAATATTGCAGAGGTTTAATATGTCAGATAGTAAACCGGTGAAGGTTCCTATTCCTGTAGGTGTAAAGATATATGTTGAACAATGTCCCAAGGCACAAGAAGAGGAAGAGGACATGTCCCGTGTTCCATATGCAAGTGCAGTCGGTAGTCTAATGTATGCGATGGTCTGTACTAGACCATACATTGCACATGCAGTGGGAGTATTGAGCAGGTTTATGTCAAAACCAGGGAAGGAGCGCTGGACAACAGTGAAGTGGGTTTTTAGGTATTTACGTGGCACTAGTGATTATGGTTTGTGCTACCAAGGAAGACCAGGATTGGACAGATTGTTGGATATTCGTGGCTTTGTTGATGTAGACTGGGCTGAAGATCTGGATTAGAGACGATTTACAAGTGGGTATGTGTTTAACCTATTTGGAGGTGTAATCCGTTGGATGAGTAATAAATAATCTATAGTGGCACTATCAACTACAGAGGCAGAATACATGGCAGCCACTCATGCAAGCAAGGAAGCTGTTTGGTTGCAGAGATTGTGTTCAAGTATGGGGTTAGTAAATGGAGCTATAAGGATAGATTGTGACAGCCAAAGTACAATTTTCTTGGCAAAGAACCTGCATATCATTCAAAGACAAAGCACATTGATGTTCAGTATCACTTTGTGAGGGATATGATAGAAGACAAAAAGGTGTTTCTGGTAAAGGTGGACACTTTGAAGAATACTATAGAGGCATTGAAAAAATCTGTGAGCTCTGAGAAGCTCTCTTGGTGTAGAGAAACAATGGGCATTGCAGGGCTGGATAAATGACTAAGCTCTCTTGTGGGTCCCTATGGAAAGAAAGCAACAAGTAGGAGAATGTTGGGTTGTGTTATGTTCTTTCCAAAACTAGCCCACGTAGTTAACCAAGGAGTCAGAGGGGGGATCGTTGCGCCAATTGCGTAGTGGGGGGAGTCATAGGGGGTTTTAGGGGTGCAGGTAACCCCACTCTGCTGCCCTGGAAAATTTTGGTATTGGACCCTATGTTAGGTTGGGTGGACCTACCTATGGTTTTGTGCATGATTTTTCGCACATGGTTTTGGACGCAATGGTTTTCAGTCCATGGTTTTGGACACGATGGTTTTCGGTCCATGGTATTGGATGCATAGGCATGTATAAATTTGTATTGTAACATTGAAAGGAACATAATGAAAAATCAAGCTGGTAGTCCTAGTTTTGGGATCCAGGGGAAAATCTCTGTGTATATGTGTTTTATGTGTTATGCTCTCTCATTGTTTATTTTCTGTGTTCTAGAATCATATGTAGGTAATTTCTATACGGGGTTAAGACCTACAAAACCTCCAAAGTAGACATCTCCAATGGTTCCTTAGCTAAATCATTAACAATATTGTAATGTTGCACAACTCTAGCATTCGAATTAAAAGATGACTTCCAAAGAACACCTTTGGGAGGTGGTAGATGACGGACTCACTGTTAGGGCATTCAATATGGTGCAGACTAGAACTAGATGGAGTAGAAGTAGAAGGAGTATCAATAGATTCTTTCACCATTGTTTGCTTAGATGTGGTTTGATAGTCCTTAGTTCAAGTAGAGATCGAGATAGGTGATGAACCTTGCATCATGAACACTTGGGAACTTGAGGAAGCAGAAGATTGAGGTTGGTCTACCAACTAGGTCTGCTGTGATGGAAAGGATTATTTTAAGACATCTAGAGTCCCTTTCAGTAAGCGACTAACTTTAGATTATTGGGGAAAATCCTTAGTGTAATGATGCTCCTCACAGATGAGGTAAGAATATTTCGGCTTTCTTCTAGAAGCATCATTAACAGAGGGTTTAGGAGAGTCCTGTTTTGGGGCATCAACTTTGGCCTTACCTTTGCCCTTGTTTTTACCTTTAGAGGTCTTATCTACTGTGGTAGATTGGACATCATGTACCTTATAGGTTTTACCAAGATTGGATGAATTTTTGGAGGGATTATTGGAACCAATGCTCGAGATAGATTTCTTCTTCGAAGAAGCTTTCGCGGAAGTCTGAGACATAGAACCAATTACACTATCAATAGGTGGTGTATTCGGAAACTTTGATGTTGTCAGATCTGATGATGGTGTCAGAGCATCAAGTAACATCTCATACAATGTGCTAGATTGCGAATAGACCAAGTCTAAATACTGGGCATAGGAAATAGCTTGCTCTTCAGTAACACATCCACCCATAATTATGCCCTTAGCAATTTTGCTAACGAATGGTTTTGTGAAACATTATGTCAACAACTCACCATCAATCTCAAAATTTATGAGGTGATGTCAATGTATCCATTCATGGATATGATCGGAAATGTGGGTCGTGGTGTCTTGGCTAAGTGACGTAATCAAATGAGTGCCAGTTTCATACCGAACCAACAACTAGAAATGAGTGAGGAAGGCCATAACAAGAGAGTTGAAGTCACCGTAGGTACCTTGAGACAATTTGATGTACCATTTAGTGGTAGCATCTATGAGAGTTCTCTGAAAGAGTCGAAGATGGATAAAACCATCAACATACGAATTGGAGGAGCACCAAAGTTGATATGTCATTGCGTGGGCTTGTGGATCCTCCTTCGCTTTTCTGTTGAATTTGGGGAAATCGCTTGGAATTTTCATCAGAACTGGAGGCTAGTAAGGCGAATTGAAAATTGGATCATTCATGAGCCTCGAGACATAGAGCAGTTCCAACATAGCCATGAAAGGAAATTGCATGTCAAATGGCATATAGGGTCTTTGAGGAGACCCAAAATGTGGAGTCCAACCTTGCTGGTAAGGTGTTTTCCCCCATAGTGGAGGATTTTGTCCATAGGAACCTGATTTTTTCCCCACTAAGGGTTACCTTGCTCATAAGGTGGATTTGGTCCAGGGTAGGCTTAATACTACCCTACCATAGGCTACTGATAAGCATTGTACGTGACGTATAGGTTATAAGGTTGCTGAACTTGTTGACCCTCGACATAAGGAGATTGACCCTACTGTTGTAGGGGTTGACCTTGACCTTGCAAAGGTTGACCTTGCTGATATGCATATAAAGCTTTCTACTGCAAAGTTTGGCCTTGCGAGGACAATGGTTGGGAGGAATGTTGGAAAAACTAAGTTTGCGGTTACAAAGATTGCTGCAACTGCAACAAAGGTTGCCCTTGTTGTTGTAACAATTGACCTTGCTACTACAATGCTTGCACTTGCTGCTACAAAGGTTTCCCTTGCTGCTGCAAAGGTTTCCCTTGTTGCTGCAAAGGTTTTCCTTGTTGTTGCAAGGGTAGCTAGACAGTTCCTGGGTTACACGCTGAGGGTATTGATAGTTCCTGAATTGAATCTGACCATATCCACCAGGAATAGCGGAGTGATCAGGATGAACATAAGGTCCATCTTAAGGAATGTAAGGCAGATTAACCAATGCTTGTGAACCATATGAGACATAAGCCTATTGGAATGGGACTTGAGCCATATATGATTGATGATATTGGATGTTACCTGACCCGGATGGACTAGCAGGGTTAGGAATAGCGCCATAAAAAGGTTGATTCATTCCAACCATGTGAGTTTGTAATCCACTCACATTAGTTTCGCCTAACATAAGAGGAATATTTAGATATTTCTCGCCAGGTGGTGGCACAGTCTGTCCACTTGATGGAGGGATAGAGAACTTATCGAGACCTAACTTGAGACAGTCGGTTGAATTAGAAGAGTCGGTTCAAACGATGAGACAGATTGAGACAAAATGGTAGGTTGAACATGAACTGAGGTGGCTACAGTATGTACAGGATTTCGAGAGGTCATGTTCGGAATGAACGAATTTGATGTAGGAATAACATTGGAAGACCAGATGGAGGTTTGATACAATGATGACACACTAGGAGTACCTGAGACTAAATGAGCTAAAGTGGTATAACCATGTGCCAACATGGGTCCACTAGTTTCAGGATAGGAGAGAGACGAGATTCTTCTTGTATAAGGAAAGCCTTCTGGAGGGAATTCATATCCTTGCTCATCATCCACGTGAGGAGTATGGGTAGCGTAAACTTCCAAATGACCCGAAGAGGAGACTAGAATTTCACCTTTTGACTCCATAGATGGAAACAATTAGTGATGAGGAACTCGAGATGTACGAGGAGATAACTCCAAAGGAATACTAGGTTGATAGTATGGATTATAAGGGTGCTAAGGAGATATCACAACATGATAGAACAATGTATTCGATGAATAGACAACAAGCCTATGCAGAGTTTCAAAAGTCTACAGACTCACAGGGGTCTGAATAGGATTATCAGAGGAATTTGGATCAGATTCTTGAGGTGAATAGGAATATGATGGAGGTGGACAAGAAGAAAAAGGTTGGATTCTCAAAACAATTCCAAGTTTAAAAGCTTGATCCTCAAGCGACTGAAGAAGTTCCGGATGAACTCCTTGGGAGGAACCTTCAGTATTAGACAATGAAGGGGAACTATGAGATGGACTCAATGGTTCAACCACGATGACTTCCTCTCAACAACAAAAAGGAAAGGAAAATTTGTTTAGGGCTTTAACAATCTTGAAATTAACAGGGAATTACTCAATATTGGTCCAAGAAGCAACTGCTTAGGTTCAACATTTTTATTGTGGGCAATTATTTTTTACAAACAAAAACATTTCCTTTCATCGTTTAAGAGTCGAGAAAAGGGTGAAAACGTGACTCTAGTCACTTTCAATAGATTTGCAAGCTTGAAAGTACAAGTTTCTCGATGATATTTCCAAATTTAAAGAGTTAGAAAAGATCAAATGACTGCTTAGGTGAATCTAGGTAAAAGGAGTACCAAGTAACCGTGAACTACAATATACACCTCAAAAAATAAATTTACCAAGGACTTGATGTACGTGCATGCAATCTCCCTGAATGCTATGTTTGGTGTATCACGTTTATAGGGCGGCAGATTCAAATTCCTATGGATAAAGGTTTGCAACCTATGGGGGTCTCCCTTTATATATGCGATGGTACAGGGAGCACAAGTCCATGCTAGTGTTATCTAATGCCAAAGCGAATGACAACTACTAAGTTTTAAAGACGTTGGAACACGTCCCTAAGCTATACCACTAGATATGAATGTTAATGTCTCAAATTATCCTTATATTAATTTATAGATTTTAATGTTGATCTTGTAATTATGTTTTAATTTCAAGGCCATAACGATGTTACCTATTCCTAAAATACAAACTAGATGATGAAATGAAATCCTTCAATTCGATGAAAACCATCTATGTAGGGAAGAATATCACTCAAATCGTGCATCAAACTAAATGAAAAATTGCATCCATGACAATATCCAAATGCTAAATGCAAAGTATGAAATCTAATAGTTCATATGATAAGCAAATGCAATGCGAAAAGAAATCTTAAAGCAAAATTTCCATAAGATATAATGATGATTTTTTCTCTTTTTCAAAATGAAAGTAATATAATCTAGTACAAAGTAAAAGAGAATGCAAGCAAGCCAACAAATATGAAAATCTCTTTCACATCAATGATTTGAATGTAACTCAAAATTCTTCGAAAAACTATGAAAAGAATAGCACTTTCACTTTCACTTTTCGAAACACAAAAAGCTTCAAAGAAAACACTTCCTTTTGATTCCAAAGAGACAATCGATTTGTAATCTACCGTTTGTGAAATGAAGGTTAAGTGACTTTAACAATATACACTAATGAAAACAACTTAAGGCACAAGAACCAAAAAGTGATCTGCAAAGTATGTCTGAACACACAAAGACTCTTTAACACATTCAATTGATCTCTGATCTTTGATGGGAATACCAACGAGTGGACGAAGGTTGACCTAGAATACCTAGAAACCTAAAAGGCTAATCAAACTTCAAGTGCATTGAAACCAAGTTAAAATACAATTTCAATCAGACAATGACAGAGTCAATGAAGAGCACACTGGTAAATCACTAGGAGAAGGCAAATAGAACTGAAAATAAGAAAGAAAACCCTAAATTTCTTAATTTTCTACAATCATCACACCTATCAGGAGGAAAGTAGTGATCATCGCTACTATAACTAAAAAACCCACGATATCATTGCGACTGTTAGGGTCAAACCCACGATGGTCAAGGAAAACAAAAAGAAACTCAAAATCTTCAAGAACAATTCAAATTAACAACCTTCAGACATCTACCAGAACGTGACACTGACTACAGACAAGCAATGAGGTCTAAAAATGAATGGTTGATCAAAATCGTCAAAAGACAAGGTGAAGAAAGAGAAGGAAAGGGTCATAGGATCGCCAGTGGAGTTGCCATTTTGTTGACAAGGTTACTCCTCTCTACGGACAGAGACGTTCCTTCTATCCTAATGAGTAGGTCTAGCAACTGAGGTGACAATCAACTAGACATCTTCTTAGATTATAATTGAAAAGTAGAACGAGAGAGATGACCTACCTTACTCTGATGCTATTCTGATTTCCTTTGTTGAGATCCTCGAACCGCTTGTGTCACGGACTTGTTCCTACTTATTTTAGCACTTATGTACCTGCACAAGTGATCAAGATATAAGAAACCATGCCAAAACCAATAGAAAATCCAATAATAACCTACTTAGCTGATCAAGGAATGCCAAGCTAATACATACATGAACATATATGTTTTGGGAAGATGAACCAACAGTTGTATATTATTTAAAGAATAAAGGAAAGCTTACAACCATAGCCTTGATGTTGAAAGGTTCTCCTTGAGTGGTAATCCAGGTCCAAGCCAAGAAACTCTCCAAACACTCCTTCTCTAAGTCTAATGAATAACCTCTAAGCACAAGCTCAACATAGGGGTGTAAATGGACATAGACCAACCATTTGAGAATGGGAGAGGAGGAATTTATAGGCTAGGAGAGGGAGTTAGGACTCCTCCAAATATAGAATTAGGCCCACATCTCAAGGAGGTAGCTCGTAGGGATGAGACCAAGAGGTCAAATTAGGAGGATTCGACCTCATCTATGCAAAACCACCTCCAAATCACCCCTCTAGAATCTTCTAGATCACGAAGCTTCTCATCCTATTTGGGAAAAATTACTTTTTGAGACCATAATGGGTATGCAAGGGAACATAGTGATGCCATCACTGGCCTAACATGGTGCAATAGGCGATCATTGTAGTTTTGAGCTTCATAAGGGTGATGACCCTGATTTTAGGGTTTTAAGAGCTATTTCTTCAGGGAAAGCTCCAGAGATTTTCTAATAAAAATTAAAGGAGGGATTTAAGCTATATACATGGATGATTATACTGTATAATGATCATGTTTCAAGAACTTCAGGGTATGTCACAGGGAAGTGCAAGAGGTGTGACAAAATACTGTGTAACACTTATCCAAAATTTTCCACCACAATACTTCCCTCAAACCAACTAGTTACATCCACAACTTTCTTTTCCATTTTCACAAAGACCAAATCAATTACTCATTCAACCACTTCTAAATCCAAACAATAAAACTTCAAAACTTGTTTACAACTTGGAAGGACAGAGTCCTCAAACTTATATGATAACTCCATTAGATCTGAATAATGTTCAATTAAGGTCTGGTAGAGTATTAGAAAGGAAGAAACCATCCATTGTTATTCAGAAAACAGAAAAGAATTTTCAAAAGGATAATAATAACTCTGAAGAAGAAAATTTCCCTTCCTCGGAAAGAAAATATTGAAACAAAAAAAAGTCCCACACATTCTAACAATAGTCCTATTATAGGACAACCTTCAGTGTCTATCTCAAGACCACCTTTTCCTGAAAGGTTGAAAATTGATAGAGTAGAAAAAGACATCATATTTCCTAATTATGATATGTTAGATGAATTGAAAAATGTCTATGTAAAAATTCATTTATTACAAGAAATAAAAGAAATATCAATTTTTGCAAAAACAATTAAGGAATTGAGTATAAAGGATCAGGAAGAAAAAGAAAAGAAATAAAAATAATTCAATTAGTTGGGAAAATTGCAGATATTATGATGGGGAAGACAAAAATTCAGAAATATTTAGATCCAAGAAGCCCCATTGTAAAAACACACATCAATGGAACTGAAATACCAAACACTCTGATTGATCTAGGAGCAGCCATAAACATAATGAGAAAACAAACTATGGATAAATTGAAGCTTCCTAATCTTTAATACACACCAACATTGTTACAATTAGTAGACAGGTCTGTAATTAAACCCGATGGTGTGTTAGAATATATATATGTATCCTTAGATTCTTGGGAATATCCTATTGATTTCATGATTCTAACCCCCAAGAATAATTTAGGAGGACATCCATTAATTTTAGGAAGGCCATGGTTAGCTACAGCTGATGCCTTTATCAGTTGTAGATCAGGAGACATGTTTATCTCAGATGGAAGCTTGACAAAGAAATTTACATTGTACCCACCTACAAAAACAATGATAGAAGTAGAAAATGAAGAATGGATGGATGAAGATAATGATATACAACCAGTTTTCACTATTGCACAAATAAATGAGGAGGATCAAATTTTAAATTCCATAGAAAATTGTGAACCCTCTTTATATTTTGACAATAGTCAAAATTTTCAAGAACAATGTAATATTGAATATCTATCATCTAAACAAATGTCTTTACATTCTATGGAAAAATTTGGAAATTATTCAATATAATTTTTTCCAGGAAAAACCTTGAACATCAATGAAAACCTGGAATAATTACAAAAAAATAAACTGGTAGAAATATTACAAAAACATTCTTCTGCATATGCATGGGAATACACTGATATGAAAGGAATTGATCCTAAAACCTGCATGCATGATATCTATATTGAAGAAAATGTTAGACCAGTTCGACAACCACAAAGAATAATGAATCCAAACTTAAAAGAAATTGTTAAAGAAGAATTGCAGAAATTGTTAAATGTAAATTTCATCTATCCAATATCAAACAGTCAATGGGTTTCACCCCTAGTAATCATTCCTAAGAAAAATGGAAAATGGAGAGTATGCATTGATTACAGGGAATTGAATAAAGCAACTTTGAAAGATCACTTTCCACTTCCTTTCATAGATCAAGTTTTAGATACATTAGCAAGAAAGAAATATCTCTCATTTTTGGATGGTTTTAGTGGGTATAATCAAATTGAGGTAACACCTGAAGATCAAGACAAAACCACATTCACATGTCCATGGGGAACTTGTGCTTACCAAGTACTTCCTTTTTTATTATGCAATGCTCCCGCAACATTCCAAAGAGTAGTACTAGGAATTTTCTCTGATCTTATTCATGATTGTGTGGAAGTGTATATGGATGATTTTATAGTTTATGGAAATTCTTTTGAAGAAGCACTTGAAAATTTAGAAAAAGTTCTCATAAGATGCAAAGAAGCAAATCTTTCATTAAGTCATGAAAAATGTTTTATGATGTTTAATGAAGGAATTGTTTTAGGTCACCATATTTCAGGAAATGGAATTAAGGTAGACTCATCTAAGGTAGAAATTATTTCCAAATTATCAATCCCAAGTTGTCAACAAGATGTTAGGAGTTTTCTTGGTTTTACTGGATATTACAGAAGATTCATAGAAAACTTCACAAATACTTCATCTCCACTCTTCAAATTAGTCACCAAATACTATGACTTTAGTTGGAACCCTAATTGTCATAAGGCTTTTGAAACTTTGAAAAAGAATATATTTGAAGCACCCATCTAAAAAGGACCTGATTGGAAATTGCCTTTTCATATATTAACTTATGCTTCAGATACAACTATAGGAGTTGTGTTAGGACAAAAATACCTCATTCATTTGCCATTTATTATATTAGTAAAAATTTAACTCTTGCAGAGCTAAATTATATTGTAACCAAGAAGGGTTTTTTAGCTATCATTCATGCCATTAATAAATTTAGACATTACATTACTGGCTATGAAAGTTCTGTTCATACATACCATTCTGCCTTTAGATATTTAATGAATAAACCAGTTACTAATGATAGATTAACAAGATGGCTATTACTGTTACAAGAATTTAATATCACCATTTTGGACCGACCTAGAAAACAAAACACAATTATTGAATTTTTATCTAGAATTCAAAATGATAACAATGATGTACCTATAGAGGATAAGTTTGCTAATGAATATATTTTTGCAGTGTCTACTAAATCACCTTGTTTTGTAGATATTGACAATTATTTAGTTTCAGGAAAGTTACCCTCCTATTTGTTTCCTATAGAAAAGAGAAGAATAATCCACACAAGTGCATCTTATTCATAGATAAATGAAGAATTATACAAGACATGACCAGATCTCATCATCCAAAGGTGTGTAAGAGAAGATGAAATACTTGAAATACTTAAAGCATGCCATGACGAACCATGTGGAGGTCATTTTGTTGACAAAAGAACTGCTTATTAAGTCCTTATCTTAGGATATTATTGGCCTTCCCTTTTTAAGGATGCCAAGGAATATGTTAAGAGGTGTGATAGTTTTCAAATAATGGGGAAACCTATTCCTTTAGACGAAATGCCACTACAGCCTTAGGTACTCATGAAACCTTTTGAAAAATGGGCTTTGGATTTTGTTGGACCAATTAATCCATCTTAATATATATCTATATATATATCTATATATATATATATATATATATATATATATATATATTCTTGTATGCACTAATTATGTTACTAAATGGGTAGAAGCTAAATCACTTTCTTTTGCTACTGAAAATGTTGTAGTTTCATTTCTTTTTTAAGATATTTTTACTCATTTTGGTGTCCCAAGAGAAATTGTAACATATTAAGGAAAGAAATTTACATCTAGAGTAGTGAAAAAGATAGTGGAAGAATATAAAATTAAGCATCAGAAGTTTACTTCATACCATCCATAAGAAACTGGAAAAGTAGAGTCTACCAACAAAGTGATTGAAAAAATTCTCACAAAGGTAGTTCACTTTCACATAAGGGACTGGGCAAAAAAGCTTCCAGAAGCTTTATGGGCCTACCATATCACATGGAGAAACACTACATGACATACTCCCTATAAACGTGTTTATGAGAAGCAAGTCCTATTTCCGATTGAGTACCAGATTCATATGTACAAGACAACAGTCAAGTTGGGACTTGACTTATCAAAAGCACAAAAGCAAAGAATGGGACAACTAAATGAGCTTGATGAAACAAGGCAAGACGTTATCCAGAAGACTAGTTTAGTCCAACAACAGAGATCCATATGACATGATAAATACATCAAAGAAAGAAAATTTCAGTCAGGAGACCAGGAATTACTCTTTGATTCAAAGTTAAAAAATTTCCAAGGAAAATTTCAAACTCACTGGCTTGGGCCTTATGAGATTGAAAATGTTTTTGATAATGGAGCAATCAGAACTTGGACTATTAATGAAGAAAAGGTTCCTCTCCTAGTGAATGGACATCGACTCAGGATCTATCACAAGCCAATGACAAAGGAGAAATTTGTAAAAAATTTCTAGGACAACTCTGATTTGAAGTTGGTTAAGAATTCTTCTTTTTCTCCACCTTAAAATTTTCTTTTTCATATATATATATATATATATATATATAAACATGAAAATTGACAATTGTTGGCATGTTTATGCAGGAAATTCAAGATGAAAACCAAGAATCCTTGGCATCTTAAATTTTCTTTGTATCCCACTTTCTAGAAATCCATATTCTTTTATCCCTTTCTTTTCAAAAAGAATGAATAGCTACATAATAATTTATTTTCTGCAGCTTTAATGACTTTCTGTAGCCAATGTGACATACATCTCTGATCATGTAATTGAAGAAATGATTGACTCCCTCCACTGCAAAGTACCCGAAGACAACATAAAAGGAAACCAAAGGTTAGCAAGCAAATAAATCAAAGGTATGCATTTATTTAATTTAATAATAGGAGTCAAAACATTACATATATTAGTTGTAAGACATAGTACTACTGAAAAATCAAAATCATTATTGCAAAGCGTTGGTCATGTCATATCAAAACTTGCACAAATCTATGATTCACTTCTAGTCATCATAAGTCATATCCCAATCCATTGAATCAACCACCCAAACATACATATGAATGATCTTAATGGATATATTCTACCTCATTCCCTTATACCCTCACTACCTACACTCTCATTGTTCCATCACTCACACTCTTGAACTCTCCACTCTAAAAACCCTACCAAGCCATCCTACACTATCAAACAAAACATTTGTGAAACAAATCTTCTCGACCATGGGTGTGATATCTAGAACAGAGCTGACAAGAAAGATAGTTTTGGAGGGGTATCCACAAACAAAATAATTATTGCAGAAACAACAGTGGATCGAATTTGTACATAAATTAGATGGCTTCCATAGAGAAGTGTCCAAATCCTTCGCCAGGGCCTTTGATGGAGTCGAAGTGGAGATAGGGGGCATCAAATTCATAGTGACAAAGTCATTAATAGCCGAAGCCACTAGACTGTTGCAGATTGGAGAGAAATGGTTCAAGAACAGAGGTATTGAAATAGAGGACTGGAAGGTTTTCCTGAAGAAACCAAGCATGGACACCACCATTTTCAAGAAGGGCATCCCAAGCACGACATTGAAAATTAAGTGGAGGAACCTACTTCTAATAATCCAAAAATTTGTTACCTACGAAGGAAGGTTTGGATGTATGTTTTTCTATCATATTTGGCTGCTAATGAATTTTCTTGAAGAAAATGAGATAAACCTTCCATATTTCTTGCTGAATAGTCTTAGAAAGATGTCAGGAAATGTTCAGAGGAGAATTCAGTTTATAGATAATACAATGTATCACCATGGTCTAGTCAAAATACTTGTTGAATTTCATCTCCAAAACATAGGTGATAATTGGGAGAGATTTTTAGTAAGAAATCACTTTCAGGAAGAAACTCATGGGCAACCAAATAGTAGCAGACCTAAGAGGGGAAGGAAAAGAAAAATTGATAATACATAGGAACAAGAACCATAGCCACAAAAATTGTCAGAAGATGACATCCCTCTTGTAGAAGTTTTAGAGAAAATAAACAAAAGAAATGTTAGAAGAAAGAAAGCCAGAAAAGAAACAGAGATTTCATCACAAGCAGAGAAGCCTAAAACAGAAAGGAAGAAAACTCAAAAGACCCCTATCATAGATTTAAGGAGTACCAGACTCAACTTAGCAAAAGGACTACCCTCAAAGAGCACAAAGCATGTTAGTATAGAAATAGAAGAAAACTCAGAAGCCGAAGAAGAATATTCAGGAACTCCTCCAAGAGTTTCATCTCCAAGGGTTTCATCACCAAGGGTTTCACCACCAAGGGTTTCATCACCAACTGTCACATCACCTCCTCAGAGTCCAAGACGAAGAACGCCAGAGATTGATCTGGTGCAACAAGAGATCTATGATTATATTGAGTCCTTGGAGAAAAGGTACGTAACAAGAACATCAATTCCCATTCAAGAGGAAGAAGAAAGTTAGTTTAATGAGCCATAAGAACCTCCAGTAGTCAAAATATTGAAACAAGAAATATTTGAACTAGAGACATTAAGCATGTATATAAAAAATGAAAATCAAGCCTTGAAAGCACAGAATGAAATTCAAATAGCTAAGAGTGATAAGCTCCTCTTACATCTAATTCTGTGGTTTAATAAGAACAAGAAACTGAAGAAGAAAAACAAGGCTTTACAGAAAAGGGTTATAAACTTGAAGTACAAGATCCTCATGAGGAATCCAAGGATGGCAATTACTGGAAATAAAGTGAAAAAGATGAAGTTAGATGTAATGGCAGAAGTGTCCAATAAAATGCATTAGTTCAAGATATCAATTTTGCAATTTTTATGAGGACATAAAAAATCTTCAGTGTGGGGGAATGTAGAGTTCCATAACTTTTTGTTTTGACACCCTTTTTCAACCATTTTCATCTTTTCCATCATTACTATCAACTCAATAAAGGCAGTAAATCATAGATTTTAAAAAGGTAACAACTCTTACATGTCTTGTTTTTCATATGCGTTAATTTTCCTTATTTTTTAATTAAAGAGTGCATTAGCTACATAATTAACATGATTCTGCAACCATTTTATAAATCTATAGCTACCTCCATGGTTCACGGGGTTTTGGTGCGCTAATGAAGAAACTAAGAATATGGGTAGTTGAGGATTGATCCCCTCATGGATCTCCTCCTATTCGCTCGAACCAATTCATCGAAGGAATCACACAATGGCGCAGTCAAAGATATAGGTCAACATGTAGCAGCAAGAGTCTAGGCACAACACATTTTCTCGATTTGCTTTCCAAATAGAAAATTGACAAAATAATGCTTTTTCTGTCTAGTTTCATATTTGAATTAGGATTGAACAACAGACCTGTAGGAATATAAGTCTCAACTTATTGAGCATGCATTTTTATAAATATACATCCTCAATAAACAATATAAAGAGAGGAAGTATTAGTTAATTTGTAAAGAAATTGTGAACTAGAACTTCATTCTTGTATTAATTTGAAGTTACCTTTCTGATTCGATGGGTATGTCATTTTGAATCAACCTACTGGATGTGGAGGGCCCCTGCAAACAATCAATGTTTTTTGTTTATTTTCATTTCATTGCTTTATGATTGTTTTCATTCAATTGCTTTCTGTTATCACTACATTATAGTTTAATTACTCCACTGTTTTCATTATTTATTATAACTCAGATTATTTCATTTACCATTTTGTATTTCGTTATGCTTGCAGTTGTTTAATAGATTAGTCCTTCAACATTTTTCACTTCATCACAATTAATCTTTCCATGATTTCTAGAATTAGAATTTGTATCACTTTGCAGTTTGTAATTAGAGATTTCTTTCATACTCCTTAAGATTAGCATTTATATATATATATATATATATATATATCTTTTGTAGACAAGCTTTTTCCAATACTCTGTTTTCATAGCAACAAAGCGTTTATATAGATTCATAATTTTAGGATGAATAACATAAGACATTTTATAGTGATACTTTATTAGATACAATTTGATAGATTAATCTAACAATAACTTAACTCATTTATTCTAACAATAGCTTAACTTTCAAGTATTAATTTGTAGAAATATAACTCTAATGAAAATATAGATAACAACGAAAATCTCAAAACAAGCACAACCATCATCTTACTAAATGAAATAATAGGCTTCTAGCATATATAGTGCACCCACACTTCAAAAGTTTACAAACTCCGGTTGATAATTTATGCTTGCAATAAGAACATTAAATTGACCAAAGAATCATATTGAAGGAAGACTTTGAATCCTTATAGGAATAGTTTCACTCTTGAAGGAAATATCTTTGAAGAAATACTTTGACTCATTGAAGGAAACATCATGAGGAAGACTTGGACTCCTTGAAGGAAGACATTGAAGAAACAACTTTGACTCTTTTGAAAGAAGATATTTTGGAGGGTTGACTTGGTGTTTGGTGGAAGTCCTAGTCAAGTACTAGTTGTCTCATTTTGATTTGGTTCTATAATAGAAGAAGAGTTTGATTGGGTTTTCCCCTAGAAGAGGGGTTTTTCCTTGGCTGAGAGCTTACATACTACATATATTGTGATATTCATGTTATTTTGATTTGATAGTTTCTTGTTGAAGAGAAGATAAAAGAAGGAAACATAAAATTATCACAAGCTATTATCAAAGTAAGAAAATGTTTTCTACCTTTTTATTTCATAAGAAACAACTCCATACAATCCACAATGGAATGGGGTAGAAGAGTGGAAAAACATGTCAATAGCTGGGGCTGCGAAGACAATGTTATATAACCAAGGTTTGACCAAGTTTTTATGGGCAGAGGCATGTAACACAACAATGTATATCTAGAACAATGTTCCTCAAAAGGCACTGGGGAAGATAACACCAAAATAAGTCTTCTTAGGAAAGAAGCCAAAAGTAAGTCACTTCAAAATCTTTGGTAGCATAGCTTACTGCCATGTCCCAAATGAGAAACACACTAAGTTGGATAAAACTACAGAGCGGGGGTTCTTCATTGGGTATAGTGAATTCTCAAAGGCATACATGATATACATTGTTAGTAGTAGGAAGATTATGATGGGATGGGATGTAAAGTTCATGGAGGATAGATCCTTAAATAAATATCACGAGTTGCCAACAGATGATCAAAATGTGCCAATAGGGGCTCCATTGGTTCAACAACAAGGGCAGCCATAGGGGTAGTTGCAGGGATAACTGCATGGATAATCACAAGGATCTAGTACAATCACCAATACTAACACGACCTCAGGTGCAGGAAATCCTATGAGTTCACAATAGATGAAGCAAAAAAGGTAGGATGAGAAGTTAGCTGATCCTCCCACCACTAGTGGACATACCAATAGAGAAGTTAGTCAAACTTTGAGGGACACAAAGAATTTCATAGGAGCTCCTAGGACGAACAAGAGAGAATGCAAACAACCAAACAAGTACTAAGCATTAGTGACACATGTTGTAGAACCTTCTAGCTATCAGAAGGCTATACAAAATCATGTGTAGATAAATTACATGGTGGAAGAGTATAGCTCCATCATGACAAATGATGTCTGGGAGGTAGTTCAAAGGCCTGAGGATAGGTCAGATGTGTGTTGTTGATGCATTTATAAGATGAAGTACGATTCAGATGACAACGTGCATAGTATAAGGTTAGGTTTGTGGAAAATGGGTATGCACAGAAGGAAGGGATAGACTATGAGGGGACCTTTTCCCTAATTTCCATAAATACTTCCATCCGGTCAGTTATATCTCTAAAAATGCAGATGGGATGGGAGATTCACTAGATGGACATCAACACAACCGTATTAAATAGGGTGATAGAGGAGGAGGTATATCTAAAACAAACATAGGGCTTCGAGAAACATAAGAGGGGAATACATGCGTGTAGATTGAAGAAAGATCTATACCTGCCCAAGTAGGCTCCTAGGGCATGGTATGGTTCAATTGACATCTACTTGCACACACAATATTTTGTGTTTCTCTTTCCATTTCTCTATAAAAGGAATTATACTCACTCATATATATTGTATGTGTTTTTCTCTTTATTATCTAAGTTGTCTGCCTCACTGTTACACTAAAAAATGTCACCTTGACTACTTACAGTTAGTATGGCTCAAATCAACAGTCATGCTACCCTCTTAGGCAAGTCTCATGCCTCTGTTATCCATCTCAAACTCAAAGAAGAGAGAAAGTCTTGTAAAAACTATGTTTATCTCTGGGGTCGCAGGTTCTCTCTAGCCTTACCTGCGGGGACGCTGACCATGTTCACAAAATCTGCGTCCATGGACGCTCTGTATGTTAAGGGACAGGTGCGTCCCTCTGTAAAAGGCAAAATGCGCGAGTTTTATCTTAAAAAAGTTACTTGTGGTTACTTCTAGAACATTCTAGAGGTCGGTTTGATGAAATGGATGCGCCTCCAGTTGGTTCATGTATCTCTATTAAGGGGGAACTTATCCCATCAATAAGGGAGCTATCCCACCCAAAGAGGGGGATTATCCCATTGATGGTGGACCTGAATAACCTCTTTACAGCACTATAAATAAAGACATTGAGCCAGAGGGAGGAGAGGTTGGATCTATACATTTTCTTTGGGTAAATGCTGCAGGATTTAGGTCTTCCATTAGAGCCTTTGTGAGGAGAGATTGTCTTTACTTGATTCTACTTGGAAGAGGGTGAGCTTTGTCAAAGTAGAGGAAAACCCTTGACGGACCCTGGGAGGAACTTGCACAACACCAAGGCCAGGTTGTAAGAGTTTCTTTGTTTCGTTATTAATACAAACTGGTTTATTTTTCTCAATAGCTTGTGTTAATGAGTTATTTCATGTGTTCCTTGGTCTGCATGTTGAATATATGTTTTATTATATGAAATGCAAGTGCTTGGTAATTGTTTGATTGTTTGTGGTTGCAGGAATTGACTTGAAGGAGGAGCTCATCCGGATCGTCAAGAACGGACCTCAACAACAGCGTTTTGGAATAAGGTAAGCCTAAACACTTGTAGTTTTCATGTTATAAAAGGTGTATTTAGAGAAAGATCACTCCATTTTGTCTTGTTTGTCATTAGAATGTCTTAGACATCTAGGAAGGTCAGCCGTGTCCGCACCCTTGACAAATTCCGTGTGACAAATTGGCGACTCCGCTGGGGAATCCATTAATGAGAAAGTCTTTTCCTTTGTGTGAACTTTGCTCTGAGAAAATCATTTTTATTTTCTGGTTTTTGACTGTGAGAATTAGTATTTGGGTGGCTTAGCTTTAGATTTAGTTAGATTTGGTTTTTCTTAACTTTTCCAGAAGGACGCACCCTCTGAGTACTGCACAGTGCGTCTTTGGACGCGCTGTTGCCGTTTGCACAGAGCGGGCCCGCGCCTGTTCTAACGGGTTGCCTGCGTCTTCCTGTAAAAATTTAGGAAAACTCCATTTTTGCTTTAATTGCTTTTAGATTTTGGTTTTTCTTAGTTTTTTCTACCCAGATCCTTTAGTACCCTGTCAAAAATTTTCACCTGAACTTGTTTCATTAGCATTCCTGCTTTTAGCTTTCATCAATTGGGTGTTTTGAGTCTCTTTTTTGAGAAATTCTTAATTTGATTTCCTTTGGTCATTACTTGAAGGTTTCTCTCAGTCTTTTCACAATTTTGCATCTTTTTGCTTTTGTTTTTGCAAAAAAATTTCCCCCTCATTCGCCGGGGGGGGCTAAATTGTGTATGAGTGTTAATCGCCTTTGAGTGTTTTTATGTTTTGATCTTTGGAACTCTCACCCAATTTTCTCGACTTGCACTTGATTGGTTCTTAGATTACATTAGAATCATCTTGTGTTTGAGAATTCTCTTGCATAGATCACATTTGCATAATTAGAGTTCTCAGTTTCAGAATATGAATGAAAAATGTGCATAGATTACATTTGCATACTTTTCATGTGAATTGTGCATAGATTAGAATTGCATAGTTTACATTCTGAAAAATCAATCGTAGATTTAGATCAGCTTTCTTTGATTTGAATTTACACAAAAAAAAAAATATAAATTGGTTTGGAATTGATTTGCATTAGTTTTTCTTGATGAAATTAGTGCATTAGAGAATTTGTTAAATTTTCTCTTAATGATCAATTTTTTGCATTGTTGGAAGTGAATGGAAACTCTCTCCTTACTCTAGTTAGGATTCATCGAATTGAAAGAATTGCATTATCATATTCGATTGCATTCAGTTGAGTCGGGTCATAACACCATTGGTTTCATCTCCATTTACCCATTTGAGTAATAACAGCCTTAATAACACAGCGCTTAATTAAAATTCATCTAGTAATTTTTACATTTCTAGGGCTCTGAAACACCAACATAGCTTAGGCTAGGGTCTTGGAGTAGGTGAGTACTTAACTCTCCAAGACTACAAAACCAAACAGATAGTTTATCTTGAGTAGAATAAATCCAATTGTTTCAATTGCACTCTGGGAAAGCTCCTCTTAAAGGAGAAGCACGAGCTCGTGTCCGAACCAGTGAGGGGATCATTCCCCCCTCGTTGGGAACGACGCCAGACAGTACGTATTACAAACGGTAAACCTCGGATTAACCATTGTCGAGGAGCCAGGGGTCACTTATCGGTAAACCTTGGATTGTTGTCAAGGAACCGGTAAGGGGATTGAGCTTGCTACTCTGCCCTTGCGTGCTGTCGGAGTTTAGACTGTTCCCCCAGGTGTATTTGTTACTGTTGGTGACCTTAGTGACCATAATCTTTAGGGTTCTACCGAGGTGACGGTGGAGGGAAGGTCCCACTGTACCTGGAGCAGACGTCGGTTATACTCACTTGGATTTTCCGGGGGGTTCACTTCACTTCGAGACGGTTAAAGTGGAGGAACTTGTGCCGGTCTATTCATTAAGCAGGTTGCCGGGGTAACTGTTCCACCCGCCATTTCTGTACTGAATTCTGCGAGGTTGGGCTTCATCACCAACTAGTGTTTTCGGTCCGGAGAGCTTACTGTTTGTGTGTGGTTTGACTCCTAGATTTGATAGCGCGTGTTAATTTGTTTGTTTTTACTTTTAGAGACCATAGGTGTGAATTGTGAATTTTAGTTGTTAAGTGTGAATTGTGAATTGTTAATTTTAGTTTTAAATTGTTAATAAAATTCACTGAAGTTGAATATAATGGCAAATGTTCCGGAATTTATCAACCTAGGAACCCCTCCCAATGAGAATCCTAGTACTTTTCCTTACTTTGGAAATGTTGGTCCTCCTTATATGGCTACTTTGTCATTACCTGGATTTACAATAGGATTACCGATATGGTTATTTTCAGCTTCGTTGGCCCAAAGTACTCCAATTGTTCCATCTCAACCGGATGCTTCACTTCAACAGAGTTCACCATCTCAACATCACCAACCTTCTGTTGACCCTTTACCTTCTTCGCCTAATTTTTCTTCCTCCATTTCTTCCTCTTCGCCTGGTAAAAGCCTTGATGCTAGTAACCAGGAGGCTAAGAAGAAGAAGAAAGGGAAGAAGAAGAAGAAGAAGAAGAAGCAAGATAAACAAGACGTCAACCAACCAACCATGGCTGTAAGTGTTAGTTGTGTTGAGGAAAACTCCGACATGCACCGTAAACCCAAATACCCTTGCAGGCTTTGTAAGGGTGACCACTTCCTTGTCAATTGTCCTGGTATTCCAAAGGTCTTGGAAGTATGGTCAGAAAAATCTCATCAACTTTCCGTTGATCCATCAACCAGTGATAGTCAGGTTCCTGGGAAAAAGGGTAAAGTTAGGTTTCCTTGTAAGTTATGCAAAGGGAGTCATCAAACTCACATTTGCCCTCACATGGATGAAGCCTCAACATTGTTGGAAAAACTTGCTGTTCCACAGCAAGAATTTCCAACTGGTTACCGTAAACTTTCTCCCAACCTGCTGTCAACTGACGGAGTGATTGATCTAAATTCAAGTACATTCGATCACACTCTCCCATTGGAGAGTGAAACTCATGTCACTCAGGTTGATGATCCATTAGTTGATCAAGTGGTCGATTCAATTTCACATTCGGTCGATCACACTCTCCTTTTCGAGAGTAAATTTCATACCGCTGATGTTCTTCTTGTTACATCGGATTCTTCTATGCCGGGGGGCATTTCACCTGTTTCTACAGAACCCCCTCCAAGTACTGAGGTCTTTTCCTTTGATTGGAATAGACTGACAGAACCTCGTCTTCCTTCCTCCATCCCTTTCCAAATCATTGTCAAGGCTGGTGGTAGGGACATACATCGTACTCAGGTAGATGAAGGTGCTTCTGTTAGTATTTTATCCTCAGCTGTTTGGAAAGCTTTGGGTTCCCCTCAGCTTGCGCCTATTACACAGAATCTGAAAGCTTTTAACAGAACCATTAGTGAACCTTTAGGGATCCTTCCTAAGTTTTCAATTACCTTGGAAGGTAAGACTGTTTGTATTGATCTTATGGTAGTTCGAGGTCCCTTGGATTTCAATTTACTCCTTGGGCGAGACTATGTTTATGCAATGAAAGCTGTCGTATCGACACTCTTTCGCGTGATGTCTTTCCCTCACGATGGCAGTATTGTGACTGTAGACCAGCTTTCGTTCCCTAGTCTTGTTTCAACTACCAATAATATGACACCCCTAAAGGTTCCTGATTCTAAAGTGGTATCTACCCTGCCACGGGTTAATTATGTGGCAACTGATCCCATGTTTTGAGTTACCAATGTAAGTGAGCCTCTCACTGGTTGCTCATCTTCCTTTGATTTAGATACGGTAATTGACATGGAAAACTCTATGGGATTACTTGAACACGATGTTCTTATCCCTTTTGAGTCCTTTGACATGTGTTCCTTCCAGAGAACTATTCTTCCTTCTGATGAAGACCTCTTGGAAGCCATGATCAAGGTGTGTCCATTGACATGTCTTTCTTCCAGTTGGAAGCCATGATCAGTGAGTACGAGGATAGTTTGTCCCTCTCTCAACCTCGTTAAAAAATGAAATTGGATGTCATGAGGAAAGTTTTTTCCTGTATCAACCTCGTTAAAAAATGAAATAGGCTGTAGTGAGGAAAGTTCCTTTTACTGTGTCAACCTCGTTAAAAAATGAATCAGTGTGTGCGAGGACAGTTCCTGTTACTGAGTCAACCTCGTTAAAAAATGAATCGGGTACGAGGATAGTTCCTGTTACTGAGTCAACCTCGTTAAAAAATGAATCAGGTATGAGGATAGTTCTTTTCTTGTGTCAACCTCCTTAAAAATGAAACAACTCCCTTTTCAAGTTAAATATTGAAAGTAAACCTTCATTTCATCCAGCCGGTTGAATGCAATGAAGCCTGGGGGGCATGTACCTCATTTTGCATCATTAAACTGGGGGCATGCGAAATTTTTGAGCATAGTTCCTTGTCTTGTGTCAAGCTCGTTAACAAATGAAACAAGGGTAGGTTAAGTAGGTAGATTCTAGATAATAGTCATGAGCATAGTTCCTTGTCTTGTGTCAAGCTCATTAAAAAAATGAATCAAGGTTTTTAGAGCATAGTTCCTTGTCTTGTGTCAAGCTCGTTAAAAAAATGAATCAAGGTTTTTAGAGTAAAGTTTTTGTTAGGTAGATTGTAGAGAGTAGTTATGAGCAAAGTTCCTTGTCTTGTGTCAAGCTCGTTAAAAAATGAAACAACTCCCACAAGTCTTTCCAAGATCTTGAAAGTAAAGCGTCATTCCATCCACCTCATTGAATGCAATGAAGCTTGGGGGGCATGTACCTAGTTTTGCATCATTATGCTGGGGGCATGTGAACTTATAACAAGCATAGTTTTTCGTTTCAAGCTTGCATAAACATGAAACTGAATCCGAGCATAGTTCTTTTCCTGTGTCAAGCTCGTTAAAAAATGAAACAAATCCTCCTCTACTTGAGTCGAGAGATTGACTAGATCTCGTAGATGTTAGGTTGTATGTTTAGGTTAGTTATTTCAGTTTTTACAGTTTTAGGTCGAGTCTTTCAAATGATCTCGTAACTCAAACCTCATTTCATCCAACTGGTTGAATGAAATGAAGCCGGGGGGCATGCGCTCTAGCAATTATGCTTAGGGGGCATCAAGCACAGTTTTATCTCTGTTTCAAGCTTGTGTAAAAATGAAACTACTTTAAAGCATAGTTTTTCTCTGTTTCAAGCTTTTGTAAAAATGAAACCTATCTCGAGTCAATTTCGGTTATTTTCAAGACTCGTTAAACTCATGAAAATCTCGAGATTATTTTGCTATCTTTCATTCTCGTAAAACAAATGAAAATGCCGAGTTCTTTCCGTCTTTTCCTGCTCGTAAATTAAATTGAAAGTTGGCCATATGAGTACATTTTTATCCCTTTTTCGAACTCGTTAAAACTTACGAAAAAGTGAAAACCTTAGAGTCGTCTTTTAAGCCCTTTTCTGACTCCTAAAACATGAAAAGATCACCGAGTGTTTCTTTTTCACTCGTTAAAACGGAATTAAAAGACGGTCCCCTTTTAGCTCTTTTCTGACCGCAAAATCAGGAAAAGATTGCCGGGTTTTTGTCGTTTCAAACTCGATAAGGAAATAAAACGACGTGTCCTTGATCGCTTTTTACTTTTCAGGTCAACGACACTATTATGAAAGTAATCCTTGGTCGCAAGATCAAGCGGTTCCCCCAGGTATTATTTTATACTTTTTCGGGCTTGAGGGACACAAATGTACGAAAAAGTTCAACGTGGAGTCTCCTTTAGTTTTTTCAGACTCTCTAAAATTGAAAAACGCCGAGTTTCTCCTATACTGGGCTCGTTAAACTTTTACAGTAGAGGACCTGTTCAATTACAAACAGGAACGAACCACTCCTTCCTAGGGTTCGAATTTAAACTAGGTTGGACTCGTCCGAAGGATGAGCTTATAATCGAGCATATGTTATCCTCCTCAAGCTTGTTAAAAATAAAGAGGTACTTGCCAGAAATGGTGGGGGAAAAGAGAGAAGAATGAACCTGTTTGTCACCTTTTGTCTCAGAAGAAACTTTATTACCACTCTTGAACACGACACTTTTCATTCACCTGGGTTGGGAAATCTTTTACCTCACAGTTGACCAAATCACTTTGAAAGTCTTAAACCGGGTTTCGGGGATTAACTTTGAGTTATTCGTCACCAAGCCATCTGTTGTGTCGTTATGTGTTCAAGAGGTCTGCAAGCAAAACTTTCATCTGCAAAATACTTGTCATCCATTTGACCATCCCTGAGTCAGTCCTTACAGCAACATTTCTTCAACTTGAACAATGATTTCGTGTTGCGGGCTTGCCTGCAACGGGTCACTTTCTATCGACATCGACACATTATCTAGAAAGATGACTTAGGAATCGACAGTACCTTGAAGTCTGCATGCATCAATGGCAGGTTTCTCGCCTTTGACGTCAGTTTACATCATTGACTTTCGATCAGAGGATTCCGTGAAGTGTTCGACATCAAAACATCTATTCACATTTCACGGGTTGTGCTTGGTACTTTGAGAACCATTGACATTACTGGTGGTTTCTCTCACGCTTGTTAACAGTTTACATCATTGACTGGTAATCAAGTGGTTTCTACCATGTTCGACATCGAATCATTTAATCACATGGCTAGAATCGTACCAATTCGGGAAGTAGAAGTGAAGACCCTGGATCTAGTTTCTACCATCCAGGCTGCGAGGAGTTTTGTATTCATTATCTATGTAGACTAATCATAAACAGATGGCTGCGTCCATACTGTGTCTACAAAAGTCTATTAAAATGATGTACTGCAAGATCATTCCTGTATCAGAATAGTTAGTCCATTAGTTAAAGTTTTGAATCTGAGTATGGGAATGCCTACCTCAGTGATGATATAATCTTATCCATGTATTTTGTGTTGAAAATTGCAGGTTCCAACCAGGCCATCCACAAGGCAATCCTTGAAATGATAAAGCGCTTCACCCTTCCTAGAATTACAAAACCCTATTCTATTCCAGGCTTCGCACTTTAGGGGGCAATCTGTTACACTAAAAAATGTCACCTTGACTACTTACAGTTAGTATGGCTCAAATCAACAGTCATGCTACCCTCTTAGGCAAGTCTCATGCCTCTGTTATCCATCTCAAACTCAAATAAGAGAGAAAGTCTTGTAAAAACTATGTTTATCTCTGGGGTCGCAGGTTCTCTCTAGCCTTACCTGCGGGGACGCTGACCATGTTCACAAAATCTGCGTCCATGGACGCTCTGTATGTTAAGGGACAGGTGCGTCCCTCTGTAAAAGGCAAAATGCGCGAGTTTTATCTTGAAAAAGTTACTTGTGGTTACTTCTAGAACATTCTAGAGGTCGGTTTGATGAAATGGATGCGCCTCCAGTTGGTTCATGTATCTCTATTAAGGGGGAACTTATCCCATCAATAAGGGAGCTATCCCACCCAAAGAGGGGGATTATCCCATTGATGGTGGACCTGGATAACCTCTTTACAGCACTATAAATAAAGACATTGAGCCAGAGGGAGGAGAGGTTGGAGCTATACATTTTCTTTGGGTAAATGCTGCAGGATTTAGGTCTTCCATTAGAGCCTTTGTGAGGAGAGATTGTCTTTACTTGATTCTACTTGGAAGAGGGTGAGCTTTGTCAAAGTAGAGGAAAACCCTTGACGGACCCTGGGAGGAACTTGCACAACACCAAGGCCAGGTTGTAAGAGTTTCTTTGTTTCGTTATTAATACAAACTGGTTTATTTTTCTCAATAGCTTGTGTTAATGAGTTATTTCATGTGTTCCTTGGTCTGCATGTTGAATATATGTTTTATTATATGAAATGCAAGTGCTTGGTAATTGTTTGATTGTTTGTGGTTGCAGGAATTGACTTGAAGGAGGAGCTCATCCGGATCGTCAAGAACGGACCTCAACAACAGCGTTTTGGAATAAGGTAAGCCTAAACACTTGTAGTTTTCATGTTATAAAAGGTGTATTTAGAGAAAGATCACTCCATTTTGTCTTGTTTGTCATTAGAATGTCTTAGACATCTAGGAAGGTCAGCCGTGTCCGCACCCTTGACAAATTCCGTGTGACACTCACAACCCCTTTCCAATCATTATGACAATGTTGGTCATGAAAATGACCCTGAAATCTTCCATGCAAAATTGTGAGTTATGGGTAAACCTGTTATTCACCACATTCTCCTCCAGAGTCTTGGTAGCTTAGTTTTCCATATGATTCATATTTTCACTTATTCAAGGGAAACTCTCCCAAAAACATGATTGTTGTTCTAATGTACATGACCAATACCAAGTGACAAGCCCTAGTTAAGACAAAAAAGTTATACAATACAAGTTTTATGAAGCCATATGTTTTCCGAGTTGAATATTGCCTCACACAGATACACATATAATGTTTTCTTATGCTTGTCGAATGTATTTTTTCTATACCCTGTTATCTAGGAAAACTTTGACAAAATATAGGGGGTTTTGATTTACATGTAAATATTGACTGTATATATGGCACACAATGATCCTAATTGTGTCTAAAAGCAAAAAAAGCAAATGGTGACCCTTTTGGTATATTGTAAAACTTTTGAAATATTGGTACCCCATTGACAACAGCTCCATTATTTTTCTTTGCATGGACTATGATGGGAAATAGACTCGAGCCATGACAAGTTATGTAATATGAAGTCGTATTCCACCACCAAGGCACAATAATGCGTTATGCATATACACATAATGTGTTTTATTTACATTCATCCAACATGCCATTGCATATCATATCATCTAAAAATATTGTCAAGTAAAATATAAGATATTTTGGTTTCCATTACCATATAAGTCGTTACTTTGTTTTATATATGGCCATTGTTATCACCCCAAGAAACTCTCCTAGGTTGTATCTTAGAGATGCTCGGGAACATTTCAAATTCAACAAAAATGTTGGAAATGGGTGGATGAATGGAAGGAATGATGCATATTCAAGCCAGATAACCACTTCTATTATGCTTAACCCCAGACATGGGTGAACACCCCCAGACTACAAGGCTTTAGACCACCAATTACTCACAGTTTACGGAATAGGTGGACATGGAGAATACTGACCACACCAGCAGATGCACAAGACCATGTGATGGCCGGTTGCAACCAGTAAAGAGGTCTGTAAATCTATTTCCCAATGCTCAGACAGGATGACAACTCTCTGGCACCAAGATAATAGAAACCTGCATACATATTCAATGATACATACTAGATTCTAACATAGAGGTGGGATGACAGCCCCTCTATTTCTAAACATCAAGAGCACATGAAAAATGCATAACAAGCACAGCCTGGAACAAAGAAGAAGTGGAAAGTGAAAAATTAACAGCAAAAGAAGCTTGCATTAGCTGAAAATGAAGACCAGACGCTGCAGGTATCACAGTAGTTACAGTCTCCAAAAGTTAAACTTTACATCAAAACAATATCCATCAACCCTCATTACATCTTCTTTTTGGGTCTATATAGAGTTTGTTTACAAAAATATCCTACTATTCTATGCGTGGAGGGGTCATCATGGACCACGAACCACATTAACTATCTGATATGGGTCTCTGCTGCAATCTGACTGATTTAATGAACAAAACTAATCTTTTATGATATTCTTCTATCCTTCCCTGCGCAGGTGGAGTGTTGTATGAGTGAAACTCCATAACTGGTAAATGCCTTTGATTTCTTGAGGTCCTCCTTTTTTCTTCTTGGCCATCCCCTTCCTTAAATACAGTTGTTGAGGATTAAAGAACAGCCGAGGGTAGTATACACAATATGGCGGGGGCAGACAGAACGAAGGAATGAAGCTTAGCCGTCGGATCACACGGATCAACGGTGAAGATCAGTTTACAAGAGGAATCGGGAGATGACGCGGATGGAGAAACGTGGGCCATCGGATTGCAGTCGGGTAGATCTGACGGTGATTGGAAGGTGAAAGAGCACGGGGTTTAATGAGCGAGGGAGGGTGGTTTTGCTGGCGAGCAGTATTCCTTGCACTGACCACAGAGTTGCGGTAGTTTCTTTATAAACATGCGTGATGCAATAGAACTGTGACGTGTGGCTTCTGTGACGGGCAGGAAACCACTTTCCCCGCACGTTAATGAACGGGCAGCTTGCGCGAGCAGGGCTTGCGACTGCCATCCGATTGCACGATGGACGATTGGATGGAGGAGAACGTGCACGAGGTTTAACGTGCGAGGAAAAAACGCGGAGACCATTAGATTTGGATGCAATGATCGAATGGCGTGGGGTTAATTGCATAGGTTTCTGACTGTTATGATAGCGAAATGGTGAATTCGAGGATTAGGCGAAGGCACGGGGCTACATGGGTTACGGTGATATGAGGGTTCGGGCTAAAGAGCGAGGGGCCCTCTACTTATGGGTTTTGCATGTATTAAAGCTTGGGACAAGGGCTTGGACCATGGTTTAGAATGAAACACGGGAAGTAAGGACAAATGATGGTAGGAGAGGTAAAAGGGGAAGGTGAGGGCTACAATCACAAGCCTCTTTTGAGCACGACCAAGGGCCAAGTTGGCATCTAACTTTAAGGAATGTAGCAGAGCTAACACTGGCTCCTTCTAGGGATGAGATCCTCCCTATGAGGTCTCAAGAACTGCAGACCAATGCCTTCATACAAAACCCAACTTAAAAACATTACCTAGTATCCATTGGGCATGGAGTCAAACCAAGTCTACACTAAAACCTGAAAAAGAAACTGCTTACAATCATTAAGGCCTGAGGACCTTAAACAACATAAATATTCAAAAACTGGCCAACTGATGGGCCATCAAAAATGTTTCTCCTCCTCTCGGCCGGTTCATCATAGAGCTGCAAAACTAGATTGATTTGATCCTCTACCTCAAAAAGTTTGGGGCATTTGACCTTAATAGGTAGATATGGATCAAATTTCATCCCCTCTCTGTGTGATCTGCTCCTTGGATGCTCTTCATGGGAGCCTCTGTACACTTGCTGAATAATTATGGCTGCTGTGTAGTTATCTGTGTCATCCATGGCCTGCACGATTAGTATGAATCGTGAATCAATGTATTCTTGTGTAGGGGACACAAAGACATTATCTTATCCTTCATTTTTCTTAAAATAGTCCACATCCAAGTAGGAGTCCCAAAAATGTGCACCCTCTTCCTCTGTCATTTGGCAAGCTGCCCTTTCAATCTGTGCGGAGGCCACCTGAGCAAGTTTCAGAATATCAAAACTGAGGTGATCAGTCTCAGCCTTGAGAATGGAGCTATTACCTGCCTCAGTGCCTAGTGGGAAACTGTGAGGGATTCTCTTTTGAGTAGACAGAGAGACATAAGATGATGGGTAGCTTTCCTCTCCCTTTTTGATCACTGTGCTGGGAATAATAGTAGGCTAGTGAATTTGCAGATCAACATAGTCATGGGAAGATGGGTTGGCTTCAAGCACAGGGTCTTCGAGGATGGTAGGATCTGCTACAGGTTTCTCCTACTGATGAGCTTGTTGTTCTGCAGGTACAACAAACTCACGAGCAGTGCCTTTGGATAATGCTTCTTCATATGCAACTTTTGTTAAGAAAGGGGCACTTCCCTTATCTTCCAAACCATGGACCTCCTCCTCTTCTTCATATTGCTCTTCCTCCATGACTATACTCTATAAAAGGGTCTTCACCCCTTTATCTTCATTTGTAACTTTATTTCTTTGCACAATTTTCAAATGCTCACTTTCTCCTCTATATGGATTTGGAGTTGGAAAAGAAAAGGAACAATGAGCTCCTCCCTCATCAGAATACTGCTCAGCCTTTAGTTTGGAAACTTCAGAGGCTAATAACTCTATCATCCTAGCTAATTCATCGATCTCAGGATCTGAGGATGATGAGGACTCTCCTCCCTATCTTCTCCTTTCAGCATCATCTCCGAGTCTTTCTGCAGTAATGATGTTTACTTCTACTTCAAAGGCAACATCTTGCATATGAGCCAAAGAATTACATCATCTTTCTCTTAACAGCAGGCAGAATTGAGAATCGAAGGCATGGGCATAAGTGATCATAGCAGAAGTAGGGGTGGGTTTTACTTCACATGGTATTCTGTTGTATATATGGTTGAATCTCTTGTCGAAATCAGACAGCAGCTCACCATATTCTCTTTTTAAGTTCCCAAATTCAATATGATAATAGAGTAGATCTTTATTATCTCCCCAGTGCTTTAGGAACACTTCATCTAGGGCCTCAATATCTGCTATAGACCTAAGGGGTAAATTTCTGAACCATTTTCTAGCTTCTCCCTCTAGGCTTTGGAAAACAACCCTCATCCACACATCCTCTTCATTAATATCTAGATTATCAGCATAACTATAAAAGGCCTCGAGGTGCTCTTCAGCTGATACTCCTTCTATACCAGTAAACTTAGGCATATATTCTTGATAATCTCCTGCAGGCATGGCATTCAAAGGGACAGGCAAGACCAAGGGTCCATACCTAGCAGCAACAATTCTTTCTATCTTTGAAAGAGCTTGCTAACCTGCCATGACTGGGGTATATGAAAGGATACTGGTAGACTGAGTGGGATGGATCAATGAAAAGGATGACAGAGACGGAGGAATATGATGGAAAACATGGGATGCTTTCTTTGGACAGAGATCCGAAAGGGAAATGAATGAACAGGAGCTTTATGAATCTCTAAAGGTGATTTTCACTAATCAGAGATACATGGGACTTTTAAGGCTTACCTGGTCTTGATCCTCCTCTATATGGATTTTCTTCTGCTTAACGATCTTCTTAGGGTCAGGCACTAGTTCAACTGGTGATGTCTGAGGATTTCTTCAAGCATACCTCACAAACTGAGCCAAAATTACATTGTGGAGTCGCCAAAGGTTGGTCTTCCTCCAATGGAGTCGCCAGATAGATGATTACAACCAGAAATGTGCCCAGACCTTGTCTATCATCAAAATATCAAACTGTGTCGTTCTCCCAGGGAAGCTAAGCTTCAATCTCCTCTCCCCAGCAATGACACCAATTAATGTTATCACCCCAAGAAACTCTCCTAGGTTGTATCTTAGAGATGCTTGGGAACATTACAAATTCAAAAAAAATGTTGGAAATGGGTGGATGAATGGAAGGAATGATGCATATTCAAGCCAGATAACCACTTCTACTATTCTTAACCCTAGACATGGGTGAACACCCCCAGACTACAAGGCTTTAGACCACCAATTACTCACAGTTTACAGAATAGGTGGACATGGAGAATACTGACCACACCAGCAGATGTGCAAGACCATGTGATGGCCAGCTGCAACCAGTAAAGAGGTTTGTAAATCTATTTCCCAATGCTCAGACAGGATGACAGCTCTCTGGCACCAAGATAACATAAACTTGCATACATATTCAATGATACATACTAGATTCTAACACAGAGGTGGGATGACAACCCCTCTATTGCTAAACATCAAGAGCACATGAAAAATGCATAACAGGCATAGCCTGGAACAAAGAAGAAGTGGAAAGTGAGAAATTAACAGCAAAAGAAGCTTGCATTAACTGAAAATGAAGACCAGATGCTGCACTATAACAATAGTTACAGTCTCCAGAAGTTGAACTTTACATCAAAACAATATCCATCAATTCTCATTACATCTTCTTTTTGGGTCTATATAGAGTTTGTTTACAAAAATATCTCGCTGTTCTATGTGTGGAGGGGTCATCATGGACCACCAACCACATTAACTGTCTGATATGGGTCTCTGCTGCAATCTGACTACTTTAATGAACAAAACTGATCTTTTTTGATATTCTGTTGTCCTTCCTTGTGTAGGTGGAGTGTTGTATGAGTGAAACTCCATAACTGGTAAATGCCTTTGACTGCTCAAGGTTGTCCTTTTTTCTTCTCAACCACCCCCTTCCTTAAATACAGTTGTTGAGGATTAAAGAATAGCTGAGGGTAGTACATACAGTATGGTGGGGGCAGATAGAACGGAGGAATGAAGCTCAGTCGTCGGATCACACAGATCAACGACGGAGATCGGTTTACAAGAGGAATTGGGAGATGACGCGGATGGAGAAATGTGAGTCGTCAGATCATAGTCAGGTAGATCCGACGGTGATCAGAAGGCGAAAGAGCGCAGGGTTTAATGAGCAAGGGCGGGTGGTTTTGCTGGCGGGCGATATTCCTCGCACCGCCCGTGGAGCTGCGGCGGTTTCCGTATAAACTCGTGTGATGCAATAGAACTACGATGCGTGGCTTTCGCGATGGGTGGTAAACCACTTTCCCCATGCGTTAATGAACTGGCAGCTCGCGCAAGCAGGGCTTGCGACTGCCGTCCAATCGCGCGGTGGATGGTTGGATGGAGGGGAACATGCACGAGGTTTAACGTGTGGGGAAAAAATGCCGAGACTATTAGATTGGGATGAAATGATCAAACGACGCGGGGTTAATTGCACAGGTTTCCGACTGTTATGACAGGGAAACGGTGAATTAAAGGATTAGGCAAGGGCACGGGGCTACATGGGTTATGGTGATATGAGGGTTCAGGTTAAAGAGTGAGGGGCCCTCTACTTATGGGTTTTGCATGTATTAAAGCTCAGGACAAGGGCTTGGATCATGTTCTAGAATGAAACACGGGAAATAAGGACAAAGGATGATAAGAGAGGTAAAAGGGGAAGGTGAGGGCTACCATCATGAGCCTCTTTTGAGCACGACCAAGGGCCAAGTTAGCACCTAGCTTTAAGGAATGTAGCAGAGATAACAGCCATAATAACCCTGACCAGGTCAAAAACATGAAAAAATCAAATAGAACCCACTGGGTGTTATCTCTTAGAGAAAACCCTGGATACAGGAAAAACTCTAAGGTAACCTCAAACCTCTTCGAGGTTGAAAGATGGCCCTTAAACCTAGAGAGGGATCTCTCCCTAAACTCAACTACTCAAGGTCACTGTAGTAGAAGGGTTACAATTAAATCCTATTGCCATATTTATTTAAGAATGTTTTATTTTGGTTGGTGTTATAGACATTTTTGGGCCCTACAACCCCAAGCATGAAATGTCCATAAACCAAGGGCTCCTAAGTCCCTAAAAGTGTTGTTCTAACCCCTAAAGGAACAAGGTCAACAGATTACAGCTTCTCCCAGAAGTTCTCCATGAAAAACTGCTCAAAATTGGTCAAAACAGGATCATTTCAGCTGCTCCACTGGCTAAGTGCGTTGCATCTCACCTAAATACATTGTGTGGGTGCGTTGCATTTCAAAAATCCCTTCTGTGGGGTGCGATGGGTGAGAAATGACAAATGGAAGTGTCATTCCGCGAGGTGGAGAGGCAATGGAAGCTTCCAGAATCTTCTCCTGTGACACTTGCCTCACTGAATTCGACCAAGGATGAGTAAGAGACCATCAATCTCCAAGTGGAAGCAAGAATTATCAGAGGGAAGACACTAATCAAATCTTGAGCTTACTCATCTCCTTTACAAACATCTATACATGGATCCCTCATCCCAGAGATCCAGAGGCTGGAATTTTGCATATTGTAAGGAATTGATGTTGGTTTCTTGAGACAAACATCAGATTGTTGGGTGATCTAAGCTTTGTTTGAGGTGAAGAGGGGCTTCTTTGCTGGGAGGTTGATGTTGGGTCAGAACAACTGGTTGTAACTCCTCTTGGCTCTTTTCTTGTTTATCAATAAAAGCTATTCAAGTTTTCCTCCATGCTTTTGTGTCATTGATGCTTGCTACATTTGTATGGTCAATTTACATCTGATCCTAGATTGTTTATGATTATAGATCCATGTCTTTGTATAGTGCTATGCTTCTGTGATCTTACAGGTACTTTGTGAAGCTGGGTGTGCAAGGGAGCAGGTAGTTGAAGACTATCAAAGAAGAGAGGGACCAAATCAGGAGATTAGCACAAGACAGAGGTTGGTCTTTCTGTTCCTCTCTATCTATAATTCATAAAGGAAAAACGAAAGTAGTTTTTCTCTGTTTGTTTCTAAGGCAGCTGTCACACCTTAGTGGGATAGAGCAGTTCTATATAGACACTTTTCCCTGTAACAAAATGGCGACTCCACTGGGGAGCTAATTAGGTTGTTTGATTATCATTATTTGTTGTCTATTTCATAAACTTACAAGTAGCATTCAAACTGCATTTGCCATAACAAATGCAAAGTAGATAACTACTACTTCAATCCATCTACTGGATCTGTTTATGATTTAAACAACTGATTCACAAACTATCTGATTGCCCTTGTGATAACTCTTAGATCCTCCTTAGATCTACCCCTGATTGTTGCATTACTGATTGATTTTTGCTCGGCCAAAACCAAAGAACTGAACTGCAAACGTGACCCGGAACCCGAACAGAGTCTCGTTTCTGGCCCAGCGTAGGTATTGTTCAGAGATTCTGAACTTCAGCGCACTTCCCGAGTGGACAAGCTGCGCTGCATTTCAAATTCTCTGTGTTACAGGTGTGCTGATCAGACTAGCTCTATGCAGTTGTGGCTTCTGTGATTCATTCTTTCCAGTTCTATTCGTGAATTTTGCTGCCTGTGATCAGTATATGTCTGTTTGAAACCCCTTTTCCTTGCTGTTATTCCGCCTCCTTTGTACAAAATAACTGTAGATGTTTTTGTGTGTTTGTTGAGTCATTTACAGTTCTCCTTTGAAAAAGTAGCGTAATCGTACTGTCGTCCTTTGATTTGAAACTGTCGCAAGTGTCGATTTCAATCGTAGGAAAGAGTTTGATTGTTGTTGATGGTCGATTATCCTGTTACTATTGCTTTTGGTCTGAATTTGTAATTTTCTAGTGTCTAGAACAAGTATTCATTTCAAAATCGTAAGGTGTTGTGATCGTCCCCATTTTTTGATTTTGAAAAGAAACTTGTTGATATTTGTCGCTTGAAAAGAAATTCAGATTTGTGCATCAACTTTCTTTTTAGCATTCATATACTAAGAAAGTTGAAAACAAATACATGCATGTGCATTTTCATATAGACAGTCTGATTGGCTTGATTTAGGAAAGTGCATTTGGAGTGTGCTCTTTGCTCTTTGTGAAAATATTCTATCTTTCTTTCCCTTAGTAGCTAGGATTTTCATTGCACAAAGAAGATAAAAAGTTTGTTTATCATCTTAGATTGCATTTTAGGAATTACATCTACATCTCGTGGTGAACTTGAAAGGCAAACTTCATAAACAATATCAACTTAAAATAAAGTCAATGAATCTAACAACGCTTTGGAACTTAACGCACAACATTTAGAAGTATAGGCTAGAGACGTATTCTGGCGTCGTAAAACCTGGTAACTGTTGTTCTCACTGATGGTTGGGTGATTCCTCCACTTTGAGACGATAAGTGCCAGTATGGACTTGTGCTCCCACGTACCGTCGAGTATATTTTGGGAGACCCAAATAGGCTTAATCCTTTATCCATAGGAAGTCGTGTCTGCCACCCTATCGATCGCAATGCACTGAACAAAGCATTCGGGAAGATTGACTGCCGTACCATAAAAGGTATTCTGCAGTTTTGCGATTGGTTTGGTAATCCCTCTACCTAGATTTCCAGAGCAGTCCCTTTCGTTCCTTTTCAGACTCCTTAACAGAAAAGGTCCATCTGAGCACTTGTCACTTCAGGCTCATTAAAAATAGAAGGAGACTAGAGTCATCTTTTGTTTTTTCTCGACTCTTAAAAATTGAAAAAACAAGTTGTGTCAAAGCGTCTAAAATTTATTTTAAACGGAATATTCATTACCCTTTCCTACGTTGATCTTGGGTTGAGAAAATGGAATACACCAACCAAAGAATTCCCCTTGGAGGAAATCCTAGTCCCTTCTCCTCTTGGGGAGATGTTGGTGCACCCCATATGGCCACATTGTCGCTTCTAAGACTGACAATTGGTTTGCCTGTATGGCTCTTCTCAACCTCTGTCGTTCAGAACACCGCAATTCCTGAACAATCGAATCAGCAACTAGACGAGTCCAGAGTTACCCACCAACCTTCTACTTCCTCTAATTCTTCTTCTCCTCCTTCCTCTTCACTTGATGGGGCTAGTAAAGCCAAAAGTCAAGTACGTAAGGAGAAGAAAGAAAAGAAGAAGAAAGAGAAGAAGAAGAAGGAGCCAAAAGCGAATGGGGGCAAATGAGTGTCGTCTAGCGAAAATCCACACACTGCACCGACCAGGCCTAAATCGCCATGTGTCATTTGCAAAGGAGACCACTATCACAGAGATTTTCCTTGCATCCCTAGGATCTTAAGGGACTGGTCTCCTTGTTTGCACAACCTGGTGTCGTCAACCTCTGATGGTCATGTTGAAAACACACCGTCAACTAGTGAAAGTGAAGCCCCAGGACAAAAAGGAAAATATAGATTTCCTTGTAAATTGTGCAAAGGCAATCATGCCATCCACTATTATCCCTTCTTAGACGAAGCTAAAAGAGTTTTGGACGATCGTCAGATTTCACCGTTACGACTTCCTCCTAGATATAAAAAACTCTTACCGAGTCCGTCACTAGTTGAAAATTCGGCTGGCCCGCTCAGGTGGTCGGCCGAAGCATCTATCATTGAAGATAAACCATCTAAACCCATACCAGATGAAAGTCAAAAGGTTGAGGCGGCAATTGACTCGGTCTTTCCTTCAGAGGTTCCATCTTCAGATGATACAGTCACTGAAGAGAACAAGGATGACACCGTCCAAATTCTTTTCATAAGCACAAACTCCAATGAACATAGGGGCAATTTACCCGTTCCTTTACCGTAGGAAGGAAGTTCGTCAGAGTCATACCCAGCCATCTATTCAGTCCCACCTCCAAGCAACCTAGTTGTCTCCTTCGACTGGAATCAACTAGGCAGACCCCATTTACGAGCTAGTATACCATTCCGAATCATTGTTCAAATATATAGAATGGTTATGGCTGGTACCATCATAGATGAGGGGGCTTCTATGAGTATCCTTTCCTCAACTGCTTGGAAAGCGCTTGGTTCGCCATCGCTTTTGCCTGAGATGAGAAATCTAACAGGTTTTGATAAAGGAACCAGTCGACCGTTAGGGATCCTTCCCAATGTGCCCATAACATTGAGAGGGAAAACCGTTCACATGAACGTAATGGTAGTTCAAGGACCCCTGGATTACAATCTACTCCTTGGACGAGACTATATTTATTGCATGAGAGCCATTGTCTCATCACTCTTTAGAGTGATGTGTTTTCCGCACGAAGGAAGAGTGGTCAAGCTCGTAGACCAGCTTTCATTTCCCGGATCACGCATAGCAAATAGCCATATACCATCCCTAAATGGTCTTTTCACGCAAGAAATGTCTCAATCTCCAGTTCGTCCACCCGATGAGTGCGAGTGATTCGGGGGGACATGACTGAAACCCAGGGGGCATGCACCCTGGTCTACTTCGGCAGGAAAACTTTGGGTATAGGGTAGGTTTCCGCGAGAGAATATGACTAGTCTGTACTCCCGTCCGTGATTGGAAGAGGGGGTTATTCTAGAACAAGATTCTCTTGTCAAAGTTATGTGAGTGGAGTAGCCTCCTTCACTCACCTTTGTCTGTTTCGGTAGACATCGCCGAAGAAGTGTTTTGTTTGCGCTGTGAATAGAACAATCTTTGGGTAACTTGTAAGAGGTAGGCCTCTCTCGGTAAAACAAATGTTTTAACGGACTAAAGAAGGGGTAACCTTGAAACTCTGTTTTATACCTGGGGGCATGCAAGCCTTTCGGCATGCAAGTGAAGAGTGACTATTTATTTTTTTAAATTTGTAGGTCTTCTAACCCTTTAAACTCGTAGGATTGGTCGTTTCCTAACTTGCATAAAGAAAGGATGTGGGGCAAAACTCTAAAAGTTGCCGTTTTTATACGAGACATTCTTATCACACGACTGGATTAATCAAGCAGTGTTACCGCAAGGTTCAAGCTCGTTAAAAAATAAACCCGCATTGAGCAGTTTGAGCACATAGTTCAAGCTCGTTAAAAAATAAACATAAGCCATGAGCAAATGTTTCCCCCCGCGTTTAAGCTCATTAAAAAATGAACTATTCACCGGTAAATAACCATCGTGAATGTAGTACTTCAGCCATTAAAGCCTTGGTCGTGTTTGCACCGTCACCTCCACTTTTGCATTGGCCGATCATTCACCCCCATTTGATCGTTTACCCATTTTGAGGAACAGCTGCGAAGAGTGATCTCACTAGCCATCCTTGTGACACTGCCGTGATTGGAAAATTCCAAACCTTACCTGGAATCAGCTGCTACCCATTTTATCACTCATTCCTCAAAAGACGAGTCTCCTTTAAGCTCTTTTCAACTGACTCGTAAAATATGAAAAGATTGCCGAGCCATTGGCCTCTCCAGCTCGTTAAAGGGACAAGAAGTGCTATCCCTCCTCTAGATTTTAATCTTTTTGGACCTGAGGGATTATTACACAAAAATGTCGAGTGCTTGTTTTATTCGGCTCGTTAAAAGTCTCGAAAATTCATCCCTTTTGTATTGTTTTATACTTTTTCAGACTTAAGGGATTAGATGACGAAAAAGGAATTTTGGAGTTACCTTTATGTTCCTTTTCAGACTCTCTAAAATTGAAAAGGACCGAGTTATCTTTGTCGTTAAACTCGTTAAAATTGTAATAGCGACACACTTGTCTATAGACGAGAACGAGTTTCACTATCGCTAGGCTCGTTAAAACATAGTGATGGGTTTGCCCGAAGGGCAAATTATAGAACAAGCATATGTTATCCTCCTCAAGCTTGACAAAAATAAAGAGGTACTAGTCAGCAATGACTGGGGAAAATTGGGAAGAAAACTTGAAGAAACTTTGTTGGTAGCAAGTCGCTCTTGAACATGACACTTCCACTCCGTGTCCGAGTCGGGTTGGGTTGTTTCATTCACTGGTCACATCACCATGGTCCCATAATACCATCCACTGTTGGGGTTAATGCTACCAATCCATCACAAAAGTGTCGCCGATATGTTCAAGAGAAGTCATTCAGATATTTCACCTGTGTCTCACCCATTACCATACATTATACTCCATTCTTTCATGACCGCCACCCTGAACCTTATATCACCAGATCGTTTTCACCTCCATTAAAATCATTTGCTCCATTTCGTGTCATTGATGTGGGATTCATTAAGGCCCTCCTGTGATGGATCACTTCTTGTTGACATCAGCTTATTATCCAAGAAGTTGATCTAGGAACACCCCATTCAGTACTTTGAAGCTTGCATGCCTCAATGGCAAGTTTCTCACTTCCGGCGACAGGTTTACATCAATGGCCTTCAACCGAAAGATTTTGCGTGGTGTTTGACGCCAAGTCATTTATTCACACCACATAAATTGTACTGCAGTACCTTGAGGGTCATTATCATTATCGGTGATTCCTCTCGCGCTTGTTAATAGTTTACATCATTGGCTGGTAATCAAGCGATGTCTTTCCATGTTCGACTTCAGAACATTTCTCACATGGATCGACTTGTACTCCAAGTGAAGATCGAACGAGATTGAAGACCCCAGATCTAGTCTCATCCATCCGGGCTGCGATATATATTCAGGGAAAATAAAGACATGAAATGTACATCATTGTTGCACAGATAATCATCTAATCAAAAGGATGATGGCTCTATCAGAATCATCAGTCTACACTCAGATGATTGTCTGTCCTATGTACATGAAAATGAATTTATAAAGCTGAGCATGGGAATGCTCGCCTCAGCTAGATCATGAAAATATTATGAAGATAATGTATTGTATTGTATCTTATTACAGGTCTCCACCCAGCATTGAAAGAACTTCGAATCCTCATAATAAAGCATTTCACCCGACATCAAAATATTAACGACCTCATGCTTTAGGGGGCAACTGTTATAGACATTTTTGGGCCCTACAAGCCCAAGCATGAAATGTCCATAAACCAAGGGCTCCTAAGTCCCTAAAAGTGTTGTTCCAACCCCTAAAGGAACAAGGTCAACAGATTACAGCTTCTCCCAGAAGTTCTCCATGAAAAGTTGCTCAGAATTGGTCAAAACAGGATCATTTCAGCTGCTCCACTGGCTAAGTGCATTGCATCTCACCTAAATACATTGTGTGGGTGCATTTCATTTCAAAAATCCCTTCTGTGGGGTGTGATGGGCGAGAAATGACAAATGGCAGTGTCATTCCGCGAGGTGGAGAGGCAATGGAATCTTCCAGAATCTTCTCCTGTGACACTTGCCTCACTGAATTCGACCAAGGATGAGTAAGAGACCATCAATCTCCAAGTGGAAGCGAGAACTATCAGAGGGAAGACACTAATCAGATCTTGAGCTGACTCATCTCCATTACAAACATCTATATATGGATCCCTCATCCCAGAGATCTAGAGGCTGGAATTTTGCATATTGTAAGGAATTGCTGTTGGTTTCTTGAGAAAAACATCAGATTGTTGGGTGATCTAAGCTTTGTTTGAGGTGAAGAGGGGATTCCTTGCTGGGAGGTTGATGCTGGGTCAGAACAACTGGTTGTAACTCCTCTTGGCTCTTTTCTTGTTTATCAATAAAAGCTATTCAAGTTTTCCTCCATGCTTTTGTCTCATTGATGCTTGCTACATTTGTATGGTCAATTTACATCTGATCCTAGTTTGTTTATGATTATAGATCCATGTATTTGTATAGTTCTATGCTTCTGTGATCTTACAGGTACTTTGTGAAGCTGGGCATGCAAGGGAGCAGGTAGCTGAAGACTATCAAAGAAGAGAGGGACCAAATCAGGAGATTAGCGCAAGACAGAGGTTGGTCTTTTTGTTCCTCTCTATCTATAATTCATAAAGGAAAAACGAAAGTAGTTTTTCTCTGTTTGTTTCTAAGGTAGCTATCACACCTTAGTGAGATAGAGCAGTTCTATATAGACACTTTTCCCTGTAACAGTTGGACTATTAGAAAATTCCACCATTGGGCATGGAGTTTTACCCAATCAAGCTTATATAACAACAATTTTCAGTGAGAAAAACACAAAAACAGGGTAGTGATAATTCCTTTGACACTTTAAGGCATTTAGAAGAAAATGAAGGAAACTAATGCAATGGTTAAGTGAACAAAAATTATTAAGTCCCTGCGAATAATTAAAAATAAGCATAAGCATATGAATCCCACATTAAAACACTCATTATTTCAGACACGAGGAAATATAAAATGAAGAAAGATGAACAGGGAATCATAATAGA